>VWZL01005466.1:367762-379110 GCA_013396915.1 Stercorarius parasiticus | reverse complement strand
CCTCGAGTACTGTGTTCAGTTCTGGGCCCCTCTGTACAAGAGGGACATTGAAGTGCTGGAGCGTGTCCAGAGGAGAGCTACCAAGGTGGTGAGGGGTCTGGAGACCAAGCCATCTGAGGATAGGCTGAGGGAACTGGGCATGTTTAGTTTGAAGAAGAGGAGGCTGAGGGGAGACCTCATTGCCCTCTACAACTACCTGAAAGGAGGTTGCAGAGAGGTGGGTGTTGGCCTCTTCTCCCAGGGGAATAATGACAGGACCAGAGGAAATGGTCTGAAGCTGGGGCAGGGGAGGTTTAGATTAGCTATTAGGAAGGATGACTTTACTGAAAGAGTGGTCAGGCACTGGAACAGCCTGCCCAGGGAGGTGGTTGAGTCCCCATCCCTAGAGGTATTTAAGAAACGTCTAGATTTGGCACTTCAGGGCGTGCTCTAGTGACAGAGATTGGGGAGGGGGGCGGCGGTTTATGTGTGTATGGTTGGACTCGATGATCTCAAAGGTCCCTTCCAACCATGAGGATTCTATGATTCTATGATTCTATGAAATTCATCTTCAGTGTGAGGAAAAATTCCTTGGCACTGTTGTGCTTTCATCACAGTAACATTTGGTAGTCAATATCCATTAGCCATTTTCCTTCTGTCGTATTATAAATCTGAATTAAAATCTCAAATTCTGCTCCAGTAACCTGCTATATTAGCTTTATTATAGGCATGAATTTAGTTAATAATGTTCTAATTCAGGTGAGCACTTAATGGTTAAGTTTAAAAGTAATTTTGTTCTTTTAGATGCTTTACCGAGCAAGGTAAATTTTATCGAACGAGTGTAAAACATACTAAAACCAGTTTTGTAAATAACATAGAGAAGTGAAAGTTTCTCTTATCAAGCTAAAAGGTCGCGGAATAAATGCTAAGTGACAAGTCTGACTGTAATATTAATTTTGAAGGCAGAGTACGTCCTCTGAACTGGCACAGCCACAGGCTTATCAAAGAAATGGTAACACATAAAACACATGGTCGACCTTCTTCCCAAACTGCTGATCACACTTTTATAGGCTTTATATTTTCCTGCATGGGTGTCAGGCTCTGGTCTCTGCTGGGGAGGATCACGGGGCCCCCACTAAAATCCGTGCCGTACACCTCTTTACACTACCCACAACTCTGGCATATGGCATGTATGGCACGGGATGGGCAGGTGTGGTTGAGAGCAGCTGGGAAAGATTTTTAGCACATAAATTTGTCTGTGAAAAACAGACTGACAAAACGAGTCTTAACCACTGCAAGCAAGACATCTTGCTAGATCACATGTGTAAGGTGTAGCGTAGTTGGAGACAAATTGCTATAAATAATTCACAGAAAAAGTTACAGCTTTCACTAAAATAATACATGCATGGAAATGTGTATTAATTTTTATTCTTTAAGGACTTTACATATTCTTTAGTCTTTACAGAAGTAACGCTGAAGTCAGAAGACCTTCCAGCAGACCCTTCCTGCATTGTTAATATTCCAGGATACAATCCTGATGCTCTTTACATGCTCTTTCCTATTGCCTCGCTGGAGTGATGACCGTATGATGACCACCCAGTATCTCTCATAAAAAGCGCATTAATAACAGGTAGGGTTTTGCTGTGTAGTTAGATTTTTGTTCTTCACACCTAGTCTCCACATTAATATTCGGGTTAGAAATCATAAGTAAAGCAGGTGGCTGCCTTCTGTGGGGCCAACTTTCAGAAGGGGACAAGCCGTATCTTTTGCTTGCAGATTCACTGTCTCTCCAGCAACATATGAAAAATTATGGCTTTAGTTTTGGAAAGCTTTTATGCTCCACTCATACAACTAAGAAAGATGCTACTGGTGTCAAAGAAGAACTGAACTTAGATATATCCACTTCACTGCTTTGGCAATTGCATGCGTTTGCTTTCACTGTGTGGAGTTAGTAAATCACATAAAAGTAGTCAAATATGTCAACATATTTGTAGTTGTTGAGTCTAATTGATGCTATTCTACATTTCTTAATGCATTACCTATTGTTTGCAGGATCTAGTCCATTCTTCAGCTCATTTGAAGTCTTGTTTTTTTAAGTAGGGTCCTCATGAATGTTAATAATCTCTTTCTTTATATAATAAGTAAGGAGCCTATTTGAGGTCCTGTTTTAATCATTAGTTTTGATCCTTTTATTTAAAAATAAAAATTAAATTAAAAAAAAAAAGATTCCACATTGATACTCGCCCGAGACAAACATTATCTCTCTAAGGAATTATTATCTTCTGTCTTTCAGTCACTAATGTGAAGGGGCTGGACGAATTTTCTGATTTTTTTAACGATGCACGTACCAGTTGCTTTTGCGAAAGCTTTTGCAGCTGTCAGGAGGTTAAACTCTTCCTCTCTGGAGCTGGAAATCTGTGGGCTAGTCAAGGAGAATAGTATGGTCTGAAAACGCGTGTAAGTCCATTAGATACTCCTGCTTCAAATACTTATTTTTTTAATATGGCATTTGCTGCAGATTATCGATCTTCAGTATGTGCAATGGTCCTTTTGTAACTGATCCATGATCCGTGCTGTAAAATCACATATGGCAACCTAACGGGTTGCAGTAGTAACTGTAGCGGTAACAGTAAATGCCATAGAGAAATGCCATAGTCAAAATATAATGGCTGCCAGGAGGCACTTTTACAAATTTTCTGATCCTCAGAATGTTTTCAGCTCACTTGTCATCTTTATTTTCCCCACTATAAAAGCCTAAGCTTTAAAAGAAAATAGTAAAATAGCATGCTCTGCTAAATGCTTGTGGCAGCTCACATGGAAATAAAACCAGCCCCACCTACAGCTGGACCTGGCTCTCCATGTCCATCCTTAGCCCACCTGTGTCAGCAGATGCGGTGCAAACCCTGTAAATCACAGTGCCTGCCTTGGCACCAGCTCTGACTCCCAGCCCATCCAGCCAAACTGGGACAAAGGACTCCCCAAAATAACCTTGACGGTGGACATTTCCAGCAGCGGTGTGCCCAAACTCTCACAATATGGAGCGCGTCCTGCACAAGGCAGGCACTGCCCCCGCAGCCCAACTCTTTAATGGGATATCCACTGTGGGGCGAGGACTGCTGGAGGTCCTGCACTGTGTTTTGGGCTCCCACTGCTGCACCAGGACTAAAACACAGGTACAGTTGCTATAGCAAAGTGCAATTGTAAGCCCCCACTATTGCACTTTGTTTAAAAAAAAAAATAAAAAGGGAAGGAAAGAAAACCAGGACAGAAGTCAAAAACTAGGGAATCTGCAATTCACATTTATAAGATTGCAATCTGTCAGCTCATTCCAAACTCAGGGGGATCTGAATCCTTCCCTCCTCCCCTCTCCCTACATATCAAGGCTTTCCTCCCACCTCCCAGGGCTACGCAAACTTCCCACCTCAGCTCTTACCACAAGCTTCCCTCTGCTTCCACAAACCAGGTGCGGGAGAAGGCAAAAACAGGGGAGCTGCCATGCCGTGCTTCGGGTATCCGAGTCCTTCAGCATTGCAATGGGGTAGTGAGAGGCAGGGGCTGACAGGGGATACGCCAAATAAATACTCCAAATAAATATTCATCTGTCTTTAACTATGAGGCACCTGTTCGCTGAGAGGATTAAGGCATGCATTTCTGTCCCCCTGCGTTGCTAGACTTCTTCTGTGAGCGTTGGCACAGAAATGTGGGCTAGAATTTTCACCTTCAAATTGGAGCTATTTTTGTGGTATCAGTGAAAAAGCCCAGATTACAAACAAACAGCTCAGACTACAGACTCACAATTTCCACTGTCAAATTAAAAAAGGTTCAGTCAGACATGACAACAAGCATTTTCTGGGGGCTTCATGAACACGTTCATAAGGGAGGATGGCTTTTCAACGAACTGAAAAGGGACATATTTAAGGCAAATGTAATAAAGCTTTGCTGCTTTGATACTGTCTAGCATCCTGAAGGGATTTATCATGTCACTGGGGTAGAGAGCGTTGCTTCTCTTGAAGCATTTCCACAGACAGCCCCAGGAAATCAAGCTGCGACACACATCTGGGTAGCTCCGTACACAAATGGCATCGCACTTGAAGATGCGGAGTTGGCAAGAAAAAAGCAGTAGTCCATGCATGATTACTCATTTCTGCAAACTCTCAGTTCGACAAGAACCATGAGTAGACTGAACAGCTAAAGTCAGGTAAGAGGGATTTTTGGCATCAAATGTTGGGGTTTTTTTCATGCCACAGACCGTCCAGACATAAAACCTTACCCAGAGAACCATCTAAAGGACAGTAAACTAATATTTTACCATTTCAATAAAGCTGCCAAAACACAAATCTTCAAAAGCATAGAAGGAAATGTGGAACACTAGTAGCATGGCATGATCCAGTGTTTGCACTAACATAACAGGTGTGGAAGATAAATATGTTCAGAGAAATCAGAACAGCTTAAAAAATTCATCAGGCTGGAAGTATTTAAGCAGCTGAAAGAGTTATTCATACAAATTAGATGTTGCTTTACTGTTTATCCCTAAAGGAAGAAAGGTTTCATAACTTTGCGGGAGAAGCTGTATAGCTCCAAGGTTGCAATACACATTTTTTTCAGGCTGTTTTTCGAGAAGAGCCCTAATTGATAGTGGGATGGGACTCTAGCTGGCTTTATGGGAGACTGATTTAAGCGCTGTAGGTTACATGATGTTGCAGTTAGATAAGGCTGCTCCCTGCAGGAAGCCAAAGTTCCCAGAGTTCTAGGGTCATTACAAGTCGAAATTGTTTTTATGAGTCAGGTAAGCTCTCTTCGTTAAAATATCATATTTTTTTTCTGATGAAACACAGGAGGACTGTACAGTTAGAAGCAACCTTCTTGTTTGCGAGATGTTTTTCTGGGTTTTTCAGAGTTGGAAAGAAAGAAAAGTCATTTATTCTTGGCTACCTTTCTGGGGCCACACACACACTCTGCCTGTCCGGCTGCTTGCTCGCTTTGTGCTTCTTTCCACCCACAAGCTAATGCAGAGCTTCAACCAAATCAATGCCCCGTTTCCTGTTTTTGCAACCAATTTCCAGTGAAAGCCCTCTAGCCACATGGCCGAGCTTCCAATCCAGCCTTCCTATATTGTGTTGCACCTTGGGCGGTGGCTCGTCTTGTTTCAATTACCAATAAACAAATGAGGCTTTAATTTCTCTTTCATTTTGGTTGAAAGAAAGACGATCAGCATGCTCTTCCACTTCAGTGTGGTCTGTGATTGTCCAGACTTCACACTTGCAGGCAGCCACCACTCCTGTCACACAACACAACATGCCTCTTGCATATTCAGGTCAACCAGATCAAGGACAGATGTTTCTCTGGTTTTACTGCACTTTTGGCCTGGACTGATGAGCCATTATAGGCCAGAATGGCTGATCTGCAATACTGCCATCTCCTTCATCTTGACATAGCTTTCTGATTGGAAATTGTCTAATTTGTTTTAATTTGAAACATGGGAGCATACACATTCCATCCCAAACTGAACAGAAATATTTTTATTTCAAACTGAAGGATATACCTACTTTGCATCACTAATTGGGAGATCCGTGTGGATCTATTTAATTTTTCAGATTAATGCAGACATAAATTTGATGGCAATGGATGAAAAAATATTCTTTCTTCTACAAGCATAATATGGTTTTAATATGCTGGTATGTTGTTGATGATGTGTAACATATTTTCTTCCATCAAAGTCAGAAAATGGAATTTCAGTGGAGTATTTTGCTGTTTTCTTATTGAGAAGTACGAAGAGTGCTGCTCTGTGAGGCATCTGAATTAGTCACAGAATCACAGGGTGGCTGAGGTTAGAAGAGACCTCTGGAGGTCACCTGGCCCAACCCTCCTGCTCAAGCAGGGCCACCCGGAGCCACTTGCCCAGGATCATGTCCAGATGGCTTTTGAATATCTCCAAGGAGGGAGATTCCAAAACCTCTCTGGGCAACCTGTGCCAGTGTTTGATCACCATCACTGTAAAAAGTGTGGGGAGGGTTGTGTTCAGATGCAATTTCATGTGTTTCAGTTTGTGTCCATTGCCTCTGGTCCTGTCACTGGGCACAACTGAAAAGAGCCTGGTTCCCTCATCCTCATTCAGGTATTTATACACATAGGAAAGATCCCCCTGAGCCTGCTCTTCTCCAGGCTGGACAGTCCCAGTTCTCAGCCCCCCCTGATACCTCAGAAGTCAGCGTCCCTTAATGATCTTCAGGGCCCTTTGTTGCACTCTCTCCAGTGAGTCCGTGTCTGGGAGCCCAGAAGGTGACTCCAACTGTGGCGTCACCAGTGCTGAGCAGAGGGGAAGGATCACCTCCCTCGACCTCCTGGCAACACTCTTCCTAATGCAGCCCAGGATACTATCGGCCTTCTTTGCTATGAGGGCACTGGCTGACCACCAGCTTGTTACCCACTAGGACCTCCAGGTCCTCTTCTGCAGAGCTGCTTTCCGGCTGATCAGCCCCCAGCCTGTACTGATGCCTGGGGTTGTTGTTCCCCAGGTGGAGGACTTTGCATTTCTCCTTATTGAACTTCACGAGATTCTAATCTCCATCCTGTAGAGGTGCCTCTGGATGGCAGCACAATCCTCTCTTGTACCAGCCACTCCTCCCAGTTCTGTGTCACCTTCAAACTTGCTGAGGGTGCACTCTGCCCCACCGTCCGGATCATTAATGAAGATGTCACGCAGTATTGGTCCCAACATCAAGCCCTTGGGTACACCTCTAGTGATTTGCCCCCAGCTGGAGCTTGTGCCATTGATCACAACCCTCTGGGCCTGGGCATTCAGACAGTTTTCTGTCCACCTCACTGTCTGCTTATCTAACTCATACATCAGCAGCTTACCTATGAGGGTCTTACAGGAAACAATGTCAAAACACCTTACTAAAGCCAAGGTAAACAACATCCACTGCTCTCCCCACATCCACCAAGACAGTCACCTCATTGTAGAAAGCTGTCAGTCCACTTAAAATGTCAAATAATGTATTTCTTGCTATTCTTTTCAGTGGTCAAGCTATGGAGGCTGCAAAAACATCATTTCATATGACGGGATCCTAATCCACAGTAATTTATTTGAAGTCTTTCCTGCACAATTTGATAGATATGCACTACAGATTGTTATTATTCTGAAATTCATTGAAATTATTCACTAAATAAGGAGACAATCAATAAGCAAGGAAAACCCAGGTGACATAGCAATGGCTCTGTCATTTTTTGTTAAAAAATTCCAAATGACATTTTCTTATCAACAGTGAAAAATTGCTCTTGTGACGTGGGGAAAGAATGATGCTAAAGTAAATTTCTTTCACTGAATGAAAACATGGTGTAGGATGAATTTAAAATATTAGACGGCATGATGTGGACATGTAATTACAGTCATAGCTAGCTACAAACGACCAGTTAGATCATCTAGTGAAGTCCCCTGACGATGCTAAATTGAATTTTGCATGCATTTTGTATTGTTTTAGGCAGCCTGGGCACTTGGAGTAAATGTGATAAGCATATTTTTAAATAAAAGTAATTCTGCGGTGTCTCAGGAGTCTGGAGAGAGAGAGAAAGAAGTATCCTATCAAACTACTCAGTGTTGATACTTCAGGTTAGCCTCATTTCAGCTTTACAAGAAAATGCTGTCAAGCTTTAAAGGAGGCCTCACTGCACAAAGAAATCAATGATAAAGTGCACATTGATTTCAATAAATCTGTTTCAGTCCCAAAACCGTATATTTGCTGGGGCAGGGACTCTGCCTCTTTCTGTCTTTTTGTCTTTCAAACATCGTGTGCGCTGGTGAGAGTGTAAAAATAAAGCTGTGGGTAGCTCTAATCTCAGACAATAATGGCCTCTGATTCGAGAGCAATCCTCAGGGACTGGCAAATTATAACAAACCCTGCCCTGGTCCCTCTAACAAACCCCATCAATTTAAAATGACCCGGCGTGAGCAAAGCTGCTTTTGTGGTGTATAGTTTCATCTGCTGGAAACAGAGCGTTTGAACAAGTGGTCTTGGGTTTTCCTGTAAGCAGGTAAGTTGTCGGACCAGAAAACTTTTCAGGAACCAATTTACACGGCACAGGAGCGAGGATCCGTGTCACGGTGGAAGGTCTGCGGGACGCCCTTGGAGGGCGGAGGATGGTAGGGACCATACAGAAAGGCCTTTCCTCAGAGAAAATGCCATCTGCACAGTATATTACTGTAGTATTTATTACTCCTTTTATGTGAACCCAAATTTAATTGTAAATCTGTGTCTCTGGCCTCATCCTCAGAGCACAGAGCTGAAGAAGGGCTGGACTCCTCCTTCGGAGTTTGAAGAGCAGCCACCGCCAGGAAACCCTCTCCCACTACTCGGTCTCCCGGCAGCATGCTAATAAGCAGTGGCAGATGAAGCATTATTAATTAGGTCCATTTAAAATAAAAAAAAACAAACCACCACTGCCACACAAATAATACGGAGGGCCCATAAAAGTTTGGATATATGAGGCCAGCCCACGCTAGGAAGTACTGATATTTGTGGAAATAATGATGCTCTATGGTGTAAATGGCTCTTTAGAGTGATGCTGTAAATACTTCCCCTCATTCATCAGCTGATGCTCACAGGCTCTGCTCTCTCCCGAGCCGCCCCCCTGGGGCTTCCACGTTCACATCACGGTCAGAGACGAATGTCCTCTCTGTCGCAAGGTTTCAACTTTATGTCACCTTTTACCACAGGTTGTCATACCTGTTACCGTAAATCAGATTAACATTCTCCTAATGCAGGTTCTGCGTGGGAACCTTCGCCAGGGAATTTCAGAGAGGGGTGCTTAGGATGGCAATTTTACTAAGGAGAGATGCCTGTACAATGCGCTGAAAGCATTAACCACAATATAAGCAAAAAAAATGCCTCAGAGCAGTTACAGCCTATTGAGTAAATACGTAACGAACGTATGAAAGCCACCTCCTGAAACGTGGCTTTGGAAATATGAGCAGAGAGTACCGGAGGAGGGTCAGCATGATTTATTTCTGTTTTACCTGTCCCAGAACACTCTCATTTCCTGATGAACACAATGACTTGGCACAACTTGAAGCCCGGCAAGTCAGATTTCTCTCAGCAGACATCCTGATCACTCCGATGGATATTTTAGGAAATCGCCATTAGTTCCTTTAATTAATGCCTCCCCGACAGGGACTGGCGCGGCCTTTTCCCACATCAGCGGAACAAAATATGCTTCGGCCATTTTGTCCAATAAAACTGGGCCAGGCAATTGCTTCCGAATTGCCTGAAGCCAGTTCCCCCAGAGCCCCAGGTACCAGCTGCCATCCATGGTGGAGTAACAGCTTCCCCTGGGAGCCTTCCCACCCCTAGCACTTATTTTATACCATTTTTTCTACACACTTGGCTTCTTCCCAGGGGCCCCTTGACCTTAGAATGAGTAAGAAACTCATTATACCATGGGGTGCATCATCATTCCTTTCTGCAATAGCCAGTGGAAATCTGCACGGCGTGATTCAAACCACTTTCCCGCTCACAGTTTCACTCCTTGCCTCACAGCCCTGCTCCAGCTGGGAAGCCCAGCCTCACAGTCCCCAGCTGGAGCCGTGTCCCCCCAGTGTGACAACGCCAGCTCTCAGCTGGTGGGCACCCGCTGATGCATCAGCCAGGGCTGTGTCCCAGCTCCCAGCTCCCAGTCTCCCCTGCCATAGACCGGGGACTTCAGTTTCCATGAACGCTTTGCCAAACAGCAGAAAAATCAAGTCAGGCCATTTAACTAAATTTTGCGTCTGGTTCTTTGAGCCCATCACATCTTGCATATCAATTGGCAAAACTGTAAAAGTCAATAACTGTACATAGCTCCCCAGTTAAAAAAAAAATTAATTAAATAAAAAAATGCAGACGTCTAGGAAATTTGCTTGCCACACAACTCCCTTCGATAGCAGGATGTTCTCGCTGAGACGACCTAAGCATAACTTATCGCAGAAAATTATCTTGCATGCTGAACAAAAAAAATTTTCCTCGTTGGAACTTCAACCTTTGCCACTGGCGGCTGGCACCCCCGTGCCCCCCTCGCGAGGTGATCCCCCCCACGGGTATCCTTTGAACTCTGAAAACTACGAGCGGTGGATTTCAGCAATAATTTGCACCGCGGGCAAACTTCAGGCCGAGGTGCCAGCAGGCGCTGCTGGCCCAGGACCAAGGGACGCTGGGGAGCTTCCCACCCCAGCCTTGCGCTGCTGTGTTTGGGAGGGAGCTTGCCTGGGAAGACAGCCTTCTCCACCACAGGGCAGAGGGATTTGCCAGGCCTTAAGCGCCAGCGCAGCGTAGCCGTCAGGCTTTCTAATTGCGGCGATTCTGGCTGCCTCCCACGGGGAGATAAGTCAGCCTCGTGGTGACTTCCAGACCTCATTAGGGTCAGGTATAATCTTGGCGTTAATGACTTAGGCATGACACCCAAAGTGGCTGGCCTGGGGAACACTCTTCCCGTCACCTGGTGGGACATCTCACAACCACTTTGCCCACGACAAGTCAGCCCTGAGCTGTTCTGGCTCTTCCTCGGTGTGCTTTTCTCCAGGAAATTTCCCGTTTTCGTGTGGGTATCCCCATCACCTCCAAATCTGGCTGAGGGTTTCCCATCCTGGGACGCTTGTGTTCCCAGAGCTGTGACCTCACTTCTCCAGGGGTGGTTGCTCCCAAATCCAAGGGGGGATTCCCATTATCTGGAAACTGCCTTTTCACACTCCCACCAGTGCAGCTGTATTATCGTTTCTGTCCCACACCTCCTATACACTGTCCTTCTCTGTGTCTAGAGCACGCTCGTGCAAGGGCTACCTATAATTTAAACAAAAAAAAAAAAAAAAAAAGGCAGAAAATTTCTATGGGCCATTGAGGGAAGGAGACTGGTAGGATGGGGACCTCGCGTTTTCTGGCTCGGGAAGCCCCGGGGCTGCTCACCCGGCCCCGTCCCTCCGCTGTTGCGAAGAAAGTTGGTGGTTTCCCTGGGTCGGTCCCGCAGCGCTGGCCCGGTGACACGGCGCCCGAGCCACCGCTGCCGCCGCGGGGCATTAACCGCCAGGTTCGGCTCGTTCGGAGCGGGCGGCAGCGCCCGCATCGCGCCCTCTCGGCGCCGGGCTCCTCGTACGCCTGATGGCACAAAGTAGCGCCGCGGAACCGNNAGTCCGCTGGGCGCTGCAGGTGGGAGCCCGGCTCCGCGGCGGCGTGTAAGTTCGGCGGGCCGGGGCTGTCGGCGGCAGTAGCCTTCCCCGGCGGAGAGCGGGAGGAGGCGCCTCCCACAAGCGGCGGAAAACACCTCCCGGGGCAGGCTCAGGTGAGGAGCCGCCGTACCTCGCTCCCCCGCCATCGCTTCCCCCGGGTCACTTCTCCCCCCCGCCC
>VWZL01005466.1:318747-366911 GCA_013396915.1 Stercorarius parasiticus | reverse complement strand
GGAGGGAAGGGGGGGACGCGGAGAGGCTGCTCGGGAGCGTGTGGGAATGCGGGGGGCCGGGGCTGGGAGCGCAGGGTGCAATGCAGAACTGGAAGCACCGAAACTCTGCATTTTTGGTGCACAGTTCAGCGCTGGGTGGCCATTTTTCTAATTTTTCCTGGCGGGCTGTTGGACCCCCAAAAATGCTCGTTTGGGACTTGAAAAGACACCCCCACCACCCTTTCCTAGAGCTATGTAGATGCCAAGCACTTGCATTTTTGGATCCCAAATTGATGATCCTTCCTCAAGCTTTAAACCTCATTAAAAATGTAGCTAACCATTAGTGAGAAGGATTCCCCCCCACCTCCCCCCCGACCCCGCGCTCTGTCTCTTTGGAGTTGGTATGGTTGTTTCCCTGTTCTTTCCAGGGAAGGATTTAGTCCCTGGTATGATGGCCGAAATGGTGACACGCAATTCGGCGTGCTGGCAGATGCTTACCTTTTTTCAGAGTTTGGGATAGGTTCAGGCAATATTAAAAGCTTGCTAAGAGGGTACTGTTATATGGTTTCCTCCATTTTTGGGCTATATTAGAAGCAGCCTAAAAATATTGGTTCATAATTCCTCACACTGTGACTATAAGACTCTCAAAGAAACATTCTTAGATAGTCTTTGTGGGTTTATGTCTGTCTTTTTTTTTTTTCTTTTTTCCTTTTTAACCTTGGAAATTGTTAGTCCTGATACCTGCTAGGGATCTGCTCTGGTATCCTTGCTCTTGTAACTTGGAGGCATCACTATTAATTCTGAATTGAACAGTTTTTAACATCAAATTCTCATTATTACGAAGGGTTGGGTATTTTAACAAGAATTCCTGAAGAGATACCCCCTAATATTCCTAGAACACCCCCAGCTTTGCCAAGTGCCATAAACATGTGCAGTTAATGTAAATTTGTCAAGAAAATGGCCTTTTCTATGACTGGTTTTTTTTTTTTTAATTGGGAGACAGTAGGAAAACAGATTATCAGTATCTCAGTACTACTCCTGTCGTTCCTGCAGCAGCATTCATCTCAGCATATGAAGTTTCTTTCAGAGGTAAATGTTATAGAAGTCCCTTGCTCAAATATTGGTTGCACATTACTGCCCAGAACTAGCTTAGGAAGGCACTTTACTATCTCGCGCAACCTTATCTGCCGTTCCACAACTTCATAACAAACCCATTGGAACATGAAATGACCTTGGAAAGGCATCTTTCAATCTGACACGAGGCATTCTCTTATGAGGAACAGCACTGCTCCATGCAAAGCTGATGTTTTCAGATTGATGCTTCTAAACTGATATTTTTTATTTTTTTTTTAAAGAGGGGAGGGAGATGGGTGGAATATTGAATTTGAAAGGAAAATATTTTTTTAAAAACAAACCCACTCAGCTGAAGTTGAAGCACCACTCAGCTGAAGAAGAGGTATATTAAGAATGTACATACGATAGTGACACTTAAGTCATGGGTGAAAACAAGTCTTCAATTTTAATCAAAGGAAAACAGCATTTCCTCTGCCAGTTCTGATTTGCTCATTCATGAGATCTTCAAAAGCCCAAATTATTAGTGGGACTAATTGAAAGCTAGTTGGGTGTGTTAAATGGAGAAAAGAAGTGATGAAGTCTGAAGGAAGCTTTACATTATTTGTATTGTTTTTGACATCGTAATGCGATGCTTCTATGTCAAAAATATTCCAGAACCCTTTCAGTCCCCAAAATGCTGTTCCTCTGGAAAGGCTGCAAGAGCACTTGAGAATTAGCAGCAGTGAAGGAAAGTCTTTCAGCTGTCGAAGGAATTAATGGAGGTGGTGCCTGGCCAGTAAGCTTAATGGGCTTTTGTCCCTCATGCTGGACTTGACACTTCAGGTCTTGCGAAAGGGTGGTGGACACTTTCCTGTCCATGGTGGTTTTACCTTTCAGAAAGATGGTGCCTCCTGTAGAGCAGCGCCTGCTCACAGCCACCCACAGTGCTCCGGCTTCGGGAGCTTGTGGTACGAGTGCCACCTGCTGGGTGATGAGCATACTTTATATAAATTATATATAATTTATATATATATAAAAATTATATATAATTTATATATATATAATGTATGTATACATACATATGCTATGCTTATGTGTATGCTTATTTACATATGGGTGTATGGCTTTTTCATGGAGATGTTCTTGGGTGAACCTACAAAACCTTGCGAAGACCTGAAGTTTCTCACCTTCTGAGGACTTACCACAGCTTGTGTTCTGTGAAACTCAGGTAGCGCTTGGGTTTTATGTTGCGAGAATGGAGGAGAGATTTTGATACTGCTGATGTTTAATGCTGCTTTTGCTTTACTGGAAGCACCTGGGAATTTTCAGTTGTGTGGCTCACTGCTCATGATGTGATAAGCTTTCCCAGTTGTCTCAATGGTCAGATATCAAGTTGTGGAGGCAGGGCTGTTGGACCTGAGATGGAGACCAGGCAAACCAAACTCAGCTTTACGTTACGTATCACCTAAATCTCCATAGCTCTGCTGGTTTCATATTTCTCATGTCAACTATCTTATTTCCATTAAGTTATATGAGCATCCCATTTTGATACAAAATAGCACTTCTCATTTAGGTTAGCTGAAGATGTATAGAATTTGCAGGACATTGCTGGATGGTCTTTCCATTTTAAAGAATGTTTTTTTTCATATGCACACTTTAATAACGTTTGCATAGAAAAGGAAAATATAAAGGTTTGATTCTGTCCTAGAAGTTCCACTGGCAAGTGATGTCATAAATCCGAATCTGACATCATCCCCAGCAATGGCTTTCCAATTTCCATTAGTTTCCATCTCTCCTAGCCTGCTGGAGCATTGGCTGGGATGTTGTTTAAATACCAGTTTGCTCCAACTGGATCCAGAGTGAAATCACTTGCAGCATCAAGGCTTGTGGTTGTTTTGTATTGTACTGACAGTATTAGGGAAAGCCCTGTTTTTTGGGTTTTTGTTGGACAGCTGACCTCATTAAAGCTTTATTGTTTATTTCTTTTGTGGTGCACTGGTGCCGGATGAGTCTTTTAGCCTGCCTGTGGATTAGGAGTGGGTCCAAGCTGAACCATAAAAGCTTTGAGGAAACTTTCAAAAGCCTTCAGCTGGAAAGCATATATTGATGTACTTTTGCGATAAATGGATAAAACGCTTCGCGTGGTTTTGAAAGTGTGTTCCTCCACTTGAGAGCTGTACGCTGGAGAGTGTGTAACGGTCAGGAATGAGTTGATGGAGCAAAAAACACATAGTGTAATTGCAGAGTTCATCTTAAAGTGTGATTCCAGCAAAAAAAAAAAAAAGCACCTGGCATATCAAGAGGGATTACAAGAGAGGCTTTTGAGGAGGGGGATCCACAGTAATAATGCATAACTAAAGTTCACTGTCCCCTAAAACATTCACAGTTAATTTGATGCTTGAAAAATTGTGATTTCAGTGTCTGGTGAAGAAGCAATTGACCCTAAAATTGCTGCCTGAAGCTGAACCAGCGTTTTCAGTTTCATAACCAGTGTCATGCAAAAATAGCACGTGAAGAGGAGCAGGGGGAGTGCAGAATGCCTCTGTGGTCTTGCTCTAATGTATCTCTCCTCACCCTGACCAAAGCAACTGGCATGTAGTGTAGGCAGTGGATGCTGCTGCGGGTCTCAAGGCAATTTACATCCCATCGATTCATCCATCCCATCATGGCATTATCATGACTTCCTCCCCTCTCACTCCCCCACCCCCTCCAACCCTTCTGAGCTGCTAATGGAAAGCTGCCCCTTATAATGTGTCAAACTTCAACAACCACCTTTTGTTCTCACTCAGAAATGCATATGTAGTATTGTCGATGGGGATGTTGCACTACTATCCCTCTCTCCTGCCCCCTCCCCATCCTAAACGAACTAGTTCAGCATCTCTCCTGCTCAGATTCTGCCAATTTTGAGTCATCCACACTTGTTTGTTTTGTTCCTTCCTCCTCTTTTCGCACACTACGTTTCACAGCGTTTCCACCTACTCAACATCTGCTTTCCTGTGACCTCTTGACCTCTCATCTCCTGATAAATTCATTAATGTTAATCTTGCTCTGTGCCACCATCAAAATCTCACTTGCTTTTAATTGGAAGACCTGTGTTTAGCCAGGTCACTCAGTGGTCATTCCAGTCCTTGGGAGTATCTTATCATAGGATGGTTTGGGTTAGAAGGGCCCTTAAAGATCATCTACTCCCAACCCCGCTGACATGGGCAGGGACACCTCTCAGTAGACCAGGTTGCTCTTGGAGTCATGTCTGCTCCAGTAAAAATGTCCTCCCAGTAATCTCAACTTCCCTTGCAGAGGGAAAAGGCATGTGATTTCTTGAGGGCAATCTGCAGCTGCAGTCACAGTGACAGTGATGGTGCATGGTCATATCTCTGGGGAAGGACTGCGGTTCACAAGAATGACAAGAGAAATCAGAAATGAAGGCAAATCCTTTGCAATCTCTCTTTTTCCTTTCCTCTCCGATATTCTTCACATAAAGGCATTGGAAAGGCTCCTTCTGTAAAAGCACTCCTACAAAAACAGCAACAAAAAAAAGTTTCTTGCCAGCAAAGTGGTAAATACATGAGCAATCATCATCCTTCTTCTGCAGTCTTTCGTGCTGTCTTATTAATGGGCCGTGGAGGCAGAGGAGGTGGTAACTCATCAGCCATTATCCATAGGGGGGCTGCAAATTACTTGACTGTGCCAGTTATGTTTTCCTTTTTGACACCAACAGATAAATTTGCCTTCATATGGCATGGTTTCTATGGGGATCAAAAAGAAACCATACCGGGGTCTCTGCAGGTGGTTTGCTGCCTCAGGATTTCTGGAGGCCAAAACGCTGCTCTGGCCCCAGGTCCCTTTGCTGGGACCCAGCAGAAGATCATTGAGTTTTGAGGATATCAGTATTCCTGAGAACAGTTGGTTTGAAGAATTTGGATGGTCGAAACATATGAAATTGGAAGATGTCCCAATCTGTCACAAGAAACTTTGCAATGACCTTGGCTTCTTGGCATCTCGTCAGCCTTGGTGCTGTTTGAACAATGGTCAAGCTGACGATGATATGGCTGCTGGGAGAAGATGGCAGCGTTTTCTTCGCCACCGCCACCACCTCCTCTCCACTTCAGTGCTCCCCTTGTCTGGTGTCTCTGCACTTGGGACCTTGTGCTGTCCTTAACTTGCGAACGCGATTGATTTCTCCAGTCAAAAGAAGAGCATGCCTTTCACTGCCGTTAGGTGTACGTGTGCAATTTGTTTAGGGTAACCCATAGCAATTGGCATTTTGTACAGATGTCTTCGAAGCATTCCCTCTCCAAAGGAATAATAATGAAAACCCCCAACCAAACAAAAAAGCAAGAAAACACATGCTAAATTGGTTGAATGTTTTGGAGTAGTTGCCAAAAGAAATCAACGCTGAGCCTAGGAAAGGTGTAAAATTTGTTCTTTGGCTTTTTATTGGTAGGAGAGAAGTGACACTTACTGGGTTTGGTCACCCAGACACTGTTGGATGTCCAAATCCAAAACCAATTGTTATTTCAGCTTGGATGTTCTTGACACTTTGAAGATGTATAACCACGCATAGATACTTAGCTGTGGGGTAGGCTGCAGGCCCCTTCATTGCAAAGAATAAATTATCAGTCCCCCACCCTGAAAATCTGCAGTCGCTGTGGCCTGTGGCAATTTTGACTGACTTCCTTGCCAAATGTTACACGTCTTCATCAAAGGTTTAGAAATGTCAGCAGTATGAGAAAATAATACACCTTTTCTGTATGTGGCATTGCCCACCTGTTACTGCCTGATGAGGGGAGGTACAGTAAAAGATTTATTTTTTTTAATAATATTTTTTCCCCCTCACAAAATCTTTCTTATGAGGCCAGCCTTGACAAATCATTATTAGACAGTAATTATGATTCTTTTATCAATATGACATTGTTATTGTGGGATTTTGGGGTGTTTTTTTTTTTTTTTAAGTGCAAGGGGTGTGGGTATACGTTTGGTCCGCTTAATGAGTTGTCTGAACCTATTCTACAGTGCAGACTTTACAGAAAACAGTAGTGTTGTGTTGTTCCTTGAATCTAAAGCGCTCTTTTTTTTTTTTCTTCTTTTTCCCTTCATTTTCCTGCTGATTGCTGTGACCATACTGCAACCATGGACTTCACAAACTGGACAAATGGCTGCCTCCTGGAATACGGATGATTTTGGTGAGTCTGCAAAATGTGTTTCACTTACTTATACTTGCTTGGGAGAATGAGGAAGAATGTTATTTATTGGAAGTTGGGCTTGATGAAAGCTAAATCTGCTTTTGAGATGTTGGTTGTGTAGAAGCAACAGGGAAAGCTTACTGAATTTCAACTTTTTTTTTTATGGAGTGGTTTGGTTTTTTTCTTATTCTATTTTATTTTTGGCAAAGGTGAAGGAATTAACATGCAGTGGATTAATTTGAAATAGTGCCATTTTATGAGATTGAGTGTTATTGCTTTTGTAATAATTTTAAAATGACTTTTCTGTAAGACATACTGTGAAGCAACGGCTTAGAACATTTTAATTTTTCTTTTCTGGCTTATTCAGTTGTTTCTGCAAATAGTTCAGACAGAAAATGATTAATTCATTGGATGGCTTTTCAGAAAAGCACTGTGCAGTTCTTCCTTACTGTTCCTAGCGCCGGTGTTGCTGGTGGTGTTAACTTTAAGAGATGATGCGTTGATGGTGTGTTTGCATTAAATATTGTACCAGAATTTTCTGTGAAAAAGGACTTCCATCCCAGGTAGTCTCTGGTGAGATCTAGTAGAGGTTTGGCTTTTTTTATTTAAAAAGAGACAAAGCTTGGTCAGGGTCATATTCGTTGCTTGTGCGCAGAGGGCTGACCTGCGGAATACCAGTCTGGGGGTACCTGCTGTTGCTCCCCAGGGATGAGGCTCTGGCGCTTTGGACTTTCAATTAAAGGTGACAGGACAGCTGCAGGGAAAACACTTGCTGCAAATGTGTATCAGCCTGGAGATCTGCTCCAGAAGCATGGTTGGAGGTGGCAGTGTTCATCCAGTACGGTCTGTAGGAGTAAAGCTGTCTCTGAGCACTGACTGGAGGTGGTTGGCAGCTTAGGAGTCTCGGGATTTATCTCTGAGCTATTTAGACCTAGCAGGAGTGACTCGTTACTACTAATAGGCTCAATTAAGGAAAACAACTTGCTTCACCTCTTACCTGTGTGGTGACAGCCTCGCTTATGCACAGCCTTATGTTTTGAGGGAGAAGGCAAATACAATTTGGGTATGGTGCTGGCTGCCCATCCCATCCCAGGAGATGTGAATGTCCCCCGGTGTGGCTGTATCCCTGTCCTGGGGAAGGCGTGGGAGTGAGCGTGGGGCTGGGTGCTGGCTGCTCCCTGACAGATTGCAGCCAGGTTTAGCTGGTGCTCGCTCCTTCGGGGGGGGTGGTGGCAGCCCCTCTCTCCATCTTCTCCTTCCTCTGCCATCGCCCAGTCTGTGGCACTTGTGTCTTGCACTGATACAAAGAGCCTGAGGCCAAAAGATGGGTCCTTAAACTTAAGAGTTTCTGTTCAGGCGCAGCTCTGGAGAAATCTGAGCTAAAACCTGATATTTTATTTTTGAGCATTTCTGAAGTATTGCTGCTTAATCCTTTGTATTGATCCATAAGCTTATGCCGGAAAGCCCTTGTCTCAAGGCAATATTCAGAGTCCTAGAGGATAATGGCACTAATCACATTTCGTATGACCTTTCAGGCAGGATGAACATATGTTGTACTGCTGCATTTTTCTCCTCTCTTAGTTCCGGTTATATATCTTTTATTCCTTTGCAGTGTGGCTTAGGAGTGCAGTTAAGAAGCCCTGTACACAGTAATTTCATAACTGAGTAGCAGTAAGGTCTGTAAGTGGACTGGCTGCTTCGGATTGCCGTGCTTTGATGTGCTAAGAAGCCTTGATCAGCCTGAGAGAGTAATAGCTCTTGTGCCCGGGAACAGAAGTAATGCATATTTACTCTGATGGACATGCTACCTAAAACTCTTTGAGCCTGAAAACTAGCTGAGCGCATTCCTCGTGGCTTTGCTTTTTTTTAAAAAATTTTTTATAGACTATTTTATAATGTACATGTATAATTGGCTCTTGTGTTGCACCTGTATAGAGAGATGCCGCTTTGATATCTGGAAGTGCAGTACTATAGGCGCTGAAGTGCTGCCGTCACCATGGCACATCAGGAGAAGTTTGGTGTGATCACATGGGCGCGCTTTTCCACCCAAGTTTTATTCTTAGATTTACTTCTCACTTTAGCTCTGATTGGGTTACATCTGAATTTTTGGCAAATGCAGTCAGTAAAGTTTAAAATCTGAAATGGCAATCTAAATTGAAGAGCAAAGTGTACTTTGCATAAACAGATAAATATCAGAGCTAAAAGTATAAGGATCGATTGCATTTCACTAAAAGAGTGGAACTGATGTCACCTCAGGCTCTTCCCAGCAGTGCATGGTGGAAGGACAAGAGACAGTGGGCACCAGTTGAGACGAGAGAGGTTCACATTGGTTACAGGGAGAAGCTTTTTCACCCTGAGGATGGCCAGCCAGGCAGGGGCACAAGTTGCCCAGGAAGGCTGTGCAGTCTCCATCCTTGGGGCTTTTCAAGACCCGACTGGACAAAGCCCTGAGCAACCCAGTTGGATCTCACAGCTGGCCCTGCTTGGAGCAGGAGGCTGGACCACAGACCTCCTGAGGTCCCTCCTAGCCCGAATTATCCTGTGATCCGTTAAAAACCACTTGAATTTAAAGGGGGCCTTTATGTTTGGAAGATGAGTAAAGCGACAGGGTCATGGAGGGCATTGCGATAACGGCAAGACTGGCGGTGGCTGTTGTAACAGGAGGAGGAATGCAGTATCTGGCTGGGCTCATTCTGGAGTGCCAATGTCTGGGGCCCTCTCTGAACGTTTGTTGCTTTTGTATTTTAGTTGCGCAAAGCAATTAAAACCCACCACTTGCTCCTTCTGAAGAAACTGTATGCTGTGTGGTTGTTGGTTGTACTTGATTTTAAAGGTCTTTTCCAACCTCTGTCTGTTTTGCACCAACGGTAGCTGTATCGCTAGTTTGCAAAATTCTGGAGATAATCAGTTGACTTTTTTTGTATCAGTTACCAAACCTCACTTACCTCGTGGGAGCAGACTTTAGGAGAACTAGATTCTTCAAGGCTTCCAGTCTTTGGGGGATTTCTTGTTTAGTTGTGGGTTTTTTTTAAAGATTGGGCTATGGCTGTTCTCAGTCCTTCAAAAACTATGTAGGAGTGCGAATAGGAGGCAGATTAAAACGTATGGTTGATTGGACTGAAGGGGAATCAGCTGCCCAACGCGAGGTAGGTGCTTATGGGTGGTGATGTGAAGCCAAACAGAGCTCCTGGAGAGTAGGGGGAAGAGAGAAGTGCTCAAGACACTGAGGCAACCTTGCAGCATGAAATAGGTGAGCTTGTGAAGGGGAGTGTGGATGGGTCAGAGATGGCCACAGAGGCTTTGGAGGAGCAAAGGGCTGCCAATGGCTTAGGCAACCCCCCGAGTAATCCTTTGTGTTTTCAGGAAGGTGGCCGGCAACGTTGGAGTTAGTCGGACAAACACTTGAGAAGAAACATAAAATGTACAACCCCCCCTATTAGTAGTGTAGGGCTTATGAATGCACCAGTGAATGAATTTAAGCGTTTAATCAGATTTCAGTTCTTCTGCCGTGTTTCTGGGTTTGTTGGCTTGATTCTTTTTCCTCTCGGAAGGGAGTTAGTTTAATTTATGGATTGACTTTCCTTCTTTGTGTTTGGAGGCAATACAGGTGAATACGGAAAGCAACAGTTGATAACTCCAAGTGGGATTTCAAAGCCTTTCACTCATTTTTGCACTTTTTTTTACCACTATCCTGTCCTCTTCCACCCATGTAGCAAGTGAACCGTCATTATTGCCTGTCGTGCCCTAGCTGTGGTGAGATGTGGTCGGTGGGTGAGGTCCTAGTGAGGCCACAGTATCTTGTCCCTTCCGTATTTGGAGGCCGAAAGCCATCAGGATTACTGCTGCAAGAAACTAAAAGCTTTAGATTTTAACCTTAACTTTACATGTGCATGCACAGTGACTATCTTCAGAGTTACGTTCATGTAACTATCATGACTTTATGTCCATTTTTCCTCCAGCCTCGACTACTACACTGTGTGATTTGTCTTTTTATTTTGATTTCTTTTATACATATGCAAAGTCCTTGTATTTATTCTTTTGTGTTGTTTTTTTTCCCCCCGTAGCTGTTCATTTTCAGTTGTTGCATGGATAATAGTGCTGATGAACAAGTATTTAGTCTGACACACAAAAGCATAGCTGTAAAGAAAATGAAGCAGAGAAAATTACAGTGGCAAAGGTTCCTAAATTATAGTTGTACAGGAAGATTGTGATAAGGAAGTAGTTAAACATTACTATTTAGTCAAACCTGCAACTGTGGCTGGTACTTCGATTGTCTCCTCCTTTTGCTGACACTTAATTTGTGTGGTCGGCGAGATAGTCTTCCTGCTAATAAAGTCCCTGTTTTATTGAACCAAAAGCCTGTGGAAGTAAATGGGCGTGTTCTCCCAGATGGTTTTAGGTCAAGTGCCAAACAGATGCTAACTATTTTCAGATTTGGTTTTTAAAAGAAATATTAGGTGCTTGCTGTACCCACTGTTTAAATAAAAAAATAAACAAAACGGAGACACAAATCAATCTGCCCGTCTGAGAGCGGATGCGTGTTCCATTCGGGTGTATTGGAAAACATACATAATGTAATAGGACTAAACCAGGATATTCACAAACAGAAGTGTTAATGTTTGAGCTGTCCGTATGCATCCTACAGCTGGAAAAAGCCCCTTGCTTTTATGGCAGCAGCGTGTTTGCTCGCGAGCCTGACAAACAGCCCGTGCAGAAGTGAGCATTGTCCTGTGCGTGCTCCTTGGTGGAGTGGAGCCGTTGCTTCTCAGCATGGTGGTGAGTACCAGCCACCATCTCATAGCAGCGGATCTTGCCTTTAGAGACCTTTGCTTGGTTTCAAAGCATCTCAGCAGTAATCTGTGAAACCCTGCCAGACCGTCTTTCGTCCACAGGGGTGCGGGACAAAGACAATGTGCTATGTCGGCCTTTTGTAGAAATAAGGAGTAAGTAGGGCCCTCCAGGGAAAGCTTGCACCTTTCTTCATAGGCGCTGTATTTTTCCTTCTGGAAATTGCAGTTAGGATCCAAGTTGGTGAACTTGTAACGGTTTCCTTCGTCTCTCCTCCCAGGCGATTCAGAAAATATCCTAAGGCAAGCTGGGTTACTGTGGTTAACGTTGTATGAGCAAGATGGGTCGCTGTTTGTGAGCAAAAGGTAGTCTTCTGTGGTAAAGCTAACTGCCTCCGTGCTTATCTTAACCTTGACGAAGCTATTACCATAGGTTTGTTAGGAAAAGAGTTAGGTGAAGGCAGTGGCCCGGACTGAGCAAAGGTTAAAGCAATCAGCAATAGCTCGGCTGTCAGCAGAATTGCGTTGCTGGGAATCGCGTCCGAGGCTTTGCACAACTTTATTGTCTGCGCGGCTTTTCGCTGTTCCCGTGAGCACGTCCTTCGGCCAGCGAAGGAAAGGCCAAGGGTTGTCTGCCTGCAATTTCTGCCTGCCCTCTGCATTGCGAAGGCAGTCCAGAGTGCGGCCAAAATACTGCAGAAGTGGCAGTTGTTTGTGGTGGAGCCTGAGATAAATGGATTTGTCCACTAACTGTGAGGCTGCTCAAGTTGGATCTTGGCAACCTGGCTCTCTTTTTTTTTTTTTCCTTTTTTTTTTCTTCTCCTTTTTCTTTCTCACCAGAATAGTAATAGTTGTACTGAGGTTTGGTGTTGTTGCATCCTGGTTTTAATGCCAAAGCTCACTTGTCTCTAGTTAAACATGTGGTAAGTTTCATTTGAGAGGGATGGCGTCTTATCAAGCACCACAAATAAGCTTTGCTGTTAGAACTTATTCAAACCAACTGAAACAGGATTCTTCCTATTTAATATAAATTTATGTGTGCAAAGCGCTCATCTAGTCGGAATCAGTAGAGCTCATTGTCAAAATAAAGAGATGTCAAACTCGGTCGTAGTTCTCTCAACCCAGCGTTACGTTTGTCATATGCTATTTTAAAAATCCGTATGTGCCTAGTTTATATAAGTATTGTGGATCTTTTAACCCAAGCTAAGGTATCTGTAGAGGAATATTAATTCTTTTGCAGTTGCCCAGCATTAAAGCCTGTCTCTTTATGCAGAGATAGAATTGCCGGCCAGTGTATGTTTTTGCAGTAAGGACAGTCACCGCAGCTGTTTGAGTTCTGTCATGTTTATGTGTGAACAGATATTGCAATAGGCTGGTAAGAATTTGCTGCGAGGAGAGTTTTCATTTCTCAGTCTTGGGAAGTGGGCTCCATCTAGTGTTTAAATTAAAGATTAGACTCTGATTCCTTTTCTTGAATGCCCTTGCAGCCTGGATAAAGGACACAGAGGAGGTATTGCGATAGGCATCACTTTCCTTGGTGATTATCTCGAATGAGACATTTCTTGATACAGTCAGTATGCGAATGGCAACCTGAAACACCGCGTCTGTCTTGCATATGCACTTGAAGCTAAAATAATCCTTTTATGAAATGGCACACAGCTAAAAAGAAATTAAACCAGTATGGCAATAATGTGATCCTGGGATATTTTGTGGTTGGTTCCTATATATGCTTTCACACTACTTTATGTGGTATGTTAGAAACCAGCGTGCTAGTCTATAGAAATCAGAATTAGAAAGCTAATTGTGGAGCTCTTTTAAGGAGTAATGAATTTTGAAATGTGTACTGGATATTAATATCCAGTCAACAGAATAGTTTCCCCATATGTAATGCTTCTCTAGAGAAGCATGTGGGCTTCTGTCCTTTATTTTTACTGTTTTCTTAATATTACAGTTTTTGTAAAATTTAATCCTCTGGTAAAGGCTACTTAATTATTATTTTATTATTATTGTTCTTAAACAGGATATCACATTTTGACCTAATTTAAACTAAAAGAGAAAAGGACTTGATAGTTATTGTCTCATGTCTTCAGTGCCTTGATGATAAATAATGCTGTGAAACAGACAAGATGCATGAAGAAAAAAAATTTTTTTTTTCATGTGTTCAAGGTGGTGTTAATCATCCAAGCAACTTCTGGGGTTTTTTTGTTGAAACTGGATCAGGCTGAGAAACTTGAAATACTTAAGACTGAACACAGATTTGCCTTCTCCCCTGAGCTTTTACACTCCAAACTGGAGAAGTGGGGACTTGGAAATGTTTAGCCAGGAGGGAACGGCAGCAAATCTGCAGTGAAGAAAAGCTGGGTGATCTGAGGACTATGTTTAATTATCGATACAGTGGGGTTTTGTCCAGTTGTGTTTTTTCCTCTGGTTAAAGGCAGGTTTGAGGCCACTTTAATAAGCTTTTAGCCTGAGCTCTCTGGCACCTTGCAGCCACGCTTTGAGACTGATGAGGGAAGAGGCAGGTGGGCGCCATGCCTGGGCTGAGCGTGGCTGCATGCCTGCCCCCCCGTCCCCTGCCACCCGGCCTGTGCGGGGATGTCGCAGACCTCTGCTGCGACTCAAAGGCACAGTGGGGTTGTGTGACTTGCCACCCCGTGGTCACTTACCTTGAGGGTTGTTGGCCGGAGAGTTGCAGAGCCACCTGCCCCTTGCAAAGGTGGAGGGCATCCCTGACCCAACTCCCAAGATGGCCCTTGGCTTGTTTTCCATCCGTTGCCAGAGTGGTGTGGAGCAGGGGCTGGGATGCAGTCCTGCGTCGCTGGCAAAGAGCCCATTATTGTTTCATTGGTAAAATAATTGGGGTCTGGGCTTTCCAGTTGACACTTGCGAGCTGAGCACGGACAAAGTTAATGGGAACCATCTGGTGCCGGGAAGGAGCTGTGAGATGGTTCCCATGGCCGTGTGGAAACAGGGAACCGTTGCGGCAGGGTGCTGGGGCACCCGTGTGTCTGCTATGTGGAGGGGAAAAGGTCAGGAGTGGTGGCTGAAGAAGACGCCCATGGAAGTGGGATGCAGGTGGTGAAACCCCCCTGGGTACCGGACAGCCCTGCCGAGCCCTGGCACATCACGGGAGCCTCCTGGTTTTGGACTGTGCTTGTTTCACTGGGTGTAGGAAGGCGGTCAGCAGTTATGGGGGGTGTTTATGTATATGTACACAGGCCTTCTTGACAACTCTTGTAAATTTTATGATTTTTTTTTTTGTTCTTTTGAGACACTGATGTAGCTGTCGACCTCTGATCTTCCAGTCCCATATAGGTGTAAACTTGGTCTCTCAGCCCCACAGAGACGGCAGTGTTGGGGTGGACCTGCTGGACCTCTTGGACCTGCTGGGCATGAAATACCGTCTTCTGTAGGCAAAACCTATTTCTTGATCTGTTTAATTTTTTTTTTTAATTTAAAATAACACATTACTAAATCCCATTTATTTTTCCTTGTTATTTACTTTCTATGTTTCTCCTAGAGTGGACAAGGAAAGCAAATGTAAATTTGCATCACTTGAGGCCTCTGGATCTAACAGTGATCTAGTAGATCACTAGATATCTTGTGTTGTTTTTTATTCAAATTTTATTACTGATTTAGAAGCAGTGGTTACACTGCAATTTTTTAAGAAATGGTTACACTGCAATTCTTTAAAAAAAAAAAACAAACAAAACCTTGGAAATATCTCTGTTGCACTTACATTCTGTAAAAAGCCTTTTCTCTCTTTAAACAAAATAAAATTTGGTCCGAATCTGAACTGCTGCTATGCCTTTAAAACCTATTTGTAAAACTATAGATGGAAAAGACAAGGCAGTATTTTTCTTTTTAGAGTGCCTAATAATACAGTGCCGGCAATTCAAGCACTGTACCACGCACAAACCGGTGTGCATGGTAACCAACACCGTACTTCTAGCTGAGGCTAAAATTGACCACAAAGGCAGTACAGGGGGTTTCTGTTGTCACTCACCAGTTAACAGGATGGGACATCTTGCTCGTGCTCTTGCTTTGAGTCTGCAAGAGGTGGGCTTTGAACCCATGCTTGCCATGTCTAACACTGCTGGTGATCGTGGTGGTGGTGTCTCACAGCCAAGGCAGATGGTTGGTTTCGTGCTGGCAGGGGAGGGAGTGTCCCCAAGGAGTTGTCTCTGTCCCCCAGCATGGCACCATGGCGGAGCTGCCAGTGCCTCCTGATCAGGTCTGAGATTGCTTGTGGTGGCGCAACACTACAGGCTTGGGGAAGAGTGGCTGGAGAGCCGCCTGGCAGAAAAGGACTTGGGGGTGTTGGTCGACAGCCAGCTGAATATGAACTGGCAGTGTGCCCAGGTGGCCANTCAAGTTGCACCAGGGGACGTTTAGATTGGATAGTAGGAAAAATTTCTTCACCAAAAGGGTTGTCAAGCCTTGGAACAGGCTGCCCAGGGGAGTGGTTGAGTCGCCATCCCTGAAGGTATTTAAAAGACAGGTAGACGTAGTGCTTAGGGACAAGGTTTAGTGGTGGACTTGGCAGTGTTAGGTTAATGGTTGGACTTGATAATTTTATGAGTCTCCAACCAAAACAATTCTATGAAGCTCAATGGAGGACGGAGAAACCTCAGACTGCATTTGGTCATGATGCTGAACTGCAGATGAGGGGCTGCTGGCACCAGGGGAAGCTCTTAAACAGCAGGTGCTGCTGCATCCACCATTTCCTTCTGCTGAGCGTAGAAGAGCCTGAAGTGATGAAGCAAATGCTGAATAGTCCCCCTGCACCACAAAATAGCAAAGTTAAGGATAATCTAGAGGGGAGATGCTTTGCTGTACTTCTGAGAGCTATTGCAGAGTTTATGGCAGCAGTTAAAACGGAAAGCAAAGTCTTGAGAACATGAGGTTGGAAAGGTGGTTCTGGCACATGAAAATCAGGTCTGGAGCATTCTAATGACTTCTGTCACCCTGTTAGGTGAGGAAAGTGCTAAAATAGAGAAAAGGAGTGGAAAAGAGCAGAAATGATTCGTGGTTTCAAGTAGTGCAGGTCATGAAGAAGATGTAATTAGTCCTGGCCTATTTAACCTGAAAGAAAAAGAAAGCTATAAATAAAAGATGGGAAAAAAAAACAAAACGGAGAGGTAGAATATGGAGACGACTTGACTGTTTTGGACTCAGTATCTCTAAGTAAAAGTAAAGGTATAAAATAGTTAGCCATCCATGTGTTTTCATTTATGGTGGAGGTAGCAAGTACGCAATGCACTGTGGAAGTAAATAATAAGGGTAGACAGTTGGCATCAGCTAATTGAAGGGCTAGGCAGTGTGTTTTGAGAGAACAAGAACAGGCTGAGAGACTTGGGGGAGACCTTCTAGCAGCTTTCCAGTACCTGAAGGGGTCCTTGAGGGGAGATGGGGAGGGACTCTTTATCAGGGAATGTAATGATAGGACGAGGAGTAACAGTTTTAAACTGAAAGAGGAGAAATTTAGATTAGATATTAGGAAGAAATTCTTTACTGTGAGGGTGGTGAGGCATTGGAACAGGTTGCCTAGGGAGGCTGTGGATGCCTCATCCCTGGAAGTGTTCAAGGCCAGACTGGATGCGGCTTTGAGCAGCCTGGTCTAGTGGGAGGTGTCCCTGCCCATGGCAGGGAGGTTGGAACTAGATGATCTTTAAGGTCCCTTCCAACCCAAACCATTCTATGATTCTATAATATGCTAACCATCAACTAACCAAATTAAGGGTGTTAAGATGTCAGGATCCTTAATTTAGATCCTTATTCCTTGCCTGAGGAGGGCAGATGATGGTGTGGTGTGCTCCTGGCTGTTAATGTTCGTCTGCATGGTGGACGGAGCACCTGTATGGCAGTGGATGTGTGTTCACCTCTCTTGCACTTTCTTCTTTTTTTCCCCACACAAACATGAACCAGCTGGTTTGGCAGCTAGACCTAACTGGCACTTAGTTTTGCATTGGTTTTGGTTACCTGACTTGAACTCCTTTCTCCCACTGCCAAGGACTGATGTCTTTCATAGTTAGGCGTCTTTGAGTGTAGCCTGTTGGGCCTGTGCCATGGTACCGTGTGACATTGGAAATTTATGAACTAGAAACTTGCTGCTAAAAGGACATCCATTTCAACTAGAGGAAGGGAAATCAGGAAGGCAACTTTACTGCCCTGAGATTGGGAGGGTTGCTTTCATGGTCTAAACTGTTGCTTTTATCATTATATTATCTTTTTACTCGGGGAAGAGATGGATCTCCTGACATCCATCCTTCATAATGTTCCTGTAAGAAACAATAACGACCATCATTGTATTTTAGTTCTTCTCGCAAGTTTGACGTCGTGAAGTGATTTGCTTTTGGTTTTTTCTATACTTATGGAGGCATTAATGCTTTCTGAAGGAAAGCTTGCTCCAATTTGTGGATGTTAAATTGGTAAGATTTTGCCTGCTGTTGCTGACATAATTTCTTCTTTGTCTGACCTCATTCACCTGGCATTAAAATCATATTACTGGATCTCAATTTTAAAATTGCAACAGCTAATAGGGAAAACCTTTGCTTTAAGTGTTTTGTTGGCTTGATCTAATCTGTGTCCTTAATGTCCACTGTGGGACTGGATCCATCTCTCTTCAGTGTCGACAAGTGCTTTTTAGCTTCATTTATTTATTATGGGGAAAACAATTTAAAACCTTCATTACTAAAGCCACTTTTTAAAGGAGAAAGTAATGAAATTGCCCAGTCTGAAGACACAAGTTATATAACTTAATATCTAATCTTAAATAGCATTATTAAAGCCAGATATCCACCATTAAACTCACTTGAGGCTCATTTTTGTTAACGAAACCCAAGGAAGATGCCTTCTGACATAATGCTTTGTAGTGCAATGGCCAAAAATACAGCTCTGCCTACGGTGCACTTTGCAGGTTAACATGTAATCCAGGCTTTATTAGTTTGCTTTGCCAGACTGCCCCTGCCCTTGCGGTAAGTGTCCCTTGTGCTTAAAGCCCGAGCATGTTTGCAGCTGTTATCCTTCAAAAAGTAGGCATAAGGTTAGTCGGAGTTATTTGTGATCTGATTGCTGTGTCAATAGCAGTATAAAACTAGATCAGACTGGAGTATGCAATAGCATTTATAATGTTGGGGTTTTTTTTCCCCTTCCTCTTAAATTTCTGCTTGGCTCTGAAGTTATAAAGGGGCAACACTTACCCGAAAGTTTTTGGAAAAACTGTGATATCATCTTAATTTGTCATTAAAGTGCACTTGTTCTCACATATCAAAAAAAGTTTTGTAAGTCTTTTTTTTTTTTTTTTAAATGCACAATGCAATGTTGAACTCCTGAAGATTTGTTTTTCTTGATAATTCTGATTAAGGGAAGAATTGGCAGCTAGTCAATGGTAGGGAAAAAGTGCTGAATTAATGTTGTAAGAGGGGAAGAAGAATTTCATTATTTCCAGAGATGATTTTACTTTTTGTTTGATTTGATTGCTTTTACGTTTTGATTTGCATTAACATGCAAATATTTCTTCCTTGCTGTGCTCAACATTGAAAGAGATAAAATAAAGCAAATGAAGGCGATGAAGACAAATCTTTCTTCCAAAGGAAAATGTAAATGTTATCAGTACTAGGAAAAATTAAAAAAAAAAAATGCTTCTCAGAAAAGTGCAATAATCAGAGTTTTGAATATTTAAAGATCAATTTTGTCATTACATCGAACTAGCTCAATCGGAGCAGGAAAAACACAGTATTGATAAATGGTGATGCCTCTGAGTAAGATATTTGAGATGTTATTGTCACCAAAGTGTATTTATAGAGCTGCCAGCAGCACTTCAATATGAGCACTGCACGGGAGTGGTATCTTGCCTCCTGGTCTGGCTTATTTTAACTGCTGTATTTGAATGTCTTGGGTTTTTTTGAATAGGAAATAAACCATTGCTTCTGTGATTTTTAGAAATGAGGACTTGGAGATAAGTTCTGAAGTACACTGATATTTCATTTTCTGGAAGAAGATGGGTAAAAAAATATATAGGAAAACTAAAATATCTGATGATGTTCTCAAAAAAAGACTTCTTGTGTGGGGGAATTGCTTCATTTCTTCCTGCCCTGTATTAAGTCCTAATGTCTGCCATTTTACTGTTGAGAGAAAGTAATCTTTTTATTATTTTACAAAGGAGATGTTCCTTGTAAAATCTCTGACTGCACTACGTCTCAGATCAGCCTGATCGATAACTCTTTACATACGTTGCAGTAGGCATTTGATGGCTTTACATTTAAAATTTAGTGTGGCTGATGTTATAGTGGTACTACTCCATATATTATTGAAATGGCTTGCTGCAACATTTCCAGTTTAAAAAAAAAAAAAAAAGGGGGGTGGGGGGGGGAACCTCTTTTTCCTGAAGGCTGCTGGCAAGAAAGTGGATGGGAGAAGGGTGTGCACTTAAAGAAGGGTCACAGTCTGGAGGTAAAGCAGAAGATGCAGAGGCCATCATGCAACTAAAGGTTAATTAGACAGTGTTCATACATATACTCAACAACTGCTTAAGACAGGGTATGTGAGTAGTCTCATTAATGTCAAAAGGCTTGAAGTTAAGCAGATTTATAATTGTTTGTTGGATTATGTCCCAAGCTCGTCTTGCAAAATTATTGCTTCTAATAAATTCCTTCTGCTTGATACTAATGAAAAAAGGAAAGAGAAATCTTTGAGCCACCTATTGTGCGGCCAGAAAAAGGAAACGAGACAGAAATTGGGAACGCCTTTATTGACAAATGCAGTCTCTCCCCTGAAGCACATCCCTAACTTCCCAGAAGGGTGTTCCCCCCCCTTGAACTCCTGCCGTGGTTTTGCCTCCCCTCACCTTGCCACGTTACTCGTTGTGACACTTGGATGCTTCCTTTGGATCTCCCCCGCTTCCTTCTCTCAATGATTAACTGCTCGACCTACGCTTGCCCTCGTGCTCACCGCCACATCCAGCGCTTGCCGTGTCCCCCTGCCATGCCGTGGGGAGCCCGGATGCCTCTCGCAGTGCTCTCCGTGCTCTCGCAGAGCTCTGCCTGTCACCACCTCCCCATTCAGATCCCATCTCGTTGATCGCTTTGCCCCTTCAAGTCGCTCGCTTGCCCCGGGCAACTGCATGGGCTGTAGGGCTGATGGGGCTGGTGGCTCTCTTTGCATGGACATGCAAGTGGACGGATGGTTTCCCATTTCTCCCATTCTTCCCTTGAATCCCTCTTTTTCTAATTTAAACACTATGTTTGCATTTACCAGCTCTTTTCATTTTCCTCCTACTCTGATTTTTGTGACTCTCCTGCATCTGAAGCGGAGTACTGCAGAGCAATTGGAAATTTCTGATTGAGATCGAAAAGGAGTTCGAGATGCTCTGAGAGAAACTGCAGAGAAGCACAAGGCCCGGGACCCCAGCAGCAGCACTAGAAAGCTTGTTTCTGTTTGGATGCCTTCCTAGAATGGCTCTTTTGAACTTATTTAAAGTTTAAAAAAAGGAAAAAGGAAACGAGAACTTCCCTGTGAAACTTCCTGTGAAAGCCTTGAAACTTCTTACGATCATAGGCTGAGAACTGACTTTAAAGTAACCTAGAAGGGGAACTGTCTGGCTTGCTATTACTATCTAGAGTGGTCACAGCTTTTGCTGTTTAACCTCTACAGTGTGTTCCCTGCCCTTAATGAATGTCTGATGCCAACATTAAATATGTAGATGATGCCTCACGGGGAGAAGAAAATCGTTGCAATAAGGTTAACATTTTAGCTACTAATTTGTAGTTTCCAAATGTTCATATTTACTGGAAGAGATTTTAATTATTTCATTTTAACACAGTTAGATTTGTTCTTGTGTCTGGGTGTAAAAGAATCCTTAGGTTTCTGGCTCATCACATGTATTCTGTAAATATTTTTTTCATTATATCAGATTTCTCTGAACTCTTGAATAGGAATGCCCTGAAGTTCAGTGACTTAACTATTATTTTTCTTTTGCATATGTAACTTGCTAGATAAATGCATTTTTCATCCATGGTAGGGGCACTATGCTTTGCGGTAAGAGTTGTACTTTGGCCCAAAAAGGGGGGTTCTACTCATGTTTTGTATTGATGTATTGAACAAATACATCACAACTACTGATGAAAACCTCCTCCCCTTCCACCTCCCCGTGAAGTGCTGCTGCCTTCTCCTATGTCAGTCGCCTTCTGGAAGTATTCTTTTTAAGCACAGTTAAAAGGCAGCACAGCAATAGCCCGGGTTTTATTTCGGTCACGGAGAGGAACGACACTGACACGCTGCAGAATGTGTCTGGCAGAAAGTGCGCAACCATTTTGACTTTTCAGGATAAATTAATTCTCTCCTTCTCCTATGGTATCATGTTTTTAGCTTAGAGCTCTGCTGGTCCAGCGTAAGTGCATCCTTCCCTTGATTCTTCTTTCTGCCATTGTTGTCTCAGGTTCATGGTCCAGCTGCTTCCCTCCCTTTCGTTGATCTGCCCCCACTCTCACTTGGAGATTTCTTCAAGAATGACAGCTGATAAAATACTGGGTAGCCCTCTTGCTTTCTATGTTTTGTTCTTCTTTTTCTCTATTAAACAAAAAAAAAGATGATTCTTGCCTGCTGCCCTTCTCTAAGTTCTGCTTTCCCCCAGCTCCTGTACAAAATACAGCCAGGGAAGGACTTTTAATAGCTGTCAAGTTTTCAGACTAGTACCTCAAATTCGAGGAATGGCTCTTGTGAACTTTTTATTTTCCTTAAAGCTCTCTTTTGTGGTGACATCCAGAGAAAAGAAGTGGCTGCTGGTTACGGGCTTGCCGGGTATCTGTGGGCTTCTCCCGCCTGCCCTGCTGTGTCCCGGGAACCCCCTCTGTTTCTGGTCCTACGCCTGGGTTGCGAGCCCTGCCTTGGAGCAGCAACTGGGAGGGATGCAACTGCTGCTCCTTCGTGCAGTGGCATACCTCCTCCTGATACTGAAATTAATAAAACATTAAGAGGTGCTTGCATAGGAGAGAATAGCATTTTGTAGTTATTAATCAAATCCAAAAATCCTTACTTCCAACAGCAGGAGGTTTGAGCTCTTGGACCCAGGGTAGAGAGAGGTCTCTTCTGCACAGTCGTTGCGGCTTCTTCCATATGCTTTCCCCATCTGGGGTGGTGTGCCTTGAGTCCAGTGATTTTTGATGGTGATAAATAATAATGATAGTAATTACCTGGAGTACTGCGTCCAATTCCGGAGCCCCTACTACAAGAAAGATATGGACGTGCTGGAATGTGTCCAGAGAAGGGCCACGAGGATGATCAGAGGGCTGGAGCACCTCTCCTATGAGGACAGACTGGGAGAGTTGTGGTTGCTCAGTCTGGAGAAAAGAAGGCTCCGAGGAGACCTTATAGTGGCCTACCAGTATCTTAAGGGGGCCTACAAGAAAGCTGGTGAGGGACTTTTTAGGATGTCGGGTAACGGTAGGACTAGAAGGAATGGGTTAAAACTAGAGATGGGACGATTCAGACTGGATGTTAGGAAGAAGTTCTTCACCATGAGTGTGGTGAGACACTGGAACAGGTTGCCCAGGGAGGCTGTGGAAGCCCCATCCCTGGAAGTTTTTAAGGCCCAGCTGGAAGGGGCTCTGAGCAACCTGATCTAGTGGGAGGTGTCCCTGCCCATGGCAGGGGGGTTGGAACTAGATGATCTTTAAGGTCCCTTCCAACCCTAACAATTCTATGATTCTATGATTACTAGAGATTTGAGAAGGACATTTCTCTCCCATTGGGGTGCTTGTACTCGGTACTGAGCTGAGGGACATCTCGTCTCTTCTTGTGGGTCTGAGAGAAGGTAAGAGGTTCAGCAAAGGCTGGTGGTCAGAACAGCAGTAGTTGATGGGAGGACACTATAACAGCATGAGACATTTAAAAAAACCAGTCCCAGGTTGCTGTTGATTTTCCCAGGATCCTGTCCCAAGACATCATAGGATTCTGGGTGATGTCTGTGGCCTCTTGCCCAGCAGAGCAAGCTTGTCTTGCTTAATAACAACCATCTGGGAGGACCACTGGGAGGGATTCCTGCTGGCTAATTATCACCCTTCAGCATCTCCTCAGACTTCTTCTGAGCTGAATATGGGACTAAAAAGTAGCTGAACAAGCAATTTTTGAAAATATTATATGTGAGAATTTACTTCTGCCAAATAAACATTTTGCCTATTGAAGCCATTTTGGTTTTTTTTTTTTTTTTTAATTCTTTAGCTTCATGCCGCATGCTAGAACTAACTAGTATGCTACTGAGCTGTTTTGGACATTTCCCTGATAAGACTACATCTGTGTATACTAAATAATAAATCAAATTCAGTAGGAATAGTTCTTTATTATATTAGTTAACGAAAGATGCCTTTAGCTTCATATGCTTGAAAGTGATTAACACACGATGCAAAACCAAGTAATTTTCTGATTTGTCCATTTGTTCACAAGCAGATTCTGTAATTCTATGTTGAAATGAGTTTTCCTACCTAGGCTATATTGTAGCAAAACATATGTTATAACATACCAAGAGGAAATGTAAACAAATCATCAGCTCATAGAGTAAGATCTGCTGATGTTTAGTTTTTAAAGTGTTCCTTGTTTCCCCCCCTCCTTTTTTTCTAATTTATTAGAGGTTTATATAAAACAATGCATGGCAGAGAGATTGGAGTCTCATATTCCTCCTGAATCCTCCCTCCTGCCCCGAATTTGTAAAACGCACGCACAGAGTCCACCAGATGATTTGGCAATGGTGTTCGCAGAGGTATTGCTCAGGTTTCTGCATTGCATAGTCAGATGTCACCTCTGGTGGCTGCTGAGGAGAGGGTGAATAGGGCAGCTGGTGGCCGGTGGCCCTGGCCATCATCGCCAAGGGATGGAGGGAGGAATGCGTTAGAAATGCCAAGCGAGTCCCAGGCGCTGGTGGCTTTGCAGGGGAAGAAAACTGCCTTTATTCAACTCTGCAAACACTGCAGAGAGTCGTCAAAGTCTCCGAAGCTCAGAAAGTTGTTCTAAAAACTGCTTAACTCTTTACTGTGAATATTTGGTATAAATACAGCTGTTCAGTTGAAAAAAAGGGCAGTGGTCTGTTTGCATCTTGTTCCTGAATTCGGCTCCCCAGGATTAGGGTTTTTCCTCTATTTCCTTATTTAGAAATAGTCACCCACCCTCTTTGCAAGTGTAAATTGCTCTTCTGTAATGAGATCAATGGACCTTCACTGATTTACAGTAGTAGATAATAATTTGGTTCATTATGCATTTGATGAGATACGGTCTGGGAGGCTATCTTTGCATGGACAGATAGTAAAATAAACATTAAGGACTAATAAAAAATGTCATAACCTCCACCGCTGTGCTCTCACTGTGTATATAGGGATGTGTCATTACATACGAGCGGAGCAAAAGTATCCCTGGGTCAGCTCCACGGGTTGCCCAGATGAAGACTTTTCTCTTCTTCCTACTTCTGTTGTGCTGAAGTCTGTTTTGTCAGTCAAGGTGCCAAAAGGCTTGGGTTTAGTCTTGGGTTTAACACATGCTCTGGGAAATGCAGCTCTTTTTACACAGGCAAAACTGATAATTTTTTTTTTTTTTCCAATGGAAACACAAATCCTAATGAAGTCTCTTAGAACAGCACCAGGCTGATGTTAAGGAGGGGCATTTAGAACCATAATCAGGCTTTAAAATAAAACCAATCACCTCAAAATTAGTTGTTTCTGCAATTTTGTTGAGTAAGTAATCAATCACCCTGTGACAGCCAGCTGGCTCCAGGCAAGGCTTTCACATTCCTGTGGTTTCGGTGGAGATCCTCAAAACCTCCACCACTCTGACAGCTCTGGCGACTGGCTTGTGCTGCCTGGCACTGATGGTCCTTTGGGAAAAAGGTTAAATGTGCTTTCTTACTTTATTTTTTTTTTTCCCCCAAAAAATATATTGCAGTGGTATTTTCTGGGATACTGGTAAATTATATGTGTTCCATCCCTGGTGGTGTGACTTCTTGAAAGGGAAGTGGGAGAGTTAAAATAAAACCACTTGTGAAATTCAAGGAAATGAGGAGTATACTTTAAGAGTAGTAACATAAATTATGTGAAAGCCCTTCTCCATAATCTGTTTTAAGAGTTAAATTATTTTTGTTTCTCAAGTTTATATATATGTCAAAATTAGTAACAAAGTAATATAAGACAGTTAATTTTTCTGAAATTAAAATTTCTGCTATTAAGACTTCTGTGGAAAAGAACATATGAAGGAGCCCTGCTGCTGGACATAGTTACTGCATAGTCTTTTCCAAGTACTTTCAAAAAAAATACTTTGTTTTCTTATGTGCAAGTATTTCCCCCCTTTTTGTAACACTTTCTATAATGAATTGGATAATGTTACATTTCTGGTTTATTCACATCTTACGTGTAGACTTTTCTGGACTGACTTCTTGCTCTGTACAATACATGGGATGTTTTTACTAAACACATTAAGAGGAATGGGCAGAAAATATTTAAAGGGACTATCTTGAGCTTGTACTTTTCATCCTTAGAGTGTAAAAATTCAGAGCACTTGAGTTTTTCATTCCATAGATGCCACTGGTGAGTAGGGTTGGGTTATCTCTGTTCTTAGTAATGGCAGAGCTCTCTGCCTGTTTTGGTGGTGTNTTTTTTTTTTTTTTATGGAGAAGAACTAAATGATGCTTTTAATACTAGAAGGCAATGTGTTTTGCACGTTTTGTGGGTTAAGAAGCACTCGGGAAAACTAAGATGGCTTTGAGGAGGTGCAGTAATCCTCCAGCCTCCTCCTCAGGAGCCTTGGGTTTAATTTCTAGGCTATGCTACTTCAAAATAACCCTTTTCCTCTCCTCAATTAGTGCTGATGACCAGACCAGAGTGTTTCGGCTGCTCGGTGAGGCCTCTCTGCCATGAATCGTAGATGTGTTCTCTGATGGCAGTGACTGCAGATGAAATATCTGCAATGGCCTGGCAATCCCTCCACGCCTGGAGCTGCTCGCTGACGATGCTTCCCTTGTTTATCCACCAGCCACTTGGAGGCCGTCAAACCCGAGGGTGACGTCTCCCTAAATCAGAGCCATTAACTTGCTTAAAGTATCTACTGCATTTTGTGTGATAACATGGCTTCATCTTATGTGGGATTCAGAAGATGCTTCTTGTCCACTGACACCAAAACCTCTGTCAGACATGTGGCTGGGAAACTTGTGAGAAAGGCGTTTTTGCAAAAACGGCAGAGGTCCTTCTCATGTGATGGCCAGTGTGGGGTCAGCTCCAGCCATGGGTTGCCCCAGGACTTCCTGAACTAGGTGGGACCCTCATGGGATGTCTGGTGCCTGCAGAGGTGTTTCAGTTACACCATGGATTTCAGTCGTTGAGCAGGACCTTGTTTTGTTGCGCATTGTACCAGTTTCAAGCTAGAGTGGGAAATTAAGGCTTGGGGGGTTTTTTTCACCTAAGGGACAGGCCATACTCCACTGGGAGGTGGTAACAAAGGTTTTCAGACCTTTTCTTGGTTTTCACAGGCGTTGCAACAGGACTACAATGCACCATTTTTTTTCTTTTACTATTTTTTGTTCTACCTGAACGCCTCCTTTTACTGCTGATAGTGGTGAGGGAGTGCATGCAGATCAGCAAATAAGCCCCTATGTTTTTTCTTAGAGTATGCTTCACCTCAACACAAGTCTCATTCATTTGCTTTGCCAGTACACAAATAGAAAAGCTTGTCCCAAGTTCTGCATGAGGTTCGTAACTAGCGTGAATCAGCACCCCAGTACAGCCCTCGTGTCCTCGACAGCGTACTCAGGTGGTACCCGAGCACAGTGATAGCAGTCTGAAGGTGGAAGGACTTGAGACACGAAAGATATTGTATAGCACGTCTTTGGAGCTGCTCTCATGCGGCTCAGCTTCAGTACCTTCTCTGGTGTCATGTGTGATGGCAGGGGAAAAGAGCTCTCGGGACAGATGCTCCCTAAGTGTGGTGCTTCTGGAGGTTAAACCTATTACCCTGAATTATTCTCAGAAGGTACCCAACAGCTAGCGCAAATATTTTTCATCTTTGGTGGTAAGTGATATGATCTGAAATTCCGTGTGATAATTGGGCAGCTGCATTTCTTCTTGCTCCTGACAACTTCCCTGCGCTTGGAGCACACTGTAATCCACTAGTCTTGAAGTTCATCACCCGGTCCGGGCACCTACAGCGGAAAAACTATCGTGAAGCTGCTCTTCTCAGGTGCAGCTGAAAACATAAAATGTTTGTGTATGAGAATATGCGGAATAATTTGAGGAAGTGAAAAAGCAGATTGTTAAACATTTTTAATAAGCTTTGTAGGTCCATGGTCTTTATTTGCCTAAAGATGTTATTTTTTGAAATCTTTCATGAGAATCTGTTTTTTGTTTGATATGTCTTTCGTTTCATGCTGTTTAAAATTCCACGAGTATGCTCTGCTTCTGTGGGAAAAAGTTATTATAAGCTCCAGATGTGATTTCATTCTCTGCAGAGGTAAATTTAAACCTAGTGATTCCTTACAGGCTTTGAATCAGCCATTCTTCCTTTTTTTTTTTTTTTTCTCCTTAATACCTAGGCTGATGAATTTCAAACTTTGTTTTCCAGTTCTTTTCCTCTTCTGCTGGCAGCTGGCAATTCTTTCACTGTGGTGTGTATCAAATCGCAACTCACCACGTCCCCTCAAAAGTAGGTGTGCAAAGCTCTCGTGATGTGATGTTTCTCAGGGTGTACGCCTTTTGGGTTGAGAATATGCCAGTCGAATATGAAGTCATTGAGGACTGTTGACCTGAGAAGCCTTAGAAAACTTTGATTTCATTATTTTTAAAAAATAAATTACCCACTCCACCACCCTTAACTGATTGCTCAGAAAGTCATTACTCTGTTGCTGCATTTTTATGCCCTTTGCACAACCTTTCAGAATCATTTGCTTTAGAAAATTGAACGATGAAACAGTCTTGACAAAATCAAATTGAAGGCTCAAATAACAAAGGGTGCGATTGTAATGTTCCTGCTGCTAATGAAACGTAATTTAACAAGTCAGCTCAATAATTTACTTCATAACCCCAGAGTAAAGTTTCATTCAGTGGCTGTCAAATTTAAGATACCCCAAGCCTTGCAGATGAAGCAAAGACTGTGTTTATAGCCCATTTACACTGGGAGCCAGACTGTCAACGTGGAGCCCTGCCAGCTTGGGCCAGATGAGAGTCTGGCTCCATACAGAGAGCATGAGATCTGTGTTTTTCACAACTAGTTTTTGACCCTGACATCCAATCCAGTAACCACAACTGCAGCTGAATTGGTAGCAAACAGCAATTTTTATTTTTTTGCACAGTAGAAACATGTGTCAAGTGTTGATGATGAGGTCCATGTGCTGTTACTAGTGTGCTCTGGGAGGCTGGGCAGCCTTCCTCACATAGCTCTAGCTGAGGGCTAGATATCGTATGCAATCACACACAAAAAAACCCAAAAACAAAACCCAAAAAACTAGGAAGTAGCATGTGGAGCTTTAATGCTTTGGGAAGGTACAGAGGACAAGAAGGAAGCAAAGCTGGCCAAAGCAAGTACACAGAGAGGGACACGGTTAAACTGTTTTTGTCTGAGGGCATGGCAAAACTGTGATGCCCTTGGCCCGGACAGGTGATTACATCCCAGCTGAGATCCCCAGCAACTGTTTTTGTGTGGGGCCCCACACTAACCTTTCTGAGGGAGAAGCCAGCCACGTCACTTATTGGTACAATTAAATATCGTGGGAACTTAAATGGCAATTAGCATCCTGGCATCAACACTTTGCTTCAGTGGTGATGCATGAAGTGATTTACCTTCCATGAACTTTTTACTTGAGAAACAATTCTCTGTCTGTTGTGGGCGAAGTGTCATTAAACAGGAATCTCAAAGGGATGAGTTAGCTTAGTGTTCCTTTCTCCAGCTTCCTGCTTTTTCTTCATCTTTCATGTCTGATATTAATTTGGTTCTTTCAGAGACAGCCGTTTTAATTGATTAAGTAGACCCGAAATGTTGGTGATGTGTTGCCAACATTTTTAACAACATGTTCCTTCAAAAAATAATCCATCAGCTTCATGTCCTTTTCAGAGGAGGGGAAAGAAGAAACCTATCAATTCTACATCCTTCACCTCATTCGCCAAAGGATCAATCATTCCTCTTCATTCCACGTCTGGTTTAGTACTTCCTACCGTGCACTGATTTTTGCGTGCCTTCACATGAGGGTAGTTAATGCTCCCAGAAGCAATGCTGGAAGAAGCCTATCCTGTTCCTTCTGCAGGAAGGTGATTTGGGGACCTTTTCCAATGAAGGCTTCGGGAGCAGAGTTTGCACCGTGTTACTTGGGCTGCTCATGAGCTCCCCAACTGAGCAGTAGACGGCTCAATCCTAGGCTTGGACATGAGGTGTTAAGAGGCATGCCAGGATTCAGGGCTGGATGGGTGGACCTGACAGGTGACTTTATGCTCCAAAATATTTTTTCCCCTGTTAAGTCTAAGTGAATCCCATTCACTGTTTCAGTGCCACACAAAGAATTGAATTTTTGAGGAGTTAGCAAGGAGGAACCAGAAGAAACTGCAGAACCCTACGAAGCTCAGCAAAGGAGGAGGGAATAAGCCTAAGCAACAGCATAGGCTGTACGATGGCTCTGCAGGAAAGGACCTGCAAGTTCTTTTGGTGGAACATAAGTCACCAGTGAAGGCCAACCACCGGCAGAGTTGATTAAAAAGAGCACATCAAGAGGAGTCTCCTCTACTCAGCAACGGACAGGCTGCATCTGGAGTCCTATGCCCAGTTTTGGGTCCTGCTCCCGTGGAAGAAAGACTTTCAGTCTTAGAATGAGGACCATCAAGATAGCAAGGAGGCTTAAAGGACAGAATGATGGTCCAAGAGAGGAAGAAGTGTGGCTTTATTTGTCCTGGATAAGAAAAAAAATCAAAGGAGAATCTTGTGAAGGTTTATAGATCAGATGGATCAGACTCATCTTGAAAGTGCGTCGCAGCAAGGGGAATTCCTGCTAGGTGTAAATAAACAAATTTCACAGTAAGGATGATCAAATATCAACGCAGGTTGCCCAGAGAATATGCAGACTTTTCATACTTGAAAGTACTTAAAACTGGACAGAACAAATGCTTAAATCTAATTTTGAAGTTAAGGCTGCTTTCAGCATGAGATAGGGCTTGATGATTTTCAGAGGCCACTTCCAGTCTGAATTATTCAATGATTCACATAAAATCCTATGCTTTATAAACTTTGGGGTTGTTTTAATTTTTTTTTTTTTAAGCAGGAATGACTGCTAGTCTGGTGTTTTTTCAGAGAAGGTGTTTTTCCACCCATAATTATTCCATATTTGAAATACTAACCCATTTATCCAAGAAGAGTGTGTGCCTCACCTGGAGTGGAAGAGAAGGGATTTGCTTTTTCCCAAGCCAAAGTTATCTTAATCTTGTTTTCAGGAATGAAAGGATAATATATTGTTTTACCTGTATTCAAATACTTTGACAGTCCTTTCTCAAAAATTCTATTATTCTCGTGCTTTCATAGCCTGGCAGGGTGCATGGCTTTTTGGCAAGGCCATACAGAGTGGAATAACACATGAAAACTTTGTGCTCAATGAGGATTTGAACAAGTTGATAAGACTAGGGTTGGATGGAAGGGAAGACTCAGAGTGGAGAGTATGACAAGGATACAAAAGTGGGGGAAAAGAAGGGAGCAGAACAGAAACAAGTCAGAGGAAGGGACCAGAGGGTGGTATCTTTGCCTTGTCCCGAGTAGGACTCATTCAGTGGTAAGTTTGAAAGCCAGCCAACCTCCCATTTACTTTTTGCAGAAGGCTGTAATAAATGGGACAAGGCAATGCAGGTGATGAAATAGCAGACTGGGCTGGACTGATGGTTCAGTCCTATCCATTGCCCCAGAGCTCCCTAGTGATGCTGTGTCACTTCAGCTGAATTTTGCCTTTTCTGAGGTTTGAGATGAGATTCGAGAATCATAGTGCAAAAATGATGAGCTGTAGCTGAAACGTATTGGGATTGTGCTAGAAGATACCAAGTGATGTAAACGCTCTTCCCTGGGTGGCGCAAGTTTGGCATCCCAAATTGATGGATGCTTTTGACTTTAATGTGTGTGGCTCAGTCTCCTGTGTAAAATGGTGGCTGGAAAGATGGTGATTATCAGTATTGATGGCTATTCTTGCAGCGCTCGTTTATCAGTATTAAGCACTACAGGAAAGCATGCGAGAAAATTGATAATTCTGTCTTCATAGCTCGATTCCTTAAATACTCTTCACCCTTTACACTGGGTAAGGCAGCAGTTCCTTCCTGGACAAAAAATAAAAGGGAGTAGGGTTGGAAATAATGCATCAGTAGAAGGCAACTTAATTCTGGTATTTCTTAAGTGCTGACTTCTGTCATATTAATGTTAATTTAATGTATTCTGGTGAGTAATTTTATCTATAAAATTGTATTCCTTGTTCAGCTTTCTCAATTTTCTGGTTGTAAAACTTGACCCTAGTGACACGTTCCTCTGCAGCTCGTCAGTCTTTATATCCTCAGCATTATCGATGTAAAAGGAGAGGGCCAGTTTGTCCTGGCCAGTTCACTTAAAAGTAAAAATGGTCTTTCAGAGGCCTGGTGGGCCTTTCTGCAGCGTTGGGCTTCCACCATCCCTTTCACCTCGCTGATAGCGAATGCGTATTTCTTCTGCGTTTTGGCTCCTGCTTATGATACTGTTAGAGCCTTTATTTTTAGATTTGCTATCTTTTCTCCTGCTGCCATATCTGTCTGCAGACTATTGCGCTCCTGCCAAGTTACGCTTGCTCTAGACACAACATAAACAGAATTGCATGTAAGAAATGTGAAGTTGCTTGGATTCGCTGTGAAAAGTGGTTTTAGTTTCAGAGTAATTTCACTTTAGCCCTGTTGCTAATCTTAATCCTGGCTGTCTAAAGCAAGGGTTATCTGTTGTTGATGGTGCACAGGGTATAGCTGCTTTAGCTCTTGTCACTGCCTGGAGTTCTGAGATGCTACAGAAAAAGAATTAATGATGTTACTTATGTGTATCAATAGGAAAAGCTTTTTCATTTTCATACTGACACATGAAAGTGATTGCTAGAACTGTTAAATTGGGAGTGGGAAAAGGAAAAAAAAAAAGAGAAGATGGGGAAAAATGTTAGATTTTTTTTTTTTTTTAATAAAGGTGGCCCAAATAGTAGATGGTACTAAGGACAAAAGATTTTATTCAGTGTCCGCTGAGGTCTATCTTCATCCCAAATCCATTAATTCTCAAATTAAGACTATCATGCAAACCACAAGGAAAAAATTTAGGCATGTTCTGAGAAAGTAAAATACTTCTGCTTGCGGAGACGTTTCTTTCATGCCAAGAAAAGAAAAAAGAAAAAAAAAAAACAACCCAAACATCTTTGGCTAGTGTTAGTTCACACAATGACTGTTTTCAGTTAGCACTGAAGAGTTTGAGGTTGAACTTCAATAACATGTGTTACTCAAACATTGCTTTGATGACCTTTTTTCTTTTTTTTTTTTTTTAAACTTGTGTAAGAGTCACAGAAACAGAATTGAATCAGTAGTTTGGATGGGTCCTGATATCTGATCCAGTGCTGGCACAGAAGAATGTAGCTGCACATTACAGCTATTATGGTAACAGGGTCCCATTGAAAGCCAATTTTTCTTAAGGCTGTTTTCGGAAGAGAGACGTAGATGTTATGAAAACGCATATACAGGTCAGTTTAAAAAGAAAAAACTTTCATCGAGAGACATAGAAGTAGTTGAATATAATGAAAACGTTAATTTTATTTCTGCTTCTCTTCTGTGTCGTGTGGGACTGCCTGGTACCTGGTGGGACTAAAATGGGTTTGACTCTTCCTTATCTAGATAGTGTTCTGCTCTTGGGAGGTAAACGTGGTGCCACCAGCAATGATGAAGGGAAGGAATTTAATTAATTAATTGCAAAGCAAGGCACAGATGAGCCCTAGTCCAGAGGACCCTGGGTCTTGGGGAAACATGGAGCTGCACGGTTCATGGGTGACGTTCTTCTCTAGGACTCATTAGAGTAAAACAAGCTCTAGAGAAGAGGTCCCTAACTGCTGATCCTGAGTAAGTGAGCCCAAGAAAATGTTATGTTACCCTTGACGACATGTGGAGCAGTGTCATGCAGTGATTTAAAACAAACAAAAAATGGTTTATGTGGCCATTCGTGTGAATCTGTGAATATTGTCAGTGTTTTTGTTGTCCTGAATAACTTGCAGACTCATTTCTGAAGCTCCTGGTAATAGCAGCCCTGGAGCCATAGGGGCTGTGCCCCGCTGTCCCCTCTCCTTGGTTTATGGGCTGGTGGCAGCTCCTACTCTGCCTGCCTCCTTGCCTGCACTCCTGCCTCCCTGCGGAAAGGATGCTTTGTGCACGTTCTGTCTGTGACAGGGAATAAAAATTAAGCTTGGGAATGAGGAATACTCCAGACGGTGCATTTTGCAAGTTCTTGTCTACAAGAAAGGGTTGGTGTGGCAGGATTGGTGAAAACTCTGGCTATTCTGTGTCTGCTCACTGTGTGCCGAGATAAGATATAGTGTGAAGTGGAGCAACCTATTTAAAAATATTTGTCGTAGTTAAAGAGAAAAACACGGGTATAAAAGAGGGAGACAAGGTTGTGTTATGGCCTGCTTATGCTCATGTAACACCCATTTAAATTCCCATTTATATTTTTCCTAATACACTCATCTCCTTTTTGCCTCAGAGCTATTTTAATTGAATTTGCTTGTTCTGCCTGCCATTTAGCTGCAAGCTGCCCTGACTAAAACCAGTTCCAATGCAATAACAAACCAAGCTGTTTCACTAAATTTCCGGTGTTAAAAGCAGCTGACCTTCATGTGCTGCAAGGCCTGAAGCCGGGGGGAGGGTGTCTGATGGGTCTAATACTGGGCGCTGCACGCAAAATCAACTTGTGCACATAACTTGGATGAGAAATTATTGTAATTGCACTAACTATCCATATTAAACACAGTTGCTGTCTTTTCCATGCAAGTGTGCGTGTGTGTAGTTTTCAAATATCGACTGCATTTGGAATTAAATTATCAAATGGGCTGTAATCATATGCTAGAATACATTTGGGATGAGTATGTATTTTGTAATAATTACTTCGTTACTAGGCATAACATAGCTGTTTCTCTTGAATGTGTGCTTTTTTTTTTTCATTTATTTGGGAAACAAAAAAAGAAAAATAGAGACACTTTTAAAAATTCATCAATGAATACACCATTAATACCATTGGGTAAAACAAAAATAAGGGGATGGCATCAGAATTTTATTTCCCATAGTCCATATTTATACAACAGTACAGCTATCAATTATCTTTGTCTATTTTGTAAAACAGAACAGTCAGCCAAAGTACTCTTTATCTTTGACACTATATTTCTATTGGATTTGTTGGGCCAGCTGCTTGACCACCAGGACTATCAGATCGCACGGGGCAGTAACACACCCTTGCATCATTAAACTGATGAGTTTTCCCATCCATTTTGATGATCCAGGACTTCACCCATTGAGTTGTCAAGACAAGACCTGTTCTGTTGCAGGAGGGAGTATCATACTTGCTTATGCATAACTACTGTAACAGATGATATAGACATAACTGATTTTTTTTTTTTTCCACCTCTGCTGTATTCTCTGGGACTCTTGAGAGTCTGTTTGGTTTAGGCTCTTGTGGAGTGACTGATAATATTTTCAAACAGAGGCTTAGAAAGTCTCTGTTGCTTCTCAGGGGTTTGATTTTCTGAAGTGGAAAAGAAGGTGTCAAGATAAGGCGTTTCAGTAACACCGATGCTACCAAGAATAACCTATGTGCAGAAAGGCAGAGGGTCTGCTTATTTATGTATCTTATAATGATACTTTAAATCCTGGTTTTATAAACAACACAACTGTTCAGGCAGAAAAGTGATCTTGCGAAATCCGATATAATTATCGGATGCCGCCTGAGAGCAGAATATGCATTAGGAAATGGGTATGGAGAAGGCGGGGGCTGCTTCTGCCTGCCCCCTCCTTTCCTCCAACCAACACGCTCACCTTTCAAATCAGATTTTAAACCTGTTTGTTTAAGAAAAATGCTCAGTCTTGCTTGTCATGGAAATCTTTCTATTGCTAATGATAACTTAACCTCCTAAAATCACATAATAGATGTTCAAGTAGGTTGGCGCATTCTCAATGTAATGATGGACACTTGGACAAAATGTCATGATTATTTTTTTTTCCTCATTCTCATGCACATGATTTAGTTTGAGTTCCTTTTATGCTAGAAAGTAAACTTTACTGAAGTACAATGAAGACTACAAACAGTAAAGAAAACTGCAGAGATATAGAAGAAGCCTGGATGAGAGCAAGTCCAAATCGCTTGTACTGGTTGTCTACTGGGGAGTCTTGAGTTATACAACACTGGGTTGCTGTTAACTACAAATTTTTAGAAAGTTAAATTTTTTGTGAGTTAAGAAATGTCACACAACTCAGCATGATTCATCCCACCTCTCCTTTCCATGTTTAGTTTTCTTATTCTAGTAGCAGACTGTTACAACATTCTACTTCCCTTCCACAAGTTACTTTACTGCTCTTTGGAACAGTGAGGCTTAAGCAAAACCAGGACATGTAAAGATGTGGGTGGGAGGAAGAAGGGGAAATTGAAACTCTCGGAAGGACCTGGTAGTTTTTATTTCCCAAAATATCTGTATATAAAGAGAACCTGGTATAGGAACACTGGAAATTTGGGGAAGAGAATATACAATGCAGTTGAAAATGCTAGTACTGCTATGTTGCAATGCCTTCAAAATGCTTTCTCTGATAAGAACTTAGATTGGTTTTAATCCTTTCTGCTAGTAGGTACTTGCAGCTCATCTCTTCCACAGAGCCTGGTTTTCTTGGGTTAATTCGTTAGTGATTCTTCATAGCCTGCCAGGGTTGACCACATCCCAGTACTTAAAATCCAAGCTTCCTGCAATGTGATCTCTTTCCTGGTATCACCCAGGAGTTGTGTTTGGTCAGGTACCCATGACGCTGGCTGTGTTCTTCATCTCTCCAGCCCTCTTGCCATTGGGGTTTGCAGTTGTGGAGATGAGTTCCCACTATGGGTCTCCAGCTTGGTGGCCCAGAAGGTGGAGATGCTCCGTGGGCTTATCCAAGCTTGACGCTGGCTGCGCAGTTGCGAGCAGCTGCTGTTTCTCTCTCACGTTCCACTTCCAATGTGTCATCTCTGTGCACACAGCTTACTCTCAAATATTTGGGATTGCCTAAGTATAGCTATAAGACTTTCTGTGGGCTAAGGAAATTGTACCCAAAACATTCCTTATCCTTAATTTAATAAGTTTTACATTTGGTAAACAACTGCTGTAGATGTTTCAAAAATTTCCTTATTTTTCATGGCTTTCTTTTTCTTTTGTAAAAAAAGGAAAACCAAGCTACTCTCTTTCTTTTATTCCTGTAAATCTTAATTTTGTTTTCAGATAGTTTATACAAGTAAACTTTTCATGATCTGGAGTGTGGACCTCCAAGACAAATTCTGAAGGGAGGATCTTTGGTAGTGGTTTCCTTCTTTCAGCTAATGGAGTGCAGGCCAATGTATTTCGAAGTTTTCATTTAACCAAGCAAAGGAATATAAACACATATTTCTTTTAGAGACAGTTACTTCTGGCTTCAGACACTAAAAAAGGTAACAAGAAGTGGTTAAGAGCAGTTGCTGTTCTCCCAGTACAGAAGTTGAGGGCATTAAGGATCTAAGAGATAAGAAAATACGATGTAACATGCTACGTAATCATACCATAATAGCTCAGTTTGCATGTGTATAATGCATGATAACTGCTGGTCTATGGCAAGTTTTCCAGATGTCGGAAATGCCTGGTGAACGTTGCTTTGTTCTGCTAAATTCATTGACTGTGGAATTCTATACAAACTTTAGACACACTGCATACTGTGATGTCTGGGAAGTTGCGAAGTGAGAATTTTATTTGATTAGTCTAAATAAAACTGATAAATGACAACATGGAACCTAATTTTAGCTTTAGAGAGGCTTTGAAGAGGTAAGTGAATAAAATATCCACACTGATGATGCAGCCTTTGCAAGAGACCTCGCAATTCATGAGCATTTCAAGATCCAGTCAATTACAGAAAAACAAAATTTTGCTGTGCTTTTCTTTATAAGTTAGTCATTAGGGAGTTTAAGGTTGGAAGTCCTTACTTTAAATGTAGTAGTGGACGTATGTCAGAGTATTAGATTCCATGGAAATTGTGGAGTAGAGAAAATGTATTTCTCCCAAACAGTAGACTTTTTATCATGTTATTCTAAGATATATTCATTATAAGTTGTTGTTATTAATTGTTCCGCAAATACAGGAAAAAAAAAAAACCACAACAAAAATCTGCCAGCAAGCAATTTCCTGATGGCATGAAAAGGCTTTTTCTTTGAAGCTCATTTCAGAGTACTGCACAAAAATGGTCTTGCTGTCTGAAGGGTTTTGGTACTCTTGCACCCCAAAATATATTGCCACAATTATGGTGGAAACTTGAGGCTGATTTCTCTAAGAATAAGCTGCTCTATCTCCTGCCTTTTCAGTTGGGCGGAACATGAGAAACAAGAGTTTGCATTTCATCGTTCATCTGTATAGTCACTTTCAGGATCCTTCTAAAGGGTGCCAGAATCGCCCCAAAAGGAGAAAATAAAGCAGGATTTTGTATGCTGAATGCAAAGCAGAGGGCGGGTGGCACGGGGAAAGACATTGAGGCTCTACCTACCATGAGATATTGCTGTAGCATCTTCGATGCTAGGCATTCAAATCCACCCTGTGTAGCAGTAAGAGAACTAAAGAGGGATGGTTGTGGCATAGCCATGGGGGTCTAGAAGAGTCTAGAGGCAAACCTTGCCCCTCTCAGGGAAACGTTTTGCTTTGGCATGAGCTCAGCCATTAAATGGCCATAGCCAGGCAGGTAGCCTGTTTGACTAATGGAAACGTATGTTTTGATAGAGGATCAGCATGTGCAGTTGCTGCCTGTCAGCATGCATATAGCTACTGCATATGCTCTCTCTTGCTTGACAGAAAGACCTAAAGCGATGGTCGGAGTGCTGGGCTTGGTGGTGGTAAGGATGGAATCTAGAGGACAAGGAGCAGTAATAAAACCTTAGGAACAGGATCTTTCCCGTGCTTAATTTTCCTCTTTCCAACTTACCTGCCCAAAATGTGAAAGTAATGTAGGAGGGCAACTCATTGAAGTCATCCGAACCCTCTGAAGGCTGTGTTTTATGAGTTCATTTATTTGGCTTGCTTACATTTCGTATTAATTTCTTTGTTCCACTTAAAATTTAACTCTTAGGCTATGGATTAGCTGCTGTACAAAAAGCAGTACAATGGCCCAAACCTCCCGAAATGGTTTCAGTACCGAAGTCAGAATTGGAGGATATTGGTACATTCTATTCCAAACGAATAAATAATAGAATTATCTTAAAATTGCAAAGGAAACAACTGTGTGCTGCATATTGTGCAAATGCAATGCTTAGTATCAATGCCACCATGTTTTTCTGTTGAGAAAATGTTTGTGGCTTTCATTATTTCTGCAGTTATGTGTCTTGTCAGGAGAAAACAAAGTTTTAAAGTGAAAATACTCCTTTTACAGCCTTATTGCACTTATCTGGCACCTCAGGCCTCAGGAGAATTCCAAATACCATGAGCTCTGGTTACTTTTGTTAAGAAGACCGATATTTGATGATATGTGTTAATAGGCGGAATGGCAATTGCAAATTTTTCCTAAGTAGCTTCGTGGGTCAAGACACCAAATCACAGACTGATGTGATCAATCATGATGATCTCATCAGAGAAGCTGAGGAGCAGCGCTGTTTGTAAGCCCTGACACTATTAATGTGATTTTTTTTTTTTTTTTTTTTTTTTATCTTGCAATAGAGATTCCAGTCCCGTTTTTTCTGTTTGTTGCTTTGTTTTAGGAGAGGACCTAGCATTAAAACCTTGCTAAGTGGGTGTTTGATCTGATTGGTACATTAAAGAGGACCTTGGAAATAATTTGACACTTGCGGGAAACGAGTTCAAATGTGGGGGAGAACACAGCCTGGATCTCTTCACAGGCTTTTTGTAAATATACTATTTTTATATTTTGTTTGAAACCACTGAGACGTGCTTACCTTTAGCTGTGATCAGTGGCACTGTGTTGGCCCTCTGATATGCCAAATCAACGTTTGCCTGTTACTTGATTTGGGTTAAGGGATGGGGAGGCAGTAAACTTTGTCTGTTGTCACACAGAAAACTGATATTTTTTTGTTTTACCAAAATCTTTGTTTAGGTTTCAATTTCAACCTTAGGAACTCCAGCACACAAATTCTTTCTTTGTTTCTTTGTTTCTTTCTTTTTTTAATTTCTGTTTCTTTTTTCTTCTTTTCTGTTTCTTTGTTTCTTTTTTCTTTTTTCTGTTTCTTTGTTTCTTGTTTCTTTTTTTCTGTTTCTTTGTTTCTTGTTTCTTTTTTCTTTTTTTCTGTTTCTTTGTTTCTTTTTTCTTTTTTCTGTTTCTTTGTTTCTTTTTTCTGTTTCTTTGTTTCTTTTTTCTGTTTCTTTGTTTCTTTTTTCTGTTTCTTTGTTTCTTTTTTCATTTGTTTTCTTTTTTCGTTTCTTTGTTTCTTTTTTGTTTTTTTGTTTTTTTGTTTTTTTGGTTTTTTGGTTTTTTGTGTTTTTTTTGTGGTTTTTTTGTGGTTTTTTTGTGTTTTTTTTGTGTTTTTTTTCCTCGTTTCCTCGTTTCCTCTTGCGATGTCAGGAATTACTACATTTATTTTACTACTAAGAACAAACTGTGCATCCAGAAATTTTCTGGGAAAGAGGCAGAGCACCTCTTCTAAATGCAGGGCCCTTACGTAAGCTTTTGCTTTTCCTATCGGCCTTATTTCCAAGTAACTTTTTTTTTTTTTTTAAAGCAGGCGAGTTGGCCCGATGCTTAAGGCATCGAGGATGTTGCTTGGCAACTTCGGGCTGTGCATGCGTCTCTCCAGGAGCAGCCGGACAGATGTTTGCGCACAGGCTGACTGGGAGCAACCCAGCAGCGACCGAGCAAACCCCCTCCTAAAATTATTGGTTCAGGGGATGTGTGGTAAATTAAACATTTGCACTGTGAGAGGCTGTTCACTGGGCTCCTTATTTGCAAAGCATAAAAAGCTTTTCAAAAGGATGAGAGGCTGAGATGCCTTTCTTGGATATTTTTCAGGGCCCAGGGGACAAATATATATCACTTGTCATTTGGGTGAGTGAAATTTGTTTAGTTTAAAGCTGTTAGTTGAAGATGATGGTTTGGTGGTGGTTTTTTTTTTTTTCCCTCTCTTTTAATGTAACAGTAGCATTTTCAAGCTCTTAAGAGGATTAGTTTTCAGAGATACAAACGCAGATTCCCCCCTCCCTTGGTTGTTTTGTAGGTCTCTGTCCGGTTAGCAATTAGCTGCATTTCAGGTAGAAAGAAACCAGTGGAGTGTGACTTTCTGCTACTGTTTTGTCCCAGGATACCATATGCTGGGTGGGTGCACACAGGGCACCTACCTTTAAGGTATGCTAGTATATTAGGTCAAGGGAGGTCATCCTCCCCCTCTACTCTGCCCTGGTGAGGCCACATCTGGAGCACTGTGTCCAGTTCCGGGCTCCACAGTTCAAGACAGACAGGAAAGAGTCCGGTGGAGGGCTGCAAAAATGATCAAGGGGCTGGAGCACCTCTCTTATGAGGAAAGGCCGAGAGACCTGGGTCTGTTTAGCCTGGAGAAGAGAAGACTTGAGAGGGGACCTTATCAGTGCTTATAAATATCTAAAGGGCAGGAGTCAAGAGGATGGGGTCAGACTCTTCTCAGTGGTGCCCAGCGACGGGACAAGGGGCAACAGGCACAAACTGGAACACAGGAAATTCCACCTCAACATGCGGAAAAACTTCTGTATTTTGAGGGTGGCAGAGCACTGGAACAGGCTGCCCAGAGAGGTGGTGGAGTCTCCTTCTCTGGACATATTCAAAACCCACCTGCATGCGTTCCTGTCTAGTCTGCTCTAGGTGAACCTGCTTTGGCAGGCAGTTGGACTAGATGATCTCCAGAGGTCCCTTCCAACCCCTACCATTCTGTGATTCTGTGACATTTTGCCAAGGGAAAGACATGAAGAGCCTGGATCGGTGTCTCCTGATTTTTTTCCTCCGTAAGTACTGATGGTGAGAGTCCGTTGCAGGGGGAGTAAACTGTCAAAGCAGAGGGAAGGGATGAGCTTCTCTTTTCACTACCTTCAACTCAGCTTTACTGGCACTATCCCATCAACTGAATGTGAGACTTAAACTGTAAACTGAATTAGAGCGTGTTTTTAAAAGGTAATGTGTTTTGAAAGTGCCTGAGCAGCTATAAACATAGGGTGGAGGAGATCCTGGCTGTCCTCAGAGGCGGTTGGTTGGCCAGAGGTGGACTGGTCCTTGGGAGCCCTGTCAGGCAGGGGCTGAAGGTTCAGGATATAATTTTGAGCAGTCGCTGACATAAATAAAGGCTGGTGGCCAACACCACAGTTTGACGCCAGCACAGGCTGGCATGTCTGCTAAAAGAGGCGGTAGTGTGACTTGTCCGTCATCCCCACTTCTCATGTCACACCCACGCACCCACTCCTTTTCAGCTGCATATTGATGAGATCTTATGGGGAATCACAGAATCATCTAGGTTGAAGAGACCTTTAAGATCATCGAGTCCAACCATCAACCTACCACTGCCAAAGCCACCACTAAACCATGTCCCTAAGCATCATGTCTACCCAACTTTTAAATACCTCCAGGGATGGTGATTCTACCGCTTCCCTGGATGGCCTGTTTCAATGCTTAATAACCCTTTTGGTGAAGAAATTTTTCATAATATCCATCCTAAACCTCCCCTGGCACAACTTAAGGAATTGTGGTGAGGAATTGATCAAGTTTATTGTATCGTCCCTTTTTAGCTTTAACTAGGATGGGTTTGCCTACTACTTCCCATGGCCTTGATAAATGCGTTTAGTGGCTTGTAGTGAAGAGGGCAGGATGGAGGTATGAAGGAACAGCCAGGAAATGGTGGGGAAATATGGAGACTTTGCTCCTGGTGGTAACGCAGACCTTCAGCTGGCTGGGAAAGTGTGGCAGACAGTGGGATGGGGACGGGCTGTGAGGAGCAAGGGCTACGTCTGACCGGGTGGGCTTGGAGCAACCAGGTACAACCTGGACACAGACCCATGCCCTTGGCTTGTGAAGAGCAGCCACTTCTGCTGGCTGTTAAAATACTGTGCAAGGGAAGAAGTTAGGAGCAAGAGGAGGCAGCGTACTGGGAACAAACGTGCACTTTTCTAACTAGAGACAGAGAAATTGCATTGTATATTTTGAGGGTTTGCTTTCTTGTTTTCTTCAATAAGCATATTTGGTAGATTAAAACACCAGCCCTTTCCTTTTCTGTGAGTAAAGTTTATTTATTGTCAAATATTGGAGCTGGGTTTTCTACTCTTCTGGCACTCTGGGAGGATAAAAATGGAGAGGGATCATTTGACAGGAAAGATAGCCAAGGTGCCTAAAATTCTCCTGCAGACATGCTGGGTGAGAAATATTTTCATTGTAAGGAATCCATGGAACTAAAGTAATCTTTTTAACCACTAAAGAAAACCTGTGACGTCTTAGTATGTGTAACTTTAAGACAATACAGACATAGGATAAATGTGTTCATTCTTGAGCAGGACTTCCTTCCTGTTCTTAATAACACTTTAGTATTATGATAAGCATAGATATTCATTGTACGTTAAATAAGAACCTACTAGCACTGCCCTTAATTGCTTTTAACCTTCATTAAGATGAGAGGTGAAGTGTGTTTTGGGTGCTATGCAAACACTCCTTAAAGTGACTTCCCTCCCTGGTAAATCTTGCAGCTTACAAAGACAGATGATATAAAAGCAGTTGTGGGCTGCGCGTATTAAACCTGTCCACTGAGAGTTGTTTTATCATGGGTGTCATGAGGAAGAGTTATCTTAAAAAGAGTTTTCTAGAAGGCGGTTATGATTCAGGATGGCATTTCTGTTTCTGATGGCACTTAATAAATACGAGCATTGATTCTCCTTTGAGGCAGTGAGACTTTAGCTTATGCTTATGATAAATTCCTGCTTAAATCTTCCTCTGAGTTAGATGCTTCATGAAAAAAAGACATAGAAGGGGTAAAGATAGTTTTGTAACTAAAATGCAAGACTGAGTTTACTGGCGTGGAAAAGGGGGAAGGAAGGTATCTGCTTTCCTGTTTAACACCCCACAAGAGGGGAAAACAGCATGCACTTTGGGAATGAGAACAAAAAGGCAGAGTTTCATGGACTGAAATAGATGGACTCAACAGAAAGCACCCCAGTAAAGGAGAATGGTCTGTGTTGACCTTGGTAGAGGTGGTCATCATCTAGGAAACTCTCAGTCCTAGAGTTGCCAATGGAAAATGAGAGTTGTCCTTGTTGTCTTCATTGTTAGGCTGTTTAGGAACACTTCTTAAATTAAAATACATTTGTGTTAACTGCATATTGCATATTTTGTGTATTTTCTGTTTGCTATAGTCAGTGCATATGAAATCAGATGCACTGATTTACTATTAAAACCATATTAAACCATATTACTGATAATGCATAGACAAAATAAATTTAAGATGAAAACCTAAGATAAAAAGCTTCAGTTTATTACTCTGTCTTAAAACTAATTCTGATCCGCTTTGGGCACAGCCTCAGGTACGTCCAAAAGCATCTCAGATCCATAAAAGTTTTGTTAGTTTTGGTTCATGATGGGGGTTGGAGAACTGCAGCAGGAGGTAATCACTTGATAATCCAGTTAATGCTCTCAGTCAGAAAGTAGCTACAGATACGAAAGTGGCAAAGAGCAGTGCTGAATTAATTGCAGTAAATCTTCTATAGGCAGGATTTCAGTTGCAGAAGCACTGTGGCCAAATTTTACTGATTGTTCCTTCAGTAGTCTTAAAATGAGGTGGATTTGGCACTGACAGGCAGAGTGAGACTTACTTCAAACGACGGGCCAAATAAATCCCTGCACTGAGATCAATAAAGCCACGTCAAGAATAAATCTGAAACGCTGTGTCACTGGAGTTGCACTAAGGGGGTAGCTCACCTGAAGGTTTACTTCTCGTGTATTTGAAGGCAATGGTAATATTGGCTAATTTGAGGTCTGTGGGCATTACGTTTGCAGTGAGGGAAGACAGAAATAGAAGATTTGGTCTGATTTCTAAATCTTACCTTCATCTGCTGTCTCACAGTGATCACTCTTAATTATGAGAATTTTGTTTCATTGCCATGCAGACAGCTAAGCTGCATGAGTCATGGACAGAACAGTTTGCTTTTAATAAATGGAAGTGGATACGGTAATAAAAAAAAAAATATATAAAAAAACTCTGTTCGACTCCAAACCCATCTACCCGTCTAGACAGATAGTGCCAAGCTCCTGTCTGCTAAGAAATATCTTCTTAATAATGCTGTAATAATGCTAGTACTTTTACAGTACTTGCCATTTTTTTTGAAGTGCTGTACCCAGCTAATTCATCGTTGGCTGGGCTTGAGACAGCCTTTTGCTGAATTTGATAGCATTTTTGTGTCTTGCTTTTCTGTAATGTGCTATTTTGAATGCCATGTCCAATCAATTAGGGAATCACAAGAATGTTTTAGGCAGCCGTTCCCAGGGCTGGGCAATAATCCTTGTCCCTGCTCTTCCAGGGTTGCCTATTCATCCTTTCCTGGCAGAGACCTTGTGTCTCCCCATTCTCCTCTCCACTAAAAAAAAAATAAAAATAAAAAAAAAAATCCCTTGTCATGGCCAAATATTCTTTGCGGGCCCATGGGCCCATTTTCCTTATGACTGCCCTCCTCTGACACGTACCCCATGGGGAAAGGGGGTGCTCCTATCTCTTATTTACCTGCGTTGTGTCAGAGGCTGTCTTTGCCTTTATTATTCCCTGGCTTTTCATGCCAGGAACAACTCCTTTCCTTCCCTCCCTCCTTTTGCAGGGCTTTCCCAAACAAGTTCTGTGTGTTCACCAAAGGGGAGAAATGGGAAAACCAAAAGTGATGGATGTATGGATAGAAAGGAGGGCAGAGCTGGCTGCCTATTTTACCCATTTCCCCAGTTTAGTATCAATCTCCTGGGTGACTCTGACTATTGCTGATGCAGTTGGGTGCTGATGTCTCAACAGCTATGAGCCTTCCTCCCCAGAGGATGGGGTGCTGGGAGCTGCCTGGCTTCCAGACCAGCACAGAAGCAATTTGGATGGGCATCTAGCTCCTTGCATGGGTAGGAAATGGAGGATGCTAACCTAAAAGCAGGGAGGGTATATGACACAAAAAGGTATATGGCACAACAGGAAGGAAACTGCTTTGGAGGGGAGGAAGATGATGAGATACCTCTTGTTAAGCACAAATGAGGAATAGAGGGTTGGGAGGCCCCTGGCTCAGAGGGTGGTAATGGGGTGGGGAGAGAAGGGGCTGGGTGCGGGTGGAGAATGGGGCACGCTGCATATGGGAAGAGGAAAGGGGATAACCCCGCAGGAGCAGGCTGGCAGAGGTTTTCTGCAGGCACCAAAACTGGGAGGAGGTGGCAGGTGGGTAGTGGCACGCAGGGACCTTGTGCCTGGGGCAGCGGGATGTGAAGGGTTCAAAGGCTGTGGATTCCGGGTAACCGTGTGTGTGCCATCCTGCACCCCACGCAAGCTGATGCTGTTTGTAAATGAGCAGAATGTTGGGGTTAAAAACTTCCCTGCGACAGGCAGCAATAGCTGTGTGTCTGCTTGCGAGGCGCTTCGTGGAGGGGAGAAAGGACTGCCTTGGGCTGCACCAAGCCTGGCACCTTGGGAGTTGAGACAAACAGAAACTCGAAAAACATTAAACATCCAGGTCTGAAGCACCACCTCCAGAAAGGCCAGAAAATAGCAAAAATAAAACTGTTGTCCCATAGCAAAGCAGGAGATCAGTCTCTTCTAGTGCTGCCTGGACTTGGCATCCGAGCTTTCTGTCATGTAAGTGAGCACTGGGATAACCCCAGTAAATTGTGGGGGGATCATTCATGTTTCCCACCTGTGTGAGAAGAGTATGGATTCAGGCTTGCCGTAAACTACTTGAAGAACAGGGGGCTTTTAAGTAACAATTAAAAACTGCTGATTCATGGAAACCTAAACTTCCATGGAGCTCCTATCTTACAGAAGGCAAGGCAAGCCGGCCAACTAACCCGCTTTGTAATTAGAAAGTAACATTTGGAAATGGAAAAAAAAATAAAAAATTAAAAATACTGTGAGTGTTGAGAACTGAAATTTAGGCCTATACTGGTAACCCAGAGGTACCAGCTGCCTCATATCTGTTGCAAAGATTTCCTGCTTGCAGGAACAGCCTGTTAATACCACTTGATGTTTTGAGGTTAAATCAATGTGCTGAAAGCCCTCTAGATCCTCGGATGAAAGATGCTATTATATATGCAGTATATCCACAAAAGGGATCACAGAGTATATAGTACCTGGGGGGCAAATCCCCCTGCAGTACTGCTCAAGGACGACATGTGTTGCTGTGAAGCGCTAATGCTCCAGCCATGTTTTCTCTGTTTAAAAGCAGTATCAACACCTTCCTCTGTAACAGGCAGTACAAGGGCTGCGAAAGGTTGAGCTGGTAAATCTTGCATTGTTTTTCAAATAATATTTCTTAAGTCTTCTAGCTTGCTTTTGAGACTCGATTTGATTCAAACCATCTCAATCCTTTTTTTTTTTTTCCAAATCAAACCTTGTTAACTCTAGTGTATGTCTCAGATGTCAAGTTCATTCCCTTGTGATTCATGATGATTTCCAGAGCTCCTGGTGGAGAAGAGCGTACGAGTCTTTTTTTCAGCTGCATGACTAGAAGTATGCCCTCTCTTAGTTGATGGCATGCATTTTCCTTTTGAAGTCTCTCTCCTTCTTATGCATGTTACAGCGTGCCAGATCTGCTAAATGGCACTCCTGCATAGCAGGTGAAGGGTGTCTGTGTGTGTGTGTTTCTTGCTACGATTCTACATTAAATACAGAGCAGTGCAGTTTTGTAGATCTGAGAAACAGTACATCCGCTGCCTACTGTCAAAACCTCTTTCCCTTCTTAAATCCTATAGAGATGGTGCTAATTAAAGGAGATTTCCTCCCCCAATTCGTATCAGAGGCCTGAATATAATCATTTTTGAGAGCTCTCAAAATACACTAATAAGAGAATAAGCCTAATTTATCTGCTGCGTTGCAGCAGGATTGAAGGCACAGCGTGACAGCATGTCAGTCTGTGGCTCTCCCATAGCCAGCCATCGCTATCCTTCCCATGGACAATTCCTCCCCTGGAAAAGAGCAAGTTCAGCCGCCTCTGGTCCTCATGAGAAGAGAAGGAGCAGTGCCTCTGAGCGCCGTGGTGCGGCAGAGTCTCAGGTCCAGTAGCTGCTCGTATTGCCCGTAGTTAGTGGTGAGCTCAGTTACATGCTCTAAGAGGAGCTATGTATTTACCAAAATGAAGTGATGCAAGTAGGATTATCCCCCTCCCAAACGGCTTCTGTATGTGATGGGAATTTTTGATGCTTTCTGACATGTGGCGTGTTGCGGTCTATATTGTAGTAAGAACTCCAAAGTCATTTTCAGTTTTACGTTACCTTTTTTGGATCGGGAGTCAGTGAGTGGCAGAGACCTCTGTTTATTTCTCTTTCGGTGATGCTGTTTGAGTGAAATAGAGTCCAGATTGTAAGAGCATGTGGTTTGTCACTGGAAGTTAAAAGCGAAAAAGCGGGTACACCCTGCCCTCCCAGCAAAAATCCCCACGGGGAAATCAAAGCCAGAGCTTGCCAGCACCCAAGCTTGCTGCTTTTAAGTTCACAGCCGCGCCTCTCCAGCGCTAGGATCTGCCTGCAACCGCAGCGGCTAAATTCATCTGACTGAACAGAAGAATTCATTTAGCCGAGCCAAAAACCGGCCGGATCCCTCCGGACGCAGGTGGGGATCCCGGTGCCGGGGGGGTGGGCTTTTTGCTGTGTGCCCGGGCAGCAAGCCCTCGGCGGGGGGGACTGGCTCCAGAAACCTCCCGGCATCCAGCTTTTGCCGTTCTCCGCGAAGGGGGCTTTTTTTTTTTTTTTTTTTCTCCCCCCTTTTTTTTTTT
>VWZL01005466.1:294029-317819 GCA_013396915.1 Stercorarius parasiticus | reverse complement strand
GAATGACTTTTTTTTTTTTTTTTTTTAATTTTAATATTGTCAGCCTGTTTGCCTTTGTCCACAGAAAGCTGAGAGATGCCTATGGAGAAAACAAGTATAACTAACTCTCATAGAAAATAAGCAAAACATGTAAGTTTTTGACCAGTACACCTTAGTCGGATGTGGTGGAGTGCGCGCTTTTCCTCAGAATCTATGGAGAACAGTCCTTTTGTAGAGCATTAAATGGTCAAGATCACCCTGCTGCATCACCGATGTGGTTAAATTGGCGGGTCTTGCTGCACCTGCGTGCGTACATGCATAATGTAACGTAGGCGAATACTGCTGTGCTGGTCTCCTTGGGTTGGAAAGTTTCAGCTCTTAACGTGAGGGATGAGACTTGCATGGCAATAAGGGGAGAAGAGAGCCCGAGAGCACCGCATTAGAGTAAGAGCCACTGAAAGTTTATTCCTTACAGCATGGCTTGAGCAGGAAGGCTCCTCGGGCTCTCGGCATGCTGCGGACCTGCTCACTGCAGCAGAGAATGCAAAACACATCAGGAAGCATTAAAAAATAACATTGCTTTTATTTAATCAGACCGGCACAGCCCGGACCTCTCCCCGAACTAATTGCACACGTCGCATCCTTCCATTAATGATGCAGCTTGGTGGCCTTTTCTCCCCAAAGGGTGGTCCCATATGACCGAGGAGCTGGTCAGACGCGCGTCAGGAGCTCATCCGATGGGAGCCTCCTTCTGCGGTGGGTAGGTTGCGCCTTTGGGAGGAGGAGGAGGAGGAGGAAGAGGAGGAGGAGTGGGGGGGCGCAGGGTGTGGCGCCACCCCCCACCCTGCATCTCCGCCTTGGCGACTTCTCACAGGGCAGGGCTGTGTCTATCTGCTGGGGAACTGCAGCAAAACCGGAGAGGTCTAATTTTAGTTGGGGTTTTATTCTCCCTTCCGAGAAGGAGCAAGTGAAGGTGAAGCTACAACTTACATAATTTTTCAATTAAACAGGGTGAGGTCTCTTTTTTTGGTGTGTGTCTGTAGTGAAAACCTGCTGAATATTTACCCTCTGATGAAGGTTTTTCTTTAAAGGCTGGGGGGGTTGTTTATAGGTAATATGGGCACCAGTGGTAGGTTGGACCCCACAGCAGCGTGCTCACACCTATATTTGTAAGATTTGTTGTTTGTTGCAGTGATTGTGAATTCCTTGGGGGCTTATGCATGGTTCTTTTTTAAAAATATGTATAATGTTGCTCCTTTGTATTTCAGACATGCTCTTGAGTTAACAGAAAGTTCTTGAAATGTGTTAAATGTGTTATTCACGGTGGGTGACATTCAGACTTGTTTCATGGAAATCTCATGTACCAGTAAATGACTGCTTGTTGACTCAGAGAAAACATCAAACCATTTATAAGCGGTTATAAAAGAATACTTGTTTCTCATGAGATGGAGCATCAGCTTTATCTCTTGAGCTACAGCATTCTCAGCATGAAAGTATTAATAACTGTGTGACTTTTTCACATCAAAATCCGTCCTTGGGTGAGAATCTGTGCGCGTTCAACGTATTTTGGGCTTTGAAAACAAAGGGTTGGTCTGTGCAGGGAGGGCTGCTGTGAGTCTGCAGGATTGTGCTTTTTCAGTGTGCATAGCACAGCCCTTGGATGCTGTGGTTTAGCATCTTATTTATCATATTCTTAACTGTAAATACGTTATGACTGCAGAGTTTGAATTTTCAAAGTGTTTTGTTCAGACTTAATTTCTCTCTAATCAAGTGAAAATACATGCATGCGTATAATTGAAAAATAGGATTGCTGTCAACCAAGCTCGAAATTAAGCTGAAAATGTGTTTATTCCGAAGGATCCTGATGGATTGTTTCTATTTGGTACAAAAGTTACAGAGTATATAAAAGAGTGTCACCCAGAACTAGACTTAAATAAGCATCACTAAGTAGTTTGAATCAGTACTGTAAAGGAAGCTTTTAAAAGAGATGAACTGCTGAAAAGATGATGGATTAGACTAAGGTTTTATCACGTTTCTCTTAATTTTTAATTTCCAATATTAGCCATTTCTAATGGTTGGGGAATGGTCCAAGTCTAAATGTGTGTATGGACACACAGCACTTCCTCTCGCTAATGCGAGAGGCTAGAAACACCCACAGAGAAATGCTTGTTTTCTTTGGAAAGATGTCAAAGTTCTTAAAATGAACAGCACAGGTAGTGGGCAATGAAGAGCGTAAGCACTTATCTTGGCTTCAGTAGGAGAAATCCTATGGGCCCTTTGCGCCTGCCCCTGCCAGTCTCAATCGTTGTCACCATAAGCATCGGTGCAGAGGAAACTCAGGAGGATTGCCGAGGACTAAATATCTGTGGAAAAGCAGAAATGGGTCAGTATTTGGGACAACTGAGTTAATCTGAGACAATGTGCTGTATAGACAGCAAACTCCACATCTCAGACACCCTTCCTGGGTAATTGATATAACGCAATTTGAGTAATCGTCAGCTTTTTTGTCTCTAGAGGAAAATGAAATCTTTACTTTTTACTTGGTCTTTGACTGTATCAGCAGTTCTTGAATAAGCGGATAAAAGCAAAAAGGAAATTATAATCTTCTAAATCACGAATCTATTTGCATCCTATGGGATGCAGTATATGAAAGGGTAATACATAGACAAAAGTTCTAAAAGTACACAAAAGTAAAAAATAAGGGGGGGGAAAACCCCTTTTTACATAGACCCCTTCAATTTTTACTCTTTCCCATATAGATCTTGGAAATACTTCGTGTGCCACAGACAGAGGATCCCTTTCAGTGGCTTCACTACCTATCAAAACTGATCTGTTAGCAAGCTGAGAAACAAAAGAAGTACTGAAATACGCATGAGGATTGCCCACCAGATGTTTGATCCCACTGAGAAAAGTCTTTATAGTTTAGAGGGTTAAAGAAGAATGTGGAAACCGGGGACTCAGAGAGCGTGTGGGGGGTAAAGGACTAGAATAAATGGAAAGCATATGTGAACATAAAGAAATATTTCAGGAACGGAGGGGGGAGAGTAAAGAGAAAAAAGGAGGATACAATTTTGGATACATGCTCACATGCATGTATTTGTATGAAACGTGTGTTTACTGACAAACGTGACGGAAGGGAGAAGTTATAGCACTGCTCTAATGAGTTAGAGGTGGGAGAAGAAAGCTCCCGTATGGAATGGAGAATGGTTGATGTTTCTGTTTTCGGGCAATGTTAAAATCTGAACTACCAAGGTATAGCGTACATCTGTCACTTGGCTTTTGCTGTGGCCTTTTTCCTAAAACAGGGACCGGTTTTTGATCACAGGTGGGCTGCAGGTAGCAAGTGGTGTAATATATTTGAGGTGGGAAGAGCTGACCCTGGTGGGCTCTTGGTTGGAGCCCTGTTGCTGGGCGGTGGGATGTTCATGGAAGAGAGGAAGGGCAAACACCCGTCTCCAGCCCGTGTCAGACCAGAGCAAGCTGCACGCTTACGCCTGTGGTTTTGCTGTTCTCTTTAGTTGTGTCCTGCTCCCTGAGCCAGGCTCTTGCCTGTCGCTTCCACCGCACGTCCCCTTCTCCCTAGCTGTGGTCACTGGCTGGGTGCCCCTTCCCTTGGGCTCCCCAGCGGCGAACCTCTGGCACCATCCGTCCTTCCCATCATCCAGGCAGGTGGCCGAGCCTTTGCACCTCTTCCCCTCCTCCCAATTTCAGATTATCCCTCGACGTTGTTCATCCTCAGAGCTTCACTCCTTGCAGTGGCTCAGCCTGAGCCCTCTCCACCTCCCCGCAGGAGATGAGTAAATCTGGGGAGGCAGCCACACCCTGGGGGGCTCCAGCAACCTTTCCCTGGTGGCAGGAGGTGACACCGCTCCCGGCAGCTGAGGAGCATGACATTAGTGGTGGTGGTGGAGCAGGAGGAGTCCCTGGTGGTGGAGGCTACCTTGTTTACTCCTTATGAATCTGAGGGCAATTATGTGTAACACCTCCCTGGTTTCCTAGGACATGCTGGCTGCAAATAAAATCTTGTTTAATAAGCCAGCAAATGCAAACAGGCTGTGAAGAGAGGGGGGGAAAAAAAGCTCTTCCAGACCTAGGAAACATATGTTTATGCTAACTGAGAGACCTGTTCTTGCACCCTGACTCACGTCAGGGAGTATCTTTATCTGCCAGTCTTCCCACGGAAATCGGTAAGCCGGTCTGTGAAGCCGTCCTCGATTCGATTTAGATGGAGGTACCAAAATCCAACCCTACTAAATCGTAGCTTAGGTCAGGAAGCTGTAATCTCTCTAAGGACCCTGGAGATGATTACTTCACCAGCCCCGCTGAATTCATCGCTGTTTTCTTTCAATTAAGTTACCGCTTGTTGCAGAGCAAGGCTTGGAGCAGGCAGCGCTCAGCCCCTCCGCTCCCCAGCACCTTGGACTTGCTGCGCTGGGGTCGGCATATGGATGTAGACACCTATACAGAGAGAAACATTGCCGCTTGCCTACAAGAATTATTTGCAGCAAGAAACCTAGTACCTCTGGTTTGTTCCCAGTAGGGCTCCTTGACCTCACGTATCAGTAAATACGAGGTTTGATAAAGGTAAAGGTGGTGGGTGAGGTATCAAAGTGTGCTCTCGGGAAAGCAGGGTCCTTTTGGCTTAGCTAGATGGTCTTTTCTTTTTTGATATTATTATCTTTTTATTATTTTATTATTAATGTTTCATTAAAGTAGCTTAGTTTCTTTTAAATTTAAGTCTCCTCTCCCATCCTTCTCTCCCTGAAGGGAGAGGTTGGGGAGAGCATCTGTTGTTTGTTTCAGTGGCCATTCCGGCCCAAACCACGACAGTGGTGCAGGCACTGGTTGCACAGAACCCTTTGCACGGGGCATCTGGCACCGGGGAGGCTGGGGATGGTGATGGGCAGCTGCCCTGTCGGAGGTCCACACGTCGCCTTGTCTCCAAGCAGTGGTAAAACACAGGTCTTGCTCCTGCTTGAGGGGCTGGCTGGTGCTAGGCAAAGCTGCCTCCTTGTTGTAAGCAGCTTTCTCAATTGATCGCTTTATTACGGCAGTACGTTGCTGGTTTAGCCATGCGGATCGCTAGGCGAACGCCGGTGTGAAACCTGGAGAACCACCCTGGGAGGAGAGGCCCAGCTGCCGGGTCAGAAGGTGGAGTGAGATGGCGGGATTTTTTACCTTGGAATTTGTCCTTCCCGTTTCTTCTGTCTCTCTCTTTTGGATTATTCCAGAAGACTGAAAGTTTTGGTTGATTATACGTGCTTAAAGGGAAACACTGTAATGTAGTTTCCACGTACTGGAGCATTATTCTTGTACAGCTGGAGCTGGCAGCCTTTCATTCCCTTACCACCTCCTTTTCCTCCTAAAAATAGCAGCACACTACAGTGGGATTACAGGAGAGGCAGAAGAACGTTTCCTGAGCAACAATTTTTGCCGGATGGTGGTTGTGGAAGCATCAAGGGCAGATTTTGGGGGGAGAGTCGGAGGGAGATATAAATAGGAACAGAACAAAATGGGACAGAGGCAAAACCGGGGTGGGGGGGAGGAGGAGGCTGATAGGTGGGACGGACAGCGAGGCTCACTGGGCCGTGTAACAGCCCGCTGGGGGAACTGGGAGAAACCTCAGCATTGGAATGGTTTAGGAGCTGCCGAGACAGAGCACTCAGCAGCCCCGTACGGGCAGCAGACTCACGGTGCGGGTAGGAGGCGCAGGCAAGATGACCTAATTTCCATCTCTGATTTCTATGATTTATTGAAGAGTTTTGCAGGCTCTCTCGTTGGAGGCTTAGAGCTGGAATTTGAGGCATGGCAATTAGGAGGGTCCTTTAACGCTGTGCTAGCACGCTGTCAGGGTTTGATCGCTTACTTGCAGGGGTAGCGAGCTAAGTGTGGGTAATTCTCCACTCCAGCAAACGGAGGTGGTGGACAGGCTCTGCTCCGGTTTAGATCTGGTATTGACACTGGTTAACATTATGCGTTCCATCCTGCCCTCAATGCCATTAAAGCTGTATGTAGATTATTCATGTACATATAGTGACAATAAATAATATATTCATGTGCTATAGTAGGTATCTTGGGAAAATTAAAAAAACCCCACAAACTACCCCCAACCGCTTCTCACGCCCCCCTATTTAATGGCAACCTCAAAAACTAGACAATAGTTGATTTGTCTTCGTTTATTCCAATCTTGGGAATTCCCTTTCCACTTGTTGGGTTGGCAAAGCAGAGCCAGCAGACAATGCTTCTGCCCCCACTAGTTGTCCCAAGTCAAGAAGAAAAGACAGCGCCCACCTCCTTTATCAATATATTTAAATATATTCAACTAGACTTTCCTTCTGTATAAATTGCATGCCTACTTGTGTTAGCAGCTAAATAAGCCACACAGTTATTATGATGGTGAAACGCTGATATGGCTAAAGTTACTTGAAAAGAATGCTTTTCTCTTGAAAGTGTTGATGTTAAGGTTATTATTTCTAATCTGTACCCTCTGACCACAGTTCTTGCACAGACAAATGAAACCATCCAGAATTTCATGTTTAAAGTTTGAAAGTGTTTTATCCTGGTTTGCCAGTGGTGTGACACAGATTTCTTGACTTGTTCTTCATTGTGCCAAACCCCAAACTATTTTTCTTACACTCACATCGTATATAAACCATGAGTATTGTACTTTGCAGCCTCTCTACTAACATGGTAATGCAGAGCGGTAAAGCCAGTCCTTTGCTCAGCCTGAGGGGACAGTGATTGAATTAAGGACGCAGAGCTGAAGAATAAAAAGAAGTTCCTTCTTTTTAAGTTTTTACCAACTTCCCACTGCTGCTCTATAGGAACAGACATAAAAAGTCTCTTGCCGGTATAGGGCAAATGGTTTGGGTTTGGGATTACCCACGGAGTCAATGCAGGTGTAGTTCCTGCGTGTTTTGCTGGCCAGAAGGATGCCAGTAGCTTCTGTAACAGGCGTGTCTGTAATAAAATAAACACTCTGCCTGGTTTTGGACTCCCTCCCTCTTCAGCTTCAATTTCATTTTTACCTATCTGCCATGCAGACATGACCACTGTGTTTTCCCTGTCGCTTGCTCTGAATCACCTCACCCCAGCAGCTGTTTGGTTATTGCACTTCATTTTGCTGTTTGCTCATGTCGTGCATTTTCTGTCATCCAAAGCGCCGCTTCCTAGCTCTTGTCGGTGTTTCTTCTATCTAAAACCAAGGGAGATGGTGTGAAAGAAGATGCCCCCGTGACCTTCTGATCCTGTGACATGGCTTTGAAGAACACAGTCAGCGTTGTTATGCTTCCTTCTTCTAAACGGTTTGTGGAAATTGACACAAGTGTTTAGTGTCTCCATAGATTTGTAAGAAACCTTGCTGTGCTTTTTTTTTTTAGTACAAAGAATGCTAGCATGCAATAGATGATGCAGCAACAAGCCATCGTGTTACAAAGATACAAATTGCACTAAGAAGATATGTGTCATTCTCTAGCTTCCAAGCAGTTATAAAAGGATAAACCAGATACATTTACTGCATACTACATGACATAGTTTACTGAAAGTGCTTTGCTACCTTCTTTTAAGGCATGCCAGGGTTATCGTTTTTTCCTAACCCATGGAACTGCCAGTCTGCTTCCTTGATAATGTCCTCTGCTCCTGGGATGTTGTTTTAAGAAGAAAAATCGCTGCAGGATGGGACTCGGCAAACAAATCAAGGTCTCGGCCAAGGAACTGCATTGTCTGTTCATTTTCTAAACAAAAGTAGTTCAGCCAAAGGCGAGTGTTTTGTATCTGGTTTCCACTGGCTGTATTTTGATTTTGTAAAGTAGACGTGATAAGCAATTATTTCTCCTTACATGCCATTGTTTAAAAAATTCTAGTGGTTAAATATTTCTTAATTAAATGTTGGCTGCTGAGCCTGAAAGAAACTGTCCAGAAATTCAGAAGGGATAGCACAAACATTAACAAGAGTCTGAATAAGTGTTTACATGATGAACGGGATTATTTCCTACTTAAGAACATACTGCTTTGAGAAGCGGGCTGAGCAGAAGTCGCTCTTTGACTAGTGGCACGTTTAAGACCAACATCTTGACATTCTCAAGCAAGGAATCCTGCTTTCTGGTGGCATTTGGCCTTCATTTTAAGATCTTGTATATAACCTACTCTACTTTAACCTAGTATTCTGAAATTGTGGTGTATGGGAACCCCATTTTAAGTTACTGTGTGGAAATTTTTAGAACTTTATTTCTTTCTGAACTCTGGTTAGACACATAATAAGGAAATTATTGATTAGTAATACCAGAGAGATACAAAATTAGTACCTAAGAGTATAGTTTAACATCACTTAAGATGACAGCTCTGCAAAATGCATGGTATCTTCCAGATACCACGGGCAGGGCATCACAACAAGTGTACTCTGTTAGAAAAAGGCAATTCCTTGAAAACTTAGCGGGGGCTTGGAGTATTTATTGCCTTCCATGGGGAAATGGAGTAGTGACTGGTAATGGGTAAGGCTTTCATTCAGGTGTTGAGTGAAAAGCTCCTCATAGCTGCCTGTACAGGACGAACAGCTCTTTCCAGGTGCAGATAAAGCCCTCAGCTTTGTTTCTCTGTTGCCTTCCTTGAGAACCGCAGCATTTCTTATCGGTGGGGCTGCCCAAGGTCTTCCCCTGCTTCAGAAAACCAAAGCTTGGAGGTAGCAGTGGGAGCAAGGACAGAGGTCCTGAGCCCTCCTGGCCACTTCACCCCAGGGTGCTGCAAAAGGCACTGCTCCCCCATCTCAAGGATGTTCTGAAGTAGCTCCTGGGGCTGGTGACTGACTGACTGCTCTGCTTGATCCTTTGTTGTAGACGCCGCGAAGATTAATAATTCAATTTGTCAGGTGAAAATTTAAATTGCATCAGTCACACCTCTTGTCGAGTTATCCTGTGATTAAAAATGACAAACAGTTTTCAATGAAACACAGTTTTTGTGTTCTAACCTCTGAAAGCATATGTATTTGCAGCTTAAGCGTGTCACGTGCACTCTTCAAAATTCACCTTTAAAATGATACGTTTAATGTAAGGAGGGAGGGAAGTTTCACCTATAGTTTAGGCAGAGCTGAAAGCAAATTAATTTCTACTTAAAATGTTGACCTTTCTTGCCTTGCCACTAGGAAGAAGCCATAGCTGCCCAAGCTTTGAATTTTTGCACCTGTCTGGTATGATCTCTTTGCTGAGCAGCAGTGCTTTGAGACTTGACAAGGCCCGAATGATTAATCTTCTGGTAGCCTACCAAAATAGCCTTACAGCAGTCGCTAAGTCCTGTGCAGTTATTGAAAGCTTTTGCAATATTAAAACCTTAATGGGAAATTGTTAACCTCAACCAGCGGGCTAAAATTGAAAACGAACACGTTCCTTTCCTGAAGGTGCCCCCGCTTTGTATATATAGGAGATAACAAGGCTGCAGCCTTCATCCCCTCTGAAACCAGCCAGCAGTTGCTGAAACGCGAGGGCTGGATCTAAGCACTCAATTAATCTCTTGCCACGTGAGGCAAAAGGCGAAGCCAAAGCATGCTGTGACTCCTAAACAAGTTAAGAGGAGACATGGGGGTGGCTGACCCCCAACATCCCCGCATCTTCATTGGCAGGCGACATGAGTGCTGCGGGATGGTGGGCTGTCAGGGTGGCTGGTGGCCACTGGCCAGGTGTGTTATGAATGGAGCCCGCTCCCTGTTGGCAAGGATAGCACTTTGGCGGTCGAGCAGATGTTGCCTTGCTCTGTAACAGATAATATTTGGAGACGATGGCTCCTGGTTTTGTGGTGCATGGAGTTGCAGAGCTGTGGGATTGAGGATGCCATGCGCGGTTATCCAGCCTTCAGGCTTGGGGTGGGGGAGCTTTGTGGACTCAGAGGCTGAGCAGATGTCCTGGACATAGAATCATAGAATTGCCTAGGTTGGAAGGGACCTTTCAGATCATCTAGTCCAACCGTCAACCTAACTCTGACAAAACCCATCACTAAACCGTATGCACCTAAGCACTATGTCTACCTGTCTTTTAAATACCTCCGAGGATGGTGCCTCAACCACTTCCCTGGACATTTGGGGCTTGCAAAATTAACAGAAGTTTATGGCTGGCTGGTGGGGTTTTCTTGTCCTGGATCTGCAGGGTTTGTCGTGTCATGTCGTGTCACCCAAAAATTCAGTGTTTCCTTCAGACATCTTCTCCCTTCCTTTTTCAATAGCAAAGCCAGTAATTTTCTCATAAAATATCAAGTCCTCTTGAACACTGTAACAATAGCATTAGGCAAAAATGTTGCCAACCATCTCTGCTGTTCAAGTAATCATTTCCATGAATGTGAAAACCGGATTTTCAAGATTGAAGTGCTAACCCCAATTTACTATTGCAATCTAAAGAAAGATGTTTGGTCTCTCATTCCATTTATTCAGAAGGTCTTTCCAAATCTTAATTCTTTCATCTCGGGGCTGCTGTTTAAACTTTGGGCTTGGATTGAACAGCTTTGTCAGTGATGGTGGTGATTATACAGCTCTTTGCAGTGTATTTTCCATGCAAAACGTGGAAGCACTTGCAGCGTTTATCCATCAGTTTTCAAGCTCTTTGCACTCCACCTATTGGCACTGTAAAAATGCATTAGTTTAATTATTAAGATAATACTATTTGGCCATTTAATTTCCCTGGTGAAAGATGGGACAATTTGTAAGTGAATGGAAGGTTTTTAGCCTAAAACCTGTAAGTGTAAGAGCCTTCGGTCCTAGCCCATGGTCTAGGAAATTGGAAAAAGAGCTTTTTAGTGACTGCTTAGAAACAAATGATGGATATTGGTGCCATTTCTGAGCGCGGCAGCTGGAAAGTTTAATTATAGGCTGGAAAGTCAGTTAGGGATTAAGGAAAGTGTTAACAGAAGGGGTGAATGTTAATGACAGCTGTTTGCTGTGGGCTTCAGGGAGGCAAAGTACATATAGAACATAAAGAAAGCGTAGGGCCAAACATATGCTGGCTTTGAACATTCAAAAACTCCAGGTCACTTGTTCCTTGACATGTGAACGTGATTTGTATGAAATCGTTTTAACAGCTCGCACACACAGAGAGGTGTGTGTAGGGAAAGGGGAGGGGAGGGGGGGGTGGCAAAAATTCCTGCCTTTGTTTCAGAGCCTTCAGCACGGGCGAGCTTGTGTTCACTGTTGGAAAACAGCACCTGGGCCAGGGATAAATATAAACTGGGAGAGAAGCCCGAGCCCGTGTCCGCATTAGGCAGGGGGCATTGGCCTGAGAGAAGGAGATCCTTACGGTGAAATGTTGGGGGCTGAGGACCTGACATCCACGTGCTTTGCCCTGGCTTTACTCTGGTCCCAAGGCTGCCCGTGTCTGCTGAGACCTGCATATCAAAAGGAGTTAGAAAACCCCATGGCACCGGGGCCTGTGGGGTTTGTAAGCACGCTGTCTCTTGTGTTGCAAACCCACACCGGTCGTTTGAGGGGAAAATTCCAGGTCCTTTTGCCTTTAAAAGTGTATAGGTTGGGAAATAGTTCTGCATCTGCTTAGAGTACCTATAAATTCTGTTGTACAGATCAGACACCGCTGCTAAGATTAATAATGGTGCAAATTGCTAGGACAGTTATAGTCCTTACGGTGTTAAGGCTGAATCAGTCTTCCCTTTCTGTCACTTTTCTCAGGACTGAGTTTAGGTTTTTTGATTCAAGTACATTCACTGTGGTCTGAAAATAGCTTTTTTTCCCCCTCCCCCCCCATTTTTCATGGTACAGGTTTTTCACTATATAAATTCTGTTTGAATGAGGAGGAGTTGGAAGGGATGTGTGCCAGACTTAAGCTTGCTATGTGCATACATGACTTAACAAAACTGCTCTCTAACACACTACAGTAACTAGAATTCATCCTGTGAGAGGACAAAGAGTGATAACAGGAGCCATCTTTTAGGAAAAAAAAAAACCACAACCAAAAAAACCACAACACCAGAAAAACCCAACTCCAAACCACCAAAAATCCACACCCAAAACAAAGTAAAAAACCCCAAACACCCAAAAGCAACCAAAAAACGCACCATCACCCCACCCCCTGTAAAAACCAAACCAAAAATCCAGCCTTTTTGCTTTGAACAGTGTTTAAAACAGACACGCAATAGCGACTTGGTGGAGTTTCTGTTCCTATGTCAAAGTGTAATAGCATGTATGGAGAAGTTTGGGTTTATCCCTGTTGTAAGATTGCCTTTTATTCAGCTGCAGTAATAGATCTGCTGTACCTTACAGACTGCTGTGGCCTGGGCATTAAAGGAATAAACTAAGGGAATTGTCCTCCCTGTAAAATCCAACTAATTTGAACATGTGGCATTATTTATAATACACTTCATAGATTTATAGCTGTACATGATCTTCCTTGACAATTAAAAGCTTGTAGAGCACAAAAGTGTGCCTTGTTTAATAAGCTACAAAACTGTCCCGTATGAGACTTTTGTATGTTACAACACCGAGATTGTTGCAAAAAAGTAATAATGCAGTCTTCCTGCAAATAATTCAGTATGACCGGCCATAATGAATGTGTGGCTGCAGTGTATAGGGTAGTACAGCCGGCGGCTTGAAAAATAACCGTGTGATCTTGTAGAATCATGGAATGGTTCGGGTTGGAAGCGACCTTAAAGATCACCTAGTTTCAGCCCCCTTGCCGTGGGCAGGAACACCTCTCACCAGACCAGGTTGCTCAAAGCCCCATCCAGCCTGGCCTTGAACACTTCCAGGGATGGGGCATCTTCATGCCAAAAAATTGGTAGCTTTTGGGTACTTGCTTATTTTGGTTACAAGTGGAGCTGGTTGGCGGTGGTGTGAAGTGGCTGGTTAGCCCACCGATGGTATTTTCTGTCCCGGTGGGCGGAGGGGGCTGGGGCAGCACCCAGTGCTGGGTGGGTGCCATGGCACCCGGGGCCTGCTGGCTCCATCTCTAGCTCAACTGCTTCCCGCTCGCTGGGGAGGGACAAAGGTATTTCCACATCTCTTTCTTGGAGGGCTTACGGTCCTTGGGAAGCTCTCTGGCAATGGAAAGAAAGCACTTCCTGGGGTATTTAGTATTTAAAATGCTGGACAGGAATTCACAGCAGGCGTCTCCTTTCCTCTGAAGTGTGAGCGGAGAGGGGGTGGGGGGTGGAAAGAACAAAAAACCCCAATAAAATATGGCTCACTTTGGGGATGGTGAAACTGCATACTTGAACCTGTTTTACTTAAGGTTATGTTGGTGTAGGTCAAGCAACACGCTGGACTGCAGATGAAATAATAAGAAATAAAAAGAACCCTCATCTTCCTGAAGGCAGCATGCTTTTACGAGACCATAAAAGATTACAAATGGGGTGGAACAGGGAAGAGCCTCGAGTACGTGTGTTCTGGGAGTTGTGCCCTTTATTGTATGCTTGCGTGTGAGTGTGTGTGTGTGTGAGCAAGAGAAGAAATCCTCAGCTTGCTCAGTCCGCAGGCTGCTGGGGTTTTTGGGGTAGTTTTGGTTTAGTTTTTTTTCCCTAGTTGATTCTTTCATCTCCCCAGCTTGGAAAACCCATTAATTACAGCTGTAATTCTCAGGCTTAGATGCGCTTCTGGGTACAAAGGACGTTGCCATGTTTCTGGTCTTATTTAGTACTAATGGATTAGACAAAAAAAAAAGTCTGAGAACCCCACCCTGAAATATTGCAAGCTGCTTTTCTTCTTAAGAACTCCTAAATATCCAAGTCCACACTTGCATCCACTTAAGCCGGCTTGAACTAGCTTCTCTGCAAGTTTTCAGTCGTCTGACTGCCAGCCATTGTCTAGCGCCTGGTTTGAATGAAATGGTATCTTATGTTGGCCTGTCATCCCGTTCCTTGGCATGGTGTCCCCGTGGCACGTTTACTGTCGGTGCCAGGGACAGGAAGAGTAGATGTTCTCCTTGGTGGTGTAACGTAGGTGGGGGTTTTGTTCTCTCTTAGGAAACCAGTATCGAAACTGTTCTTCAAATACACGTTAAAGGAATCAGCCTCAGTCAGTCTTTCGATTTTCCATTTTCCGTGGACATCTAGTTCATTTTGTGAGCGTATTAAGATGCCCAGATTAACCTGAAATTGCAGTCTTTCCTCACCATTTAACTTTTGGTTCAATAAGGGTTGAGGCAAACATTTGCCAGCAGACCGAAAGGGACCTGACACTTCTGCTGCAAATAACTTCTCCCCAAAAGCACTGTTTGTGTTGAAACAGTTTGGGTTCTGGCTTGCAGCCATGGTTCACCTAAGCATATTACAAGAAGTGACAGGTAGACAGAAGTAATACATATTTTAATGTGCTTGACTCGGCTAGAGACCATAAAATGGGGTAGACTAGGCTTTCCTTTCCCAGCAGATGTGAGCTTGCTCACAATTTATTAATAAGTTACGACACTGCCGGCACTGCCACTCGGATCACCTTAATGGCCCTGAGGCTCTTGAAAGCGGACGAGAATGTCGAGTTCCTGTGGTTTTTGGAAGATGTTCTCAGCTCCTCTGAAACGGCTACAGAAAACGTGCTGAGGGGGTCAGCCCAGCCAAATTGCTAATGCCCCTAACCCCTGCTGGGGACTGAGGTGACAGTCTCTGCAGTGGGTGTTTCAGCAGCGGATGGAAGCTCCGAGTAAAATTGGAAATGTTTCCAGTTGGTACTCCCTGTTATTTGAATGAATAAGAGAGTATCGTGGCTTGAATGTACTTCACGTGCAGGGAGCCACAGTTGTTCTAATATAAATCATGTGCACTCTGCTGCTGAAACTAGTTCTCATACGTTAATAAATGCTTTACTTAGCACAAAAGAAGGAACTGTTTAAATATAAAATGAAAAAAAAAAGTCAAATAATATCTACCTAGTAGATGGGTTTTTTCCTTACTTTTTATTGAATATAATGTAGTTAAGAGAGTTTTCTTCCACTTGGGAGATCTCTAGGCAGGAGTTTGGAGAAAACAGTGTGGGATTATGAACGGATCAAAGGTTAAAACTAAGTTGGTAAGTGTCATAATATGGGGAAAATACTGAACTCTTTGGTACTAGGAGGTATAAAGAGGAATATTGTTTTCAGACATAAAGCCACCCTTGCAGTCTGTTCAGCACCAGTAAGCACAGTTGATCTTCTGCTGGATGGAGGGTTTGGATGCTATTCCTGGGGAACGAGGTGGACTGATGGGAAGGAGAACAGAGGAGAGAGAAAAGAGCCTGAGAGAAGACTAAAAATAGGACTGTCCATAAGAGGCAGAGGGGAGGGTGGTCGGAGGGGCGAACGGCAGCCATCTGCAAGCTGCAGAGCCGTGTTACACATCCACCGTAGTCAGGGCGAGGAGGAGTGTGCCTACATTTCAAGTAGGAGGAATTAGGTCAGACATTTGGGAAAACTTTCCTAAACAGTAAGGCTAGGGAATAAATGGAATAAATGGCCTGTGGGGAGCACGGAAACTTCAGTATTGTGGGGTTTTAGTAGCAGTTGACATAAATATATACCAGGTAGAGTTTAGGCAAGGGGGGCTGGGAAGGGGACCATGAAGCACTGATGCAAGACACTTTGAAACGATGAGCCCCCTAATTAAAACCCGGCACGTATCTGACGTGCTTGTTTTGCTGGTGGTGCTTTTGGCACACTTACATGGCTGTATCTCTCCGAAAAATTTTGGTGGCTGCTGCAGTAGGGATAATTAATGCTGTTCTGGAGCTGGGGGAAGGATTAATTGCTTTCTTGCTTCTTTGCAAACCTTTTAAAAAAAAAAAAAAGAAAAGATTTCTTAAGGGTAAGGTTTCTGTGGCCCCAGCTGTGGTGAAACATATGCCTATAGCAAAGGCGATGGCGGGCAGTGCGGGTTGGACCCCAGCTGCAGGGTACCGCTTCCCCAGGGCATTCAGCGCATCCAGGGAGGGGGTGGATTACTTCATTCATTTTTTAGTTCGGATGTAATGGCCATGTGAATATTGGCATGGAGATTTCTGTCCCCGCAGAAAACAGACTGCAGAGCAAAGAGAAGAGGGGAAGGAGAGGTGAAATGCAGCTCTTGTCATTTATCCTAGTATCAGCCATAGCTACTAGAAGAAATTTTTGGTTGTTGAACTGGAATTTATGATGAAGTAGAGAGTAATTCTCTATATTTTCTGCATATTTATTAGCTTCTGAGAAGGAAAAATTGTGCATTGTGCACTAAGAGACCAAAATTATTTGATAAGTTAAACTTTGAAATTATAAATGTCTTCTTGGGCAAATCTTTCCAGTAAGGTGCGAGACAGTTACCTTTTTTTCCCCCTACAGTACCAAGTACTGTAGACTACAAATAAACCAAACTTTACACACTGTGATCTTAAGGGTACTGAAAGAAATGGATTGGCATAAAATAATCAGTAGATAAAATGCACAACCGTACTTTATCACATGCCCAGAGAGTCTTGCCTTGGTTCCTGTACAATGTCAGGAGGAAGGCTTGGAAAAGCCACTATTTATGGACGTGTTTTAGTGATTTGGGCACTTTCCTGATTAGCGCATGAGACAAGTTTGAAACTCAGCACACCGAACAGGGTCTCACATCGAAGTCTTTAATTTTATTTCTGAATTGTAGGATTCTCCCTTAAATTAAGGGGGATCATTTGGATTATTTAGGATCTACCAAATTAGTGGTTTGTAGCCTTAAAAACACACTGTCAAACATTTACCAGAGCTATGTATATGAAAAAGTACGTGGGGAAGGAAATAATTTAGCTTGTAAAGTCATTCATCCCTGAGTTTGGAAATAGCGGCATCCAGCTTAATTACCTTCACTTCCGCTTTCAAATGATCAACTTGGTACAGAATAGATGTTTCTTTCTTTTAAATGCTCAGCTCCTATTGAGTAACCTAGAATGATTTCTGTCACTTTCTTTTTTGAATCCCCAATGATTTAAAAGCTGCAAAGAGTTTTCTTCCTCCTCCTGCTGCAAGAGTTTGTCCGTTCCCTCTCACTTTCATTTTTGTGATTAAGCTAAATCACTGCCGCTTTCTTATTCTCTCCCTCCTTCCTTTCCTCCCCCATATTTTTCTGACCACTGTCTTGCAGGGGCACTTCAAGCCACTTTTCTGTCCCCATTGCCCCAACCCCATCTGTCCTTTCTGAGCTGCTGTCACTCCTATGTATCTTAAGTCCAAGATAGTCATGCACATTGAGGAGGAGTTGCCAGATTTGGTGACATCCATCTTTAGAGACAGCGTAATCTGGTATGGTACTGGGTCAGAAGTATATCGTGTAATTACTATATAGCTGTACATATAGCTTTTCAGGGTTCAATAGGTAAAAAGGGGTAAGACTGTTTTCTTTGTCAGGCTGTATTGGATGCTGGTCTTCAAATCCTCGTAGTTTAGTGTAGCTGCACAGATGGTGAAAGGTTTTGGCTTTATTGGGATGTTATGGGAAGATACAGAAAGCTTGCTCTTAATTCCTTGTAGAGTTCATCATGCAAAGGACCCTCGGGACTTAACTAGAATGCATTGGGACAACATGTGCACGAGCTTCCCCTGCTTTGAAAACACGTAACTAAAGCACATAACCAAAGCGTAACCGAAGCTGTGAGAGAATCCCACTTACTCAGTGATTTATAAGTGAGATCGCTGTACTCTGCAGATGCCTGGATCCGCCATCAATACTCTGGTCGTCCGTGCGTTTCCACTCTGACCGATTCGTTCCTAGAAGTCCCGGCTCCCATACCATCTGTAGGTCTTGGTTTGTATCCAGCACGTTATTTAACAGCTGGTGGCTTTGAGGCGTCGGGCCCGACTGCTAGTTATGTGCACTTGAGTTTTGGGGAGGGACGTGCTGAACTGCATTTTTGGAGCTGGCAGTTTCTCCCGGTCGATGGTTCCACCGCGGCGTCGGCTGCGTAGGGGCGGGAGGGTGGTTTTGGGGTGACGGTAGAACCTGGAGCAGAGGTGTCGCGGGCTGGCTGCTGGTGGCAAATGAACGGTATTTTTGTAATCTGTAGCAGGTAATTAAAGCGCTGGGGAACGTGAGGATCCCAGAAGAGTTTAAGTATAAAAAGCTGGCTGTCTGATGCCACGGGTTTGGTTGTTTAGACTCGCAAGTTTTTAATTTGTTTGGGGAGCCAGTGGTTTCCTGATGTGGTGCTCCAAACTGGCAAGTCTATTACTTGATATTGCAGGGTGTGTTTTACGTTCAAAGCTGACGTGAGTGCCCGGGAGATTAAAATCTAAATGCGAATTGAATAATTCATTTCAGAAAAACAAAAGCTATTATGACTGAACACGCTGTGCTGCCTCGTCCTGTAGGCTTACTGCATCAGACCCGTTTAATGCCTTCAAAAGTTGAAAGATGGAATGTAAAATTAGTATGATATTTGGGGGGCTAAAAAAAAAAAAAGAAAAAAAAAAAGAAAGAGGATGATGAAGTAGGAGCGCTTTCAGCCCCAGGCCTCAGCACCGTCACTCCCCTCACACAGAGCCGCCTTTATTTAACTAGGACCCAGTATGGATTCAGGGGTGGTTCCTCTGGTTTTTTTTTTTGGCTACCTGTGACTTCTTCCTTCCATTTGTGTCTGCCTGAGTTGGAAGTTTTCCCAATTATTTTAGTCCAGCGTTCAGGAAAACCTGCAGCTCCCTTCCCGGTGATGCAGAGCGGGTGCTGGTCCGGGATGCCATGGGGGAAGCTACCGCTCAAGCGCCCTGTCTCGCACGACCCGTGTCGGATGCCTGCCTCCAAGAAGAAATGATTGATGTCCCTTTTGGAAAAAAAAATTTAGAAAGGCTCCATCCGTTCTGGGCAGGTTTATGGAAAACACCGTGGCCTGCTGAAACTGAGCATGCTTCAGGGGAGCAGTTCGTGTGGGAAGGGGATGGGAGCTGGGAGCAGAGCTCTTGGACACAGCTAACCTCTGTCTTGGTGGGACGGAGCAGCAGCGGAGGGTGGAAGCGGCAGCGGCTGGCTGGAAGAGGCATTAGCTGGCTGGCTCTAAAACATCTGTCTTCTCTGCCCCAAATGCCTCCTTTTTTCCATCTCTGAACCATGCTGGATGGAGAAAAGGCTACAAAAATGTAAAAAAGAATCCCCCCAAACCCATAAACATGGGGGAAAAGTATCTATTCACCGCAAAAGCAAAAAAAGGAAATAATTGTAAGATTGCCTTGCTTTTGCAAGTTATAGGCTTGGGAGGGTTTAATTCATCATCAGTGAGCAATCCTGTGTGGCTTTTTCGAGCACCACTCAGTAAAATAAAGCAAAAACCAACTGGTTTCTTTGCTGAATTCTACTTAGATGTCCAGGAAATCAGAAGAGCCGTGCTGATGCTTTCAGCTGTAGTTCCTCATTTTTTGTTTTACTCCGTAGGCTTTTACATCACCTGACCTGGAAAGATAAATGTCTGGTGGAGGGGGTGCAGGAAGCCCTTGGAGGAGAGATGGGCTTGATGCTCTGATCAGTACCTTGCCTCCCCGATCCCCTTGTTTCTGTGAGGTTGGGCAGGTCACCAGCTTGGCAGCGCTGGAGCACAGTCTATTTAGGTAGCATATGAAATAGAAAATATTGTTCACAGGTGTTACAGTATTTTGGCCTGAGGGTAGTGTGATAATGTAGCACACCTGCCATGTGTCAGCAACTCGTGCAATTCCTTTTTTTGTCTTTTAATTTTGAATCGATTCTATATTCTGCTCCATATCAGAGAACACGAACTTAAACGATCTGATGCCTGAAGCACACTCAGGCTCTGTAGCATTAAATACAACTTCTAAATAGCGAATGATGCACAGGGGGCCCCCATGTGAACGCTTGGCTCCAGAGCAATTCAGAAATGTCAAAACCTCACGTATATGTAACCCAAGTAATCAAAGTCACTTGTCTGCACAAAATCAGGGTGTGCCATTGAGGGCTCTTTCTTGCCTTTTTAGTTGCTGAATGAAATATTTATCAATCAGTTGTAATCACAGCACTACAGGCAGTTTTGTTGTGTTTTCTTTTGGCTGGATTTATATTTTTTTTTAAATTGAAATGACAAAAAGGTGAAGTTGGGGTTGTTTCTATGCAATTCTCTCATGACCAGCATCTGTGGGATGCTGCTGTAGTCTCCATTACTGGTTCCTTCATTTCCTTCTCCTCCTCCTCACATCTGCCTCCCCCCCCATAATTTCCTGTTGCTTCCCAGCATGCTTATTTATTGAGTTATTTGTGTATTATTTCTGCTCCCCCTTACCTTCCTGCAATCGAATATTTGGGCGGATTAAAGCTTTTTGGTGAGCAGACGCCTTGCTGAAGTCTATTATGAGTAGCAGTTTCTTGTGTTTCTCAGGAGTCCTCCTTTTACCTTTTTTTTTGGTGGGGGGTGTGTGTGTGTTGTATTTGGTGTCGGTTTTTCTTTTTTAATGAATGAAATAGCTGTCAGGCTTGGATTTAATCACTGTGCTCTTCTGTAGTTACACCCAGGACTCCCAGGCATGTGTGCAATGGCCAGCTTAGGGAGGGGAGGGGGGATGTTTCTCCTAGATGGGAGCCATCTGCAGGAACAGTGTCATCAACCCACATGGGTGGGCAGTGGCCGCAATCCTGCTTTTGGAGCTGGGGGATGAATCCTGGCACTGGGAGATGAGGGGGGCAGAGCCAAACTCCACTTTAGGTGCAGGGAAAGGTGCAGGGGCAACTGCGCCCTGTGCGTGGAGACCTCCACAGAGCGTTTGATGGGAGAATGCAGTTCCCTTCTTTCTCTGGTAAATCCGTGTCTGCCCATGGGGAAAACTGCTTGGATCAGCAGGGTGGGAAAGACCAGCCAAAACGGGTTATGGTGGCCTGATTTTTCTTGTCCTGTTCAGAAATTAGGGTAGCCTTGGGGTGCTCTTGGCGATATGACCTCCAAAAGGTGATCTGGTATCTTCAGCATGTCAGTCATGCTCTTCGTAAACCTTATGTGCAGGAGGGGCAACAGAAATTGCAGTGATTCTGGGGTTTATTGTTGTGGGAAGCCACCCATCAAGTGAGCAAAACAGACCTGTGTAATTTCACTGAATCATAGAAATGAAAAGTAAACAGGAAATAAAAATGTTACCCTGCGCATCCAGATGCTCTGAAGCAGAAGCAAATATATGCATTTTGTGAAGTCAGAGTTGCCAACCCAAGTGGAAGGGGTAGCAAAAGCAACAAAATTTTAATTGCTTATGCTTTATGAAGTAGCAAACAGACAATTTTGCTGCTGCTGTTTATCTGTACGTACGTCTCCAGTGATGACTCCACATAGCTATAGATAGCCTCTTCTTGACTGTGATTATAGTTGATACATCATCTACTGTAAATCCCACTTGATGCCAATCAATTTGTTGCTCCACTGTTAGCAAATGCTTGATTATTTTCTGTCTGCAAGAAGCTTGTATGTATTGCAAGGCTCTCAGCAGCTCTCCTCTGTCTGTTCCCTTTCCCAGGGTAAACAAATTCAGCTCCTTAAACCTTTTTCCACTGGTCACATTTTCTTAACCTATTATTGTTCTTCCTGCTGTTGTCTTGGCATTCTTTAATGCCTATTTTTCAAAATATATGAAGCCCAAACTGAAATACGGTATGCCACATACCTTCTCTCTGGTGCTGCAGAAGGCAGAACAGCTCCAGCATCATGTCACAGAATCACAGAATGGCCAGGGTTGGAAGGGACCTCTGGAGATCATCTAGTCCAACCCCCCTGCCAGAGCATGGTCACCTAGAGCAGGTTGCACAGGAACGCGTCCAGGCGGGCTTTGAATGTCTCCAGAGAAGGAGACTCCGCCACCTCTCTGGGCAGCCTGAAATTTGTGTTGCTTAAAGCATGACTTCAAACCCTCATGCTGCTTCATTCCTGCTGCCTAAGCCATAGCTTCCCCCTCACTTTTCACTACTGACGTCCCGACTCCTGTTGCTGTTACCCTTACAGGAATGTAGTAAGATTCGGCATATATATATGGTTTTCTGTCAGACTGCTTTTCTCTTCTTTAAGCCTGGTGAGGATGCCAGCAGCCTGCCCCAGCCTCCCCTGCGTGATGCTGAGCACAGATCGGGCACTCTCCCTTCACTGATGCTCGAAGGACTGTGATTCCTCAAATCAATAAGTTCTCGCAGGTTGTCATCATGCTACTGACAACTGTTCTCAGAGTAGGGTTTTTGAGGTTTTTTGATCACTTGCACACCTTTTTTTTTTTTTTATCCTTTTAATCATTTAAACTACTTCTGTGGTTCAGTCATGAAAAAGTCATGTGGGGCTGTTTTAAAAGCCTTTCTAAAGATAGGCTCTGTCGTCTGTACCGCTTCCTTTTTATCAGCCTGGACAGATGCCCTGTCAGACAGAGTGAGAGAGACGTTGCACTAGTTTTGTCGTGAGTTTTTGATACATTCAAGTTTACTGTTTGTTTTGTTTTTTTCTAATCTCATTATTTTTACAGGATTAGAAATCCTTTAGCAGTGTACTCCAGCAACTTCTCTGGTATTAAAAACATACTGTAATTTCTGGCTTTTCGTTCCCCACTTTCCTTTGTAAGATCGGGTGCTGTGTTGGGTGTTTTAATTTTTTTTTAGACCTTACCTGGCCTCTCTGGCATCTGCAAGGAGGTGATTAATGGCTGAGAGATGATTGCTGGTAGGTCACCAAGCACTGTAGGAACATTTCCAGTGGTTCCTGTTGAATTGAAACCACCTGGCTTATTGATGTGTTTGCTCTGTTCTTCCCTTACTCCATCCAGCCTGCACTTGCTCATCCTGCGCGTCAGGTGAAAGATGTCCCGAGTATCTGGTCCTAGCTAGCTGCTGTGAAATGAGGCACTGAATAATTCAGCCTTCCTTGTGTTCACTAACAGGCCTGGTTTTCCTTCTAATGTGTTTATAGACTCTTTTCTTATTGTTTGCCATGTCTCTTGCTGAATGTAAGTCACTTCGCATCTTAGTCTTCATTTCTCCTTTTATGTTGATGGTGGTCTTTTATGTTCATCCCTGAGTCATGTGTCCTTGGTTCTGCTTTGGTGTATGAACCCTTTTTGATACATATGATGTATCTCCCCACCCCCATCATTTAAAAGCTTTTGAGGTTTCCTGTCTCCACCCTTGCTGGGCAGAGGATAATCTCTCCAGAACTACATTTTCTGTTGGTGGTGATGCCAGAGAGATGCATGTGTACCTGGGGTGGGGGAGTTTTAGGTCTTTACGAGTAATTCAAGTCTGAAATGGCCTTTTTGTCCCTTCTGAATGGGATGTCTCTTCCATCTCCTCTGGATTGCATGATTCCTTCCTCAGACGTTGCCTCCATTTTTCCTTCTTTCATCTTCATCAAGAAACTCTAAAGACATCTGTATTGTGCGTCTTCCTAGGAAGCCAAACAGGTATTTTAACCCATGCTAAGTTTTTCAATACCTCCAACCAGCCTTTTTTTATTATTGCTTATTAACAAAGAATCACAGAATGGTAGGGGTTGGAAGGGACCTCTGGAGATCATCTAGTCCAACCTCCCCACTAAAGCAGGTTCACCTAGAGCAGTTTGCACAGGAACGCGTCCAGGCGGGTTTTGAATATCTCCAGAGAAGGAGACTCCACCACCTCTCTGGGCAGCCTGTTCCAGTGCTCTGCCACCCTCAAAGTACAGAAGTTTTTCCTCATGTTGAGGTGGAATTTCCTGTGTTCCAGTTTGTGCCTGCTGCCCCTTGTCCTCTCCACTGGACATCACTGAAAAGAGCCTGGCCCCATCCTCATGACACCTGCCCTTTAGATATTTATAAGCATTGATGAGATCCCCTCTCAGTCTTCTCTTCTCCAGGCTAAACAGACCCGGGTCTCTCAGCTTTTCAGCCCAGCCCCTTGATCACCTTTGCAGCCTTCCGCCAG
>VWZL01005466.1:192835-293990 GCA_013396915.1 Stercorarius parasiticus | reverse complement strand
CCCCAGGTGCAGGACCCTACACTTGCCTTTATTGAACTTTATTAGGTTCCTCTCTGCCCAACTCTGTAGCCTGTCCAGGTCTTGCTGAATGGCAGCACAGACTTCTGGTGTGTCAGCCATTCCTTCCTGTTTTGTATCATCAGCAAACTTGCTGAGGGTACACTCTATCCCCTCATCCAGGTCGTTGATGAATACGTTGAGTAAGACTGGACCCAGTACTGACCCCTGGGAAACACTGATAGTTACTGGCCTCCAACTAGACTCTGCACTGCTGATCACAACCCTCTGAGCTCTGCATTCAGCCAGTTGTCAATCCACCTCACTGTCCACTCATCTAACCTACACTTCCTAAGCTTACCTGTGAGGGTGTTAGGGAAGACAGTGTCAAAAGCCTTGACTGAAGTTGAGGTAGACAACATCCACTGCTCTCTCCTCATCTACCCAGCCAGTCATGTCATCATAGACTATCAAGCATGTTTTCCCCTTGGTGAATCCATGTTGACCACTCCTGATAACCTTCTTTAACACCTCTCTGTCCTCCTTGAAGTCTCTCTCCCACACCTATGCTTGGGACCATGGCTTGTTAAGATCTGTTAAGTCATTTAACTTGGACCATGATGTGCTGGCGTGGTAGCAGCTCATCCTGATGCTTAGCACCTTTCTCCATTGGTTTTTCTCTTGTCTCTCTCATCGTTCCTTTTTTGACTTTCTTTTAATGTTTGTTCCATGTGCTGAGTCTAGTGTGTTTATGTTTATGTTATATCTATGTGGTTAAGGTGCAATGCTAAACTCTCAGTATAGCCAGTGTATTTGTGAGTGAAAGGATAAGGGTTATACTTGCCGGGCTGGAGCCTCGCAGCTGTGTTAGACAGATGGGGGGTGAGTCTTCAAGCAGTTTGATGAAAACAGTTTATATTTCAAGCTTAGAAGTCAGTGTTCTGGCATGTATTCTTTTCTTGAAACATATATTGACATTTCTGTTACTGCTCATAGTGGCAATATTGTTCTCCATGTGCTCTTCTCATCAGCATCTCATCGTTATTGGATAAATATGTCTCTCATTATGCAGAGCATTACTTTTGAAGTATGGAATCATTATTTTGTTACGTAACTCCCAAATTTGGACCTTTGCAGTGATTTATAACAATCTTCAGAAATTACAGTAATTAAAGGAGAACTTTCCACAAAGAGAATTAATTAGATCAAAGAAGCATTTAAATGTAAATCATTAATCTGTGCATTACAGGAAACAGTTAGTGGCTATGTATAGTTCATTTAATTGTACTTGGTTCAATTTTGTTTTGTCATTACATCACAATTTATTCGGAATTAATTTGCAATTTCTTCTGTAATGTGATTTCCGTTTGCTTAGTATAGCAGATATTTTCACTAGCATTTATTTATATATAATTAAAGGTTTGTTAATGACTGCTGGGCTAATTAAACTGCGGACTCTGCTGTCAATTAGCTGTGAATTTTGTTGATGAGTAGATGCAGCCCAGACGGTCTGTGCTCTGAGAACGGGAGGCAAGGAGTCAAGTAACTTGGTGGATGTATGGATCTATACAGTAGATTGTGACTGTCACTTGCTGGAGGGGACCAGGTGACGTACCCTGGGCTTTGCCTGCTCAGAGAGTTTATTAATAGAGGGCAACAGGGTTTTGGTTCCCATATGGAGAAACGGAAATGATGTTCTTTAAGTCCATAGCAAGTAATTGGTAATGGAAGCAGTAATCTCCCAAGTTGCAATATGTTGGTAGCTGTAGGTAACGAGGACTGGGTGTGTTGGAAGGTTTTAGGATGTAGGCTTTGCACAAGTGGTTTGCAGGGTTTGCAATCCGTATGTAATGTTTTTACTTTGTAGAGTGTAAGGGCATGAAAAGATTTCTCTTCTGTGATTTGACCTCATAAAAACTTATTTTAAAATATGCCATGTCGTTTTTTGAAGGTGAGTTTTAATTCCTGGACAATATATTAATGTTTATCATCTGTTAATTATTCTTTTGCAGTACTCTCAGTTATATTTTAAAACTTTACACTGGTGAAAGTACAGACATTTTTAACTTAATTTTTAACTAGTCAACACAGATTAAAATAAGCTAGTTCTTGGCATATTTTTTTTTCCTTTAATCAAAACACTTGATTTTTCATTCTGAATGAATTCTATAGCCATATAGACTTTAGCCTTAGACTATCCAGTATTAGCAGCATCTGTGTTAGGTTTGGACTCAGCTAATCTTTTTGAAATCTTTGAATATTGGGTTGTAAGCCAAAACTTAGCTATCCAAGAGCACATCTGGCTCACATAGTATTACCTCATTTGTATAAGGTAGTGCTCTTAGTTTCTTTTCATTAGTTTGTTTTCTGTTTGCTGGAAAGGGGAATTTGATACGGGGGTTTTGCTGGCAACAGAAAAAGTTTAAGGAACTTCAGTGATTTCTTTCTTCCTGTGCTGAAATTCACATTAGAAGTCATGATTTTGGTACATAGCCAGGTATAGTAAATAAACTAATAAAATAATAAGAAGAAATTCGTAGCAATTATGTGTGTTTGACGAATGTGTAGACAGTACTGGCTGTTCTGTCAGGTTTGCTGCGTACCAACAAAGGTAGAGTAATATTTATGTTGTTAAATTCCTTAAGATTACTGTTATTTCTTCCAATAAGTGAATACCTCTTCCTGGAAGGATTGTTGTGCCATTTATGAAAAATGAAATCCTTTTAAATTTCTTTTGGATAAGCAGCTGTTTGCTGAGGAAGGCAAAACAAACCTATTGGTTTGCACTGAGAGGAATGTTGTTTCCTGCCTTGTAATTTAGGTATTTTCAACCTGCATTAGATGGAATGAGATAAATCTTAGCAATACAGTCACCGGAGGAGTTTGGAAGAAATTGGACTTGAAAAGTGTTTGCTTTGCTTCTATTTATGTCTCTAAGATAACAGCGTGAAATCAATAGTACTTTGTTCTCAGTATTTGTTATTAAACATATTAGTATGCGTAGGGAAATAAAGAAGACATTTGGAAATGGGTAACCTTGGGTTAATTAAATCCATCTGCTGTCTGACTAATTACAGGAATATTGTATCCAGGGAATCACTTATGCTAAAAGATTTGATAACGCACAAGAAGTTTTCTAACAAAGCACTCTTAGAGCAAGCGAGGACTCACGTGTAACTGGAGAGAAAACGAATCCCAGAGAGTAGCTCACAGGATTGTGAGGCTCCGCTTCATGCGGGAATGTCCCAGAAGAACTTGTGAACTGCATTTCTTGTTCCTTGAGATGCAAAGTAAAACTTGTTTTCATCTCATGCGGCATAAAGTTGTGTTTTATGGGGCTAATTTAAATGTCTGCGTTTCCATGCTCACGACCAGCCAGGATACAAATGTTCATTAAGAAAGAAACTATATAGGGTGCAAAAATGAGCTTCCAGAGATGCAGTGGTGGCAGCTGAAGGAAGATAGACTTTTGAGATTCATCTAACAATCTGATCCTATGTAGATTAATGCCACAAGATACTTGGGGTGACTGTTTCCAAACAGCAAGTATGATAGTGGCTTTCTAGTTACACTGCTCTAACGCGTATCAATAGGAAAAAAATTTTGAAAAATCCCAAAGTCTTTGTACAACTTCCATACGTAACACTTTGTATTGATCATCTATACTGTTTGGAGTTGTTTTATTAATTATTTTGTAGCTGTAAGTTAGGTTTTTGTTACTTAGTAATTCTTAGTTTCTGGAAAAGAAAATGCAACGCATATTTTTTAAAATTGAATTAATTATTTGATTAATTTGCATTTCATATCTTCACACACTGGTACAAAACATGGTTTCAGATTGGGTGGAAAAACTTACGAAGTTCGTAGAGACCTGAGTGCTTTCAAAGCAAGGCAACCATGATAGCATCCGATGAAGAATAGTTTATTCCATGTTGATCTGACAGATGGGCAAAACAAAACTCTGAGAGATTAACATTGTTCTGCAATTTAATTTTTAAAGCATACAAAAAAGAGTGGCTTAATAGAATTGAAAAGGGAGGATGATGGGTTTGTTTGATCTACATCAGAAAAACTTGTTTAGGCTTTCCTTCGTAGCGAGTCAGATGAAGTCGCGCTAGTATGTGATTTATCTCAGTTTAAAGCAGGCATCTAAAATAGGTCAGATGAATCGCTCTGAAACGTCTGGTTTTCTCCTCTGCGTTTAAAGTGACCATCCCAGCTGTGGACATCTGAAGCTTGATGAGATGAACGCCTTCCTGACTGTCACATTTTAAAAGACATGAGTTAATTATTGCTTTTTGCAGATGCCAAAGACAACTGTTTACGCAATACATTTTAAAGAGTAATTTTGATATAACTGTGCCAGTTTGAGTGTAGAAATTTATGATGTATTCCTAAACAAGCGTATCACACTTTAGTACTTTGAAAATGTGGTTTGAAGCATAAATCAGCATAAAGGCACTTTCTGGTTCTGCTTCTGTGTTGTGCTGTTTTGCCATGCAGGAGGTAGGAATGTGCACCCCCGTCCTCACACGTGGTGCAAAAACTGAGTGCTGAGCGCTTGCTGTGTTCACTCCAGGGCTTAGCCCTGAAAGTGCAGAATACATAAATGAGCTTGAAAATACTAACTGGCCTCATTTAAAACGTTTTCTGTCAAGCAATGTCACTTATTAAACATTTAACTAAAAAAAAAAAAATCCTTTAATTTTTTTTGGTGCTCTTTAATAACCCTGGTTCTACTAGTAAACGTTGTAGTGTACGCTAAGAGTTGATAGTGACTTCCTAGCAGATGAATTAGCAGATGTATATTCTGTGAAACTACTTACAATTACATAGTAGCTATGGTTACCAGGATAAAGAAATTATGGCCTGATGATGAGCAGAAATAGATTGCAGCAGAATGGTTTGTTTTTGAGTTGCTTAAAATCCAAATACTCAAGGATAAGTCCATGAGGACTAAGAGTGTACAAACAACAAACGGTAAGAGCAGACTCTATTTACTGAACTGGCACAGAGTCTGCTTTTTCAAATAGTTGTTTTGATACAAAATCACAGTATTTTTTAAAGTTGGGATTTTGCTTCTATATAGTTTGGAAATTGGGTGCCAACCACATATCTGTAATGAAACTATTTAATTGAAACAGTTAAGATTTTGACTGAATATTGCTGATGTTTTCATTTTGATGTAGTACTGGACTAAGTTAAATTCAAAAAGCCTTTTCACATCCAAGGAAAGTCATAATCACTTTATTTTAAATCTAACACTTAGAATGACTTAATAGATGTATTTATCTTTTCTTTCGGATGCTCCGACATTTAGAAAGAAAGGACAGAAATGTGGTCGAATTCAAGCGGGAAGGACAGAACTGTGCTTAAGAACAGTTGTACGTTTGCAGTGATGTTGGTGGGCCCACTCCAGATGTTTCTAGTGTATGTGTTGCCTGGAAACATTAAAAGTGCTTGAGTCCATTTCCAAAAGGGAGTGCAGGTGTTGACGAGTTGAAGCACTGTGTAAAGAACAAAAGATTTAAAGTTTCCAAAAGTTTCCACATGGTTTAGAAACCCAAACTGCGGTGAATGTTGTTGAATTTAGGGCCCTCAATCGCACGAGCTTTTCTCAATGTGTTACTCTCGGTTTATGAATTATGAACTATGTAGAACTGTATGTCTGTATGTAACTTCAGCATAATTCCTATGGTGTCTTTATATTATAATGTAGAATAAGATTTTATAGCAACGCGGTCTTCTTTAGAGTATGGATGAATTTACACCTGGTCTTTTGCACCAGGGAAGTTTTCCAAGGGATCCTCCTTGGGCTAGTAATAGCCACTTGAGTTTTAAAGGCGAGACATACTAAGACTAAAGCTTTGTGCCTGATGTTTCCCCATTTTGTAAGCCTAGCCGACAAATTCACAGCTACAAGACTGTACTCAGTATGTCACCTTGTTTTACAGAATAACCAACCATGACTACAGAATCGGGATCGGACTCCGAGTCCAAGGATAAAGAGCAGGATCAGCAGGAGAGCCCCACGCAGCAAGGGGCAGCTGAGACTCAGCCGCCGGACCAGCAGCAGCCGGACCAGCAGCAGCAGCCGAGCGACGAGCATCAAAACGCGCTTGAGCAGTTCTCAGCCGTGGCAGCCCACAGCACGCCAGTGAAAAAGGAGCAGGTAAGGGAGCCCATGCCCGCTGCATCCAGCTAGCTACGTGCCCACATATTGCTCCTGGGAAATAACGAGCCTGGTGTGTTAGGAATGGAAATAGATATTCAGATATGCATGGGAGGCTGTTTGGTGTGATGCGGTAGATCTTGACTGGTTGGTCTTTCACATTTAAAAAACAAAAAATAGTTCTCACATGTAACATTTTGAAATTCATGCCCTGCTCTGTTCTTTCATAGAATCATAGAATCATAGAATTGCTCGGGTTGGAAGGGACCTTAAAGATCATCTAGTTCCAACCCCCCTGCCATGGGCAGGGACACCTCCCACTAGACCAGGTTGCTCAAAGCCCCATCCAGCCTGGCCTTGAACACTTCCAGGGATGGGGCATCCACAACCTCCGTGGGCAACCTGTTCCAGTGTCTCACCACCCTTACAGTAAAAAATGTCTTCCTAATATCCAATCTAAATCTACCCTCAATTGCTATGTCCAGTCACCGGCCCGACCTGATGCAAAGCATAGCAGAAGTATTTTACAGAAAAGCCTTTCTTAAAACCAGATACTGTTAGTTAAGCTACTTCTAGTGCTTAAAAATAAGGGCAGTCTTATTAACTAAGCAAGAAACATCTTTGATTCTGCATGTTAGATAGCAAACAGTGCCAATTTTTAAGAAGCTGAAAATGTTTTCAGAGTTCATTTCTTCTTTGACACCTGCCGAAAACTGATTTCATGCTTGCTTGTCTGATGTGTGAGCCATGAAGAATCTGTGGTCCCTTAAGCTTCTCATAGTTCTGAAATGACTGCATTATAATTACTTTAACTTTTCATGTAATAGGTTTCAGAAGAGCTATATCACATGCTTTTCCTTTTGGTTCATTGTTGCACTTATTAAATTTGCGGAAGCTGGCTTTCTTTTTCCCGTTAATAATTTCCAGTCAATAGGATTAACGGGCATTGTTCTTCATGGGTAAGTGACAGACAATTAATGAGGTACCTGCAAATTGCATCCCTTAGCTCCGTAAGGCTGTGACCCCCATCTGATGACATTCACCTTTGAAGAGTGGAATAAGTCAGTATAACTCCTCCTCTCCTCCATCCTCTAAAAAAATCAGGTTGTTTGAAGTGAGGTCCTGTTATTTCACCTAGTTGGGAGACTTTGCTGGTGAAGCAAGCAGATGTCAGGCGTTACTTAAAATCAGTGTGAGTGCTCCCGTAGAAGCTGTTTGGGGCTGGCTGTGGTTTTGGGTTTTAAGCTTTTGTCCACAGAGATTCAGCCCAAACTTGCTGTTGGTGGGGAAAAAATGGACGTGTATGCAATTTCAGATAAAAACAAAATATCTTTGTGTCTTCCTAGTTTACAGATCCATTACCTAAATGGTTGGGACAAAAAATGTTTCTGGGACTAAAATAAAGGGGGGGACATGTCTGACTTCTAATATCTCAAGAGGTAGCATAGCAGGGCAGGATTTCTGATGTTTATTGCTATTAAAGATCAACCATTGGAAGAACTGCTTTTTTTTTTTGCTTGCTAACCATTTTTACCATTGATAAACCCTGATCAGGCTCATTCCGTGCCCACCAAAGACCTCTCTGCTCTTGCTCCCACATCCACCAGTTATGCATTAGGACAATTTTGGTTTCTGAAATAGATCAGAAATTGCACGTAGTTAGTATGGGGAAAAGAGGTAGGGCTGTTTCTCCAAAAGAGAAAGGTGCTGCACAAACTGGTCACTAATTTAAAGTATGATCCTAGGCATAAGTATTATTAATTTCGTTCTTCCAGACATATTCCGTAATCTTTCTGCCCCAAGTTTCTTTTCAACTTAAACCAAACAAAACAAACCCCAAAATAACCACAACAGAAAAAAAAAAAAACCTTAGGCACCAAACCTGTGCATCTGTGTTTACGGTGCTGTGAGTTTGGAGACCTGAGATGCTCTCGTGTGCTGTGTAATCCCTTCTTTTCCCAAAGAAGATCACTTGTGAGCTGGTGTCTGTAGATGCCTTGGTAGAAGAACTGGGTTAGTGAAGGGATATGCGAGACCTTTCCATTGAGATTACTAGATTGAATCCAAAAGTCCCTATTGTAAGATGGCTGCCAGATCCAGCTGCAGTGATCTGCCCAGTATATTTTGTAGTAGCTTGAGTGTCTGTATCACAGGAACGAACCACTTAAATGCAACACTAAGACAGAGCTATGAGCAATGGTGTCATTAAGAAAGCCAAAAACTGAAGGAGTAATGGGTATCATTCTCCCTCTTGCTGTCTGTAATCACAGTGAGAAAGTTGATGGGTTTTGCTGTTGCTCGTATGAGAGAAGCTTGGGAAGAAAAATTTAAGTTACCGATCCATGACAGTGACTTTTTGTTGCCGTTCTATATACATAAAAAAGAACATTTTAATGAAGGTGAAAAGGCTTCTTCGTGTTGAGACCAGCAGTTACTACAGTCCTTTCTATCAGGTATAATAATGCGATCTTACTATCTTCCTGCCTTCCTATCTCATTGAAAATGAGGATGAAGGCATCACACGGGTTGGCACTGACGTTTCTGAGTAACTGTCGTAAGTAGATGAGATTCATGAGTTGTGCAGGCTTGGTAATATCACTTCATACCCCAATGAGCAGCTTTGAAGCGTCAAAGATTGTTACTGCTGAATCCGGTGACTTCAGAGGCTTCCTTCGAGAGCGGGTCCAGCTTCGGAAGGGGTTGAACATACTGTCTCATAGTAAGGCACAGTAATACAGAGATTGAGATGAGACAGTTTATGTTCAAAAGCCACAAACCCTGAAGCACCTTGTGCTCCGTTAGAATTGAGTCCATGACACTCAAAATACTGCAGAAATACAGCACAGAGGTGTCTTGGGGAAGAATTTTGGAGAAAATGCAACTGTGCTTGCAGAGTTCAAAATAATTCACTGAGTACATGGGTTTTTCACTGGACACTTTTTTTTTTCCCCCAAGATACCATGATGTCAGGTTTCTTTAGGAAGAAGAGGCTTAATATAGTCTGAAAGCACCTCAATGCCTGAACATGTCAGCATAGTTTGGGGGATGTTCTTTAATACTTCTTGGCATGTTTTGTTCTCCAGACAAATGAGAGAAAATTCTTTGTATGACTTTAACTTAGACACATTCCCCTGATCTTAATGTAGACAGGAACCTTAACAAACAAAATAACCTCAGTACTTTATTTAAAAAAAATATTTACAAATAAGCAAATGTCTGCTGTAGTCTTGAGATACCGAGTGTCTTCATGAAGGAAAACAGTCACCAGTCCATTAAGATTCACAGAAATTGTTTGCAGGCTGAAGATAGTTCTCAGATTTACATGGCTGCTGGGTGCCCTTGTTGTTGTGGGCTTTTCTCTCAAGCAGCTTTCTGGTTTTCTTGAAAAAGGTTAATTCCATGCATTTGGGGTTTTTTGTTGGTTGTTTTTTGTTGGGGCGGGGTGTTCACTCTCACATGAGAGAACGAATGAGCCACTGGGTATGACTATATTTTTTCCAGCCCTGGAATGACTTTTGCACCAACACATATGCACCTTCCATGGCAGATTTCTTTAACAAAACATACAGAAATCATCAAAGAGCCCCTCTGCCCATCAGCAGCAGTGCAGCTCTTCACAGAGGCTCTAGGAGGAGACATCTTCAGGCTTGTTTTCCTCTCGGTGCAGTAGGTTGGACCACTTGCGAACTGGCCATGGTTGCGGTAGAGGGGTAGCTGGCCTCAAGCCTTGCTCTGAGCCTGGGGGGACTCTCCGCCTTCGTCACGGCTGCTGTGGGCGTTAAACGCTCAGTGAACAGCTAATCCGCTGCCATACATTGTGCCCTTCATCTCCCGCCAGCCTTCGAGGTATGAGAGGACCTTGACGTCCAGGCGCAGAGCTGGTGTCCAAGTGCTGGAAGGAGAAAGTCCTCCAGTGCTGGAGCTAGATGGGGGAAGAGCCAGTTGGCGCTGGCCTGTTCCTGGGGAAGAACATCCACGGCTCAGGGGATGAGGTGGATTTTGAAAGCAGCTTTTGTGTTGCTTTTTCATCTCTCTAGTCCCACTTTCCTCTAGTCTCCTCACCCAGGGAAGCCCAGGGGACCTTTGCCATGTCCTCTCTCACAGGGAAAGTAGGAGCGTGGGTCTTACCTCATCTCTTTGCAGTTTGCTGGGGCTTTGATGGGAGCTGGCACTCACCGTTGGTAGAAGAGCCAATTCGAAATTTCTCTTTCTCCCATTCACCTGGAGGTGGAGTGGAAGTTTATGGCTTGTTTGTATGAAATCTCTTGGGGAAAGTTCCCTGTGATTTAGCGCTACACTGTTGTTGCTGCTTATACGATGCAAGGTTGTCCTGATCTCAAAGCAGATTAAAGCTTTTGGACGGATTTGCTCCATTCTCATGGAAGTTTATTATATACAGTGAATGGAAACAGACTTGGAGGATTAATTTACAATATATTTCCAGCAATGCTTGTTGCTTATTACACTGAAATCATTCGGAGCCAAAACAGTTGTGTTGGGTTTTTTTTTCCCTTGTAGTGAGATAAAGGAAAGATTTATTATTTTTTTTAATTTTTTTTTTTTATTTCATTTAAGCTTTAGCTTGGGTATTACTGCACTCCTGTTGAGGTTTTGTTTGAAGACTATCAGGGGCATAACGGATGAGAAAGGTAATGACTGCGGCATAGTGCTGTTGCTAGGAAGGGTGAAATGCTGTAGAGCTGTTCTGGCTTTCATCTAGTGCCATGGAGAGGACCATGGGCTGTGCTGCATCGCGGCAACTCTTCAACTGGTCTGACCCTCAGATAAACCCCAGCAAAAGTAACCACCGTTGTTTCTTTTCTCCCATTTCCCCTGCAGTATATTTGTCTTTCAAATAGCACCTACTTCTTGCCAGCTTGAGGGACTTATCGGGCATCTGTGGAGAGCAAAATTCAGCCTCTCATCCTGCAGTTATCATCCATTAGCCGGCCGGCTGCACATAAAAGTCGTTTAGCCCCTCATTTCCATCCTGTTTGTTTAACCCTTTGCTCAGGCGCCTGGGGAGCCTTTCGCTCTCCCAGGCACGTCAGCATCCCCCTGTGAATTCACACTGTCATGGAGGAGGAGCCGTCCCCTCATTCAGGGGACTGTTTTCTCACTGAGAGTGAAATTAGTGCAAACCTGATGGTCTTTTCCTATTCTGTATGACACCATAGAAGCATCATAGTATTTAATAGGTACAGGACTTAAAAGTAATATCAAGAAACCCTAGGAATATCGGTTCACCACAAGGTTTACCAATTATTCAGCATTTCCATCAGACCAAAAGAACAGGTCCAAGAAGTCCAAGTGGGATTTTGTACCTATGGAAAAAGTAGAAGCCTAAAGTATTTTCATGCATGCCACTCCTTCATGGGGCATTTTGGATGTACATTTTGGGGTGAGAAAGGAGGACTGGGAGGAATATGGGGAATATGGGAAATCTTTTCAATAGAGAAAGAAGCCTCTGTCCTGCATCAGGGGCTTTCTCGTCCAGGCCCCACACTAGGCTCACTTAAATGCTTGGGTACAGCGTGCATAGTGCACTGCATTGCGTGATTGATTTATCTCACTTCAAAACGTATCTTTCTTTCTCTTTATAGGCCACAGACAAAGAACAGGAGTTTGCTGCTGCGAGTGCAAAACAGTTGGAATACCAGCAGCTAGAGGACGACAAGCTCTCTCAAAAATCATCATCTAGCAAACTTTCCAAGTCTCCTCTAAAGATCGTCAAGAAACCGAAAAATATGCAGTGCAAAGTGACACTCCTGGATGGATCGGAATATGCATGTGAAGTAGAGGTAAATTACATTTTGTCTTCTTTTTTGCATCCTGTCTGGAGGAAAATATTTGAAATTAGATTCCTAATTTAACCAAAAGAATGAATGGCCTGATGTTTCGCCAGTGCGAAGCACAGATATGCTTCCGTTGTTTTCTCTGGAGGTTGAAGATGTTGCACAGATTTCAGCTGCAGGAGAGATCGTGAGCAGGCCCTGGAACAGCCAGAGACTTTGGATTAATTTCATATTGGCACGTGCCACAACAGAATGCAAAAAATTAATTGTGGGCAGCAAAGCCCATAAATAAAGAAGGATTTGGTTCCATAGGGCTTCTCTTTTCCTTGGTACTCTGCTGAGTTGAGACTTACGTTGAATCACTGTCCAAACATTAATTCTGACCATCGTGACATTATCTGGGGCATGAGAGACACCCAGGGGAGGCATGGGTGCAAATAGCGGTGCGAGTGGTGGGTTTTATGTGCTCCTCCATGATGTCTGTGAATCATAACTGTGTCTGAATGTTGCTGTCAGAAAGTTGCTGCTGGTTTTCTGTAAGGAAACTTGCCTTCCCAGCTGGGATTTTGCCAGAAGCCTACTTTTGGGAGGGATGTTTTTTGGTGCACTGTCACTTACGAACCGGTCTGTGCGTGTGAGCAGACCCGTGCTGAGAGGATGCCTTGCCTTCTACTCCAGAAGGCCACGGAGAAGCAGAGTGTGAGCGAATTCAGCATCTCATAGTGGACATGAGCAAATTCAGCAGCTCGGAGTGGACCCATTTCTCCATTCGCCCTCACCTGTCACTGAGGTGGTCTTTGGGCAGTGGACCAGCCCGTCCTGAGCCTGCTGTAGGTCAGGAGGCCACAAGCAGCAGCCGGGAGGGGGAAGGATGTGTGTTTGAGGGCTCAGCAAAGCCAGTCCTCCTTCAGGCAACCACAGAGTATGGCAGAGAAGAAAAGCCAGCTGGGGAGGACAGAACAGTTTAAAGGTAGAGATAGGATAGTCTACAGGCTTGAAAGGGGAACCCGCAGGAACACGAAGGAGGAGAGAGGGCAGAGGAAAGGAGTTATCTGACTGAGAGCCAAATCCTGATATCTTTACAGATTGCGCACAGCCCTTGCATCCTCCAGCTGCTCTTGTTTTAAGCACTTTGGAGGGTGGCAGGTGAGGAGGAATTTTTTATTTAACCGCATCTTTATGGTTTGGCCTGAATTTTTCTGTACTAACACAGGAGCTGTGATTTTATTGCTCTTACAGCACCTTAGCAGTCGTGCTGTCGAGTATCATTTAGTTTCACTGGCCAAGTCCTGTGTTGTTTCCTTCAGACTAGCAATAGCTGTCTGGCCACATACTTTGTGACTATTAAATTGTCATTTCTTGACCCGCGGTCCCAGTTTTGTCTGTCAAGAGTAGCGTGCAAACCATTAAGCTGTTAAGAATGACTATACTGGCTTTGATGGAAAGAGTCAAACTTGTTTCAGCTTTTGCCACTTTGTTATAAAATGTGACTCACTTTTTGGAATACAATCCAATCAAGCAAATTTTACCAAGTAGGATTTCTATGGAAATCTTGTCTAACAGGCTGAGCTTTATGAGAATATGAGATGGAGCAGAAAGGGAGATTTGTTGTGTTAGACTTCCACTTATGCAAAAAAAATGCTGTGAATAATACTTTCTTTTAGGAAGTTTTACTTTTACACTCAACTTGGACACTATTTGAGTTGAAGTGTCAAACTGCTAGCATATAGAAGCCATCATGTTTTATTGCTTGTCAGATTTCTCTGCTTTGCAAGTTCTGAATAGCTCTTGAATAATGTCCAATGTAAATTTTGTATGCATTTTTTCTACTTACACTGCTGAAATATTTTGAAGTTGTATTGGCTGTCATCAATAATCACTTTATCTACTTCTAAGATGGTTAGACTTCCTACGCAGAATGTAATATTGATGAGAATGGAGCTCCTAAAAGGATGAATCCTCAAATGACAAAGCCATGATAATGAGCAGACCACTGGGTGCATTGAAACAGAAGTTTGGAGGCACAAATATTTCAGGGAATAGTTTAGAAGGCACAAATATTTCAGGGAAGAAGTGCAACTGGAGTGATGCATGTGTTTACATACCTTCAATGGACAATCCAGACTTTGAGTCCTTCCTAGGTTGTATTGTCAGCCTATTGTGTGTATTGAGGATGCAACTGCAGGTACCTCTCTGGCACAGCCCAATCTGTCCCCTGGGAATGCTTGTTAGATCCCCAGGGGATTCCACTTTCCATGTGCATAAAGTTCAGCTACAGCAAAGGGTGCTGTGTCCAGCCAAACGAAATGATGTGACTTTCACTGTGCTTTTTCTCCCAGGGAGAAAAAGTGTGTATAAAGGGAGTTAGTAGGGCAGGGAGACGGAGGTTCTGTCTCAAGAGACATCTCAGTCTCTTGCAGAAGGCTGAAGGTGAAGTTCTCCTACAGTAATTTTGCACAATAACAGAAGTTCTGTGGCTGTTTCACAGAAACTCAGTGCTGCAGCGTGAGAAATAATCTCACATTTCAGGAAAATGCTACCATATTTTAAGGATCCCCTACAAGTGAATTTACCGTATCCCTTTAAACTGTGGGGGAAAAAAAAAAAAGTATAATGAAAGACCTAAGAAATTATGGAGGTCAGTAAATTCCCCGAGATCAATTCCTTAAAAGAAAAAGAATAGAGGTGGGCAACACATGGCAATCAAATATTTAATATTTCCTTGTGTTTAACCCACTTAACTACATCTTTCGATGTGGATGGTGGCCCAGGGTAGGGATGTGACAATCGGTGGATGTGAGTCAGAAATGTCAGCCCATGCTGCCAGCTCCTGTCTTCCAGCTCTGTCTGTGTGTCATGCTTCTGCCCACAGAAGGCTACAAAGCAGGGTAATCTTAGAAGGAAGAGACGCTTAGAAACCTAATTTTGAGCTAGAATGATAGTGCTCTCAGTGAATCTTGCTTGATTTGGACGTGGGCCAGATATTTATCCCTCCAGAATTGCATTCCCTAGTCTGGGAGTTGGGGATCATTATAGAATCCATCAGTTACTCTATAGAGTGCTTTGCAAATGACAAATGCTTTTATATAAGTTAAATATTAATATCATTTAAAGGAGCTTATTGCTCTCAAGTAGAACGCAACCTACAGCTTATCAATTATGTGTTCATCCAATTAATGACCTGACAGCCGAAATTGCACGCACTCACAGATTGAGATGCTTCTGAGGCAGGTTTAGTTAATCCATTATCCCCTTGGTGTCCTTTGTTTCAGAAGCCCCTCTTCCTTATTCCATATTTGATGCTGAGCATCTTTACTGCCTTCTGCTGTATTTTTCAGTCTCTCTCCCGTACAGTACTTTGCATTTGTGACACCAAGACTTTTTCATATTGTATGAGATGTATCTACAGGGGAAAAATGTTGCAGAGGTAACTTCAAAGCTGAGGTTAACAGTGGTTCATATAATGTGGTATCCTTTCGGTGAAAGGATCTTAAGCAAATGCCAGGTAAAAGCTTTCTCTTGAGGCCCCGCAGTGTTACTGCCTGCGTGCTGTGTCTGTCCTGACCCAGAAAGTCTTTCATGCAGTAAGACATTACAAGCCAAAACCAGGTTAAGTAGGTAACCCAACCTGTTCATTCATCCTCCTCCAAAACCATAAACCAGAAGCATTACCATCTCTACCCTCACTGCCACTCTTGCCTGGGAGCCTACAGATGGTAGCGGTGGGCTTATTGAAGAAGGGTCTTTCCTTTCAGAGGTGGGATTGCTACCTAATGGTGCTTTGCCTGTCCGGGGACAGCTGTTGGTATTTGCTGTACACTGACATTGTCCCTGGTACTCTATCAAAGAAAAACAGCCTCAGGGTCACCAAGTGGTTCTCCCATGTCATGAAGAAGCTGGAGGTTTCTAATGGGCTCTCAGTCACAGAAGTCAACGCAGTCTGCTCAGAGGGATGCTAAGCGGTGATTTCCACCTAGATTTGCACCCCTGCTGGAAGCGGTTCTCCTTGGGCTCTTTGTTGACCCTCTCCCAGCCAGCATCACGATCAGAAAGGCTCTCTGTAAAAAGGGACGAGTCCACAGCTGGGGCCAAAACTGCACTGCAAAGAAGGTGCTGAAGACTTCTCTGTTAAGCAAGCTAGACCCATACTTTGCATTTGTTGGTTTGAAGAACCAAAGGTAAAACCAGATGCAAGACTGCAAATTGATTTCATTAAAAAAAGATATCATTAAAAAAGACAATAAATGCTCTAGTTCAGGTTTTTCCTGATACAAGAAAACAAGTAGAAATAACTTATTTCTGGGTTCTTCCAACTTTAAGTACAGGTTTTCAAGTGATGTAGTACAATTATGCTATTTTTAGGATTTATTTCCCCCCTCTTCTCTCTCTGCCCCATCTCAATTTTCTATTATCTAGTCTACTGCATTTTAATTACAAGATGCAAGTGGAACCAACTGTCATCCTCTCCCTTACATGTAGCCTAATTTGAAATGTCTTCCTAAAACAGGTTGGAATTTGCCTTCATCGTTTCTGCCTTAAACATATACAAGTTATTAATCGCAAAGTGAGGTCAGAAAGCTATAACATAATCTGTCTGAATAAGTGGTAAAATAATTAGATTTCATTTTCAAAGGCTCAGCTGTCTGAGCCCATTGGTAATTTATGCTCTTTCCTTGTTCATCTACCGCTCAGACTTTCTTATCGTGCAGGACACCAGTAAATGAAAACAAATATTTCCATGGCAGCCTGTCTGTGGCATCTGTGCAGCCCTACATCAAACGGAGTGAGTTGCCAAAGGATTCAGATGGGCTGCAGAGCACATGGAAAGTCGACGTCTCAGAAAGCATCACTGGTATCCCCTCTTCTTGGTGGGTGGGGGTCAGCTGAGGTAGGGGGGGAGTGGTGAAAAACCACTGTATTTGGTGGTTTTTTTCATCCAGTTTTCTCAGTCATGCTGCCAATGGGACCTGGGCAGTAGTTGTGTGTCCTATAGCCGCTGCTATGCCTTCGTGATGAACCTCTGGTGACTTCCTCCCTGAGGGAAGACCCCATTTTCTTGATGGGTTTTCCTGCGTCCTCAGGTGGCATACTTGAGTTGAAGTGGTGGGAAGTTTTATTTCCATGCATTTGAAACCAGGGTTTATAACATGGACAGAGGCAGACTGGAGTGAGCAGGTCCCTTTTTGCCCTGCCATAAGTATGTGCTGAAACTCCTTTTTGGAGATCAAATGGACATGAAATAAACGGATTCTCAAATAGGATGGAGTATTCTGTTTTGCATGAATTTTTCTTTTTCCTGTTAAGAACTGAGAGTACATGGGTGCTTCCATAAAAATAAGTCATTGAAGATGGTCATAGGACAGGCTTGAAGAAGAGAGAACAAGCAGACTTATTTCTGCTCTGCCACCACTGACAGAAATGAATGGGAGCGGTGGCTGACTTCAGTGCTGCATGTGTTTCTTCTCCTGGTTTTCCAAATCTGGCTTGCAAGACCTACCTCTGGAGGAAAAAACCCTTCTGTATTTCTGTATGGCAGTGGGGGAACGCCTAGCCCCCTTGTTCCCCTCCCCGCGTAGTGTCCCATCTAACCCTTCCCCAGCAGCCGTCTCGGCATGGACCTGTACGCTGCTTTTGCACGGGAAGTTTAATAATGTTGAATTTCTCATCCGTTTTGAGGTAGGCTTTAAGGTCAGGAAGGAAACCTCTGTAATAAGATGCACTCTGCTTTCTGAAGGATACAGTTTCAGTTACCCCCTGCACGTTTTAATTGTTTAATGGATTCCACACAGTCTCTTGCAAATGGCTTTACATGTGAAACTGATTACTGAATGCAAGAGGGAATTTTTTTTTAATAAGTCTTTTCCTTTTGACCTACTCGTTGCTTACATTTCAGTTAATTTAATATGAAGAGCTTTGTTTTAGGTTTTTGTTCCTTCCCCGGGACGTGTTTCAGTAAATACAACTGGGTTGAGATGCATCGTCGTCATTACACAGAATGCGTTCTGTCCCCAGACCCACTAATTAGGGATGACTTAGGTTAGCCAGGGGATTCAGTTAAGATCTATGTTACCTGACACATGTCAGTAGGAGTCTCAGTATTGCCTGAATGTGTTCCAGCTGAATAGAGTTAATACACAACCCTTCTGGCTTGCTCTTTCCAAACACTGTGTGCAGCTTTTTATGAGTTAAAATACTTGTCAATTCAGGAACCATAATGTTCTGGAAATCGATACCAATGCTGTCAGCTTGTAATAATCAACTGAGAGGCTGAGTAGAAAAAGGCTTTTTCCTTCAGTTTGGTAATTGAAACAAAAATAAACGTGTTAGGGCTACCTTTTTAGTGTTTTTTATTTTCTTTTTTTAAAGGTTTTTCACTGAAGGTAAAGAAATCTAAATTAAAAAAAAAAAAAGAAGTCACCTCAGGTTGAGCCAAGCATTTTGGAAGTGCCACAAGGCAGAGGGAGGATGCTGGTATGGCACTAGTGGGGCTGGAGCATTTCTTCCTCTCCAGGAGAGGCTCAGCCCCGCCCTGCTCCCCCCGCAGCTCCTCACAGCTGGGAACATCTGGGCTGCCTGGTATTCAGGGAAAAAGTCTCTTGTAACCTTGGAAGGAAAACACACCTAAGCAATTTAGACAGCTGGGGTCTCTTGTATTTCTTCCAGTTAATATGCAGGTGTTCTACAGAGACTGAAGGAGATCCGCGAATTAAACCCAAGTCACTCCTTCAGATGTCGCACCAAGTAAGCAGCAGGTTGGGCTTTAAATTCCACCTTTTGGCACAGCAGAGGACATGGTCGCAATCAAAAGAAAGGCCAAAAGTTCAAAATAACAACAAAAATGTTATTTGTACGTGTCCTCTCCACGTCTGTTTTCTGCGTCTAGTCATCTTATCTCTTGCCTTTCGTTAATAGTTTCTGAAATTGTTTTGGGCAGTGAAATGATGGGTTTAGCAAACAAATATCTTCATTTTGATACTTTGGAGGCATGAGCTGTTTTTCATAATGGTGAAAACTATTGAGAGAGGTCGACCTACATTGACAAATATTTTCAGCTGCCCTGAAACTTCATGTTCTAGGGAATAAATTATTAGCTGAAAACTTACTCATGAAATGTTGCCTCCGGTTCCCTCCCCTTGGTGCACCGGTTGGACACAAGCCAGGCAACAGGAGCTTGTTATCCATCTGGCGAAGTTTTTAAAAATTTTTTGGTCATGCACACTCAAAACCAGGTTCTGGAAGGCTCATTGCTGGTTAACTTGTTTGCAGGAGCCCACGAGAGGATGATCTTTTACCCACCTTTTACCCTGTATAGATAGAGGTCTATTGGCTCCAGGGGCCCTGTCCTTGTCACTGTCCGTGCTGACAGCCTCACCAGGGTGAGACTGCGTCTGTCCCTCCATGTTTGTCTCCTCCAGATGCATTGCCCAGGGTGGTCCTCACCCCAGAGCGCCTGCTGCTTCTTACTGGGGTGCCTGGTGCAGGCAGCACCCAACCTGCGCAAGCATTTTAAAGCGCTACTGGAATATCAGTCACAAACAGTGGATGAAGGGCTTTGCTTACCCTTTTCCTTTCCCCAAATGGATGGTCAGATTTTAAAACCTCCTGCTATTTCTGGACCATGCGTCCATTCCCCACTCTGCCCCCTGCCCATCCTCCCAGAGAAGTTGCTGATCTTCATGTCGCTGCCCGGTCACTCTTCTGCCAAGCCTCCCTCCTCCTTTCCTTCCCCGTTTCTGTGTTACTGAAGTACCTGTTACCTGCTCCAGCCATTTGAATTCACCTCCAACTCTCTTGCTAGTTGTTCCAATTTTATAGGTGCTGTCCCTACATTATTAACTTTTGGAGTTGCTGTTTCCAGACCAAAACTAAATAAGTCATAGAATCATAGAATGTGTTGGGTTGGAACGGACATTTAAAGGTCATCTAGTCCAACCCGTCTGCAGTAAGCAGGGACATCTTCAACTAGATCAGGTTGCTCAGAGCCTCATCAAGCCTGGCCTTGAATGTCTGCAGGGATGGGGCCTCCACCACCTCTCTGGGCCACCTGTTCCAGTGTCTCACCACCCTCATTGTAAAGAACTTCTTCCTAACGTCTAATCTAAACCTACCCTGCTCTAGTTTAAAACCATTGCCCCTCATCCTATCGCTACATGCCCTTGCAAACAGCCCCTCCCCAGCTTTCCTGTAGGCCCACGTTTCACTTTATTATCATCTCTTAAAAATATCAGTTGTCATATAAAATCCTAACACCTTGTATGTGTGATTTTATCCAGCTGAGCCCCATGCGGTGTTCGCTGGGGTGCTTTAATGTTTTCTTATCCTAGTTTGTTGATACAGTAAACAAAATATCAGAGATGGGACTGGCTGGTGAGGAAATACCTGCTTGTAAAGCAAAGCTTTGATAGGCAGCGAGGTCTGTCTCTCATGGTTTATCTTGCTCTGGCAGAAATGGTTTTGCTCTGAAGTGGATAAAGCTTGGATGTAACTTGAGAATAGGCTACGTTGTTTTTCTCAAGAACCCCAGCATCGATCGTGTGATTCTGTCTAAAGTACCCCAAATCTAAAAGCCTGATCATCGTGCTGCCTCTCCTGTCTCTAGAGCATCTCTCTGCTCTGGTTTCTGTGTGATGTTTTGAGTTGTTTTTTTTTTTCACTCCAGCCTGGCAATGTAGGTCAGGGAGAGCTCTGTGGCTTTTAAATTCATATGGCAAGATTACTCTGTAAATCGGACTATGTTGTCAGTAGGGCTTTTTTCAACTGCAAATAAACAAAAAGTTTATGGTTGGTTTTTGCTGATATATGCCAGTAACTATTTATGGTACAAGTAGCGTTAGTTCCCCTTGCTGTGTTGGTGCTAGGCTTGGGGATAGTTAGCAGTTAACAGAGGAGAGATGAGTGTTTGCTGAGCTCATCCAAGTATAGGCAGAATAAGGAAAAATATTTATATTTATAACCCCCACTGGAAAGCTTCAACTGCTGTATTGAATCCTGGGAGACCTGCTTGAGTTACCGCAGAGTGTCTTGCAGGAGGCGGTCGGGCAGTCAGGAGGCATTAAGCCAGTGGATCAGCTGCATGTCTAGTGAGATCCAAGCCCGAAAAATCTCCGTTCTCAAGAAAACTGAGCAAAGGGGGTGCTTTTTCTGTTGAAAAGCCTCCAAAATCATGGAATACGGTTGTTTATTTTATGTCAGGATTTAGCAAATGTGTGAGACCAATCAATGAGTTGAGATTGAGATTCTCTGCTGTTTGAGAAATTGTATCCAGTGGTTTTTTACCTTTATCAGAGGGTAGCGCTTGTAAGGTCTGTTTTTACAGTATGAATTCTGTTGATGCACTTGGGATGCCCGAGCATTGGATATTCATCACGTTTGACAGGTATTTATGTAGCCGTTGCACATGTGCAGCCGTGACACATACGAAGACGTGCTCCAGAGTATTTATTATTTCTCAGGTGCCTCCTCTTGCTGCTTTGCATTGCCATGAGCGAAGTGCCCGCTTTATTCCCAGGTGTGCAAACTGGGTAGCTTTTGTGTGAGAGCTTGTGTGATATCAGTGCTGGTGTGATCTCTCTGCTGCTGAGGTAGAAGGCAAAAACCCTAATTTGGTTGGATGCCGGCATCGGCACTAGGTCACCAATCTTCTTACTGGGATTTAGCAGTCCCCGGTGTTTTTTTAGATTAGTACTGGCTTTTTAGGATTGCAAGCTCAAACGGCATTAAAGAAGGTTGCCCCTGATAAAAACTGTGTCATGTTATACAATGTCATTGACATTTGGTGTAGGTGTGTACCTATAGCATAGACAGTGTTATACGTTTATCTAAATGTTTGTATTAAATACTTTGGAGATAGGGGTCAGAAAAGGTTATTTTTCAGGAATGGTAATACATTTCAATACATTACAGTAAGCTGATAAATTATAGTACTGCCCTGATGGGGGCAAAAAGAAAACAATCAGTCATCACTGTATGTCAAAATGCCTTCTAGTCTACTGTAAGTTTTCTTCTGCGATGTTTGTTTACACGTGCAGAGCAGTATGGGATAGAGTTCTAAATTAACAAGCAGAGATAGGCAAAATAGTATTGCGGGTTCTATTTCAGAGTATTAGAATACGTTGGTCACCTACTGGGATGTATATGCAGGTTCACACATAAAAATGTCAATAAGGAAACAGAACATTTGGAGAACTTGTATCGGCATGCAGCTTTCAGGAAAAGCATCTCTTTATATGAAGTATATTCATATGGGGGGAAGAAAGTCTTTTTAACGCAGATTTTATTCAACTATAGCTTTTTGAAATTGCCTGGCTCTTAGTTCTTCTCACATCTGGCTAAATTGTTTACTCCGTAGATTGTATTTGGAACTGTGACCTGGGGCTTTTCCAAATGCAGTTTTACCAGTGAAGTTTCATTAGTAGCTATAATTAAGTTCGTAAAAGATTCAATGGCATTTCCTTTTGACAACCAAAAAATGAATGTGTTTTACTTCGAAACTTTTATTTCATTGCCCTTATTTTCTTTGCCACCTGAAAGGCTGGCAGAAAGGTCTTGTTCAGTATCTCCTACCCGTGCTGGCGAACTGCTTACAAACTGCTTGAGAGTATTATGTCCATCCAAGGGATACATGTGTCCTTATAAATGTTGATTTATAGTACTCTGCATATGCCAAAACTAAGATTTTTCCCTAAGAAACATAAAATAGTTGGAGTAAAAAGACCGGGTGAGTCCAGTTCTTCTATCCTTAAGCTTTTCTCTGTGTCTCTGTGGGAGAGGGGAGTAGGGTATTTGGTTTTTGCTTTGTCACTTTGTATATCTTACCACTGTCTTTGGTGTACAATGTTGTACAGTAACTTCAGCAAAGCTTTTGTTCATTAGCAGAACTGACTTTCTTGAAAATGTTTTGTGTAATGCCTAGAACATCACTCTCAATGCTCTGAACTTTCAGATAAACGAAATGTTGATTTTTCTGGAGCTGCCAGTGCCATTTTCAGCAAGCACAGCATGGGATGGAGGGGCCTAAATTCCAGTGGTTAAGTCATGTTATGCTTTTAAAAGCTGCTCTCATCCTGCAAGTTATACATGTCGTCTGTAAGATGTACTTCAATAAACCAGAGGAAAACTTGCTGATTTTCTGCCAACTGATGCTCTAGGAAAGATTCTCCATCCTATTCTTCTTCCTGGATGCCCCCCACTTAGCTTCCTGCTGGGGACTTCAGTTGAGAAATGACAGATTTGAAGAAATTTGGGGTTTCTTTTCTCCTCTGTCATCTTTCTCCTTCATCTTCTTTTCCCTGTGGAGAGAAACTGTGGAGAAGTGTAAACAACACAAAAGCAAATCCTCTGAAAATGCAAAATACAAGTGTGTAGAAGTGAAATGAAGTTGAAGTCCTTTGGAATGACTTCTTCCATTTATCTTCCTTGGGAAAAATAAACCTTCTGCTGTTTTTTTCATCCTCTAATCAAGATTTGGTCAAAAAATACATTCTTCCTATTTGGAAACTTTCTGGCCTTAAATGCAATGATTATCTTCTAGAATTATTCAGCCCTTTGTTTCTTGGCCAGCTCTAGCTCTTTCAGAAAAGATGTGGGAAATGTCATAGTATGTAGATTTTTATTTCATTTGCAGATAAAAACGTGCTCCTCACCAGAATGACTCTGTGAGTTCAGGACCTCTGATTGACTCTTGGTAGGTGGCGAAGCACCGTGATGTGTGGTCACCAGCTCCTCTGTACTTGCAACCACACTGGTTGTTTGCTTCCTCATAAATTTGTGTATGTTCGTGTATGCACATATTACGTGCATTAAATTATGCACGTATTTGCCTATGCATTTTCAATTATGACATATTTGTGATGGTCAAATCCCTCCCCCAGAAATGGGGTTCTCAGTACAAAAGTGAATCTTGGAAGCTTGCATACACTCGAACTTGCAAGTAATGACTATTGGCGCAAGTAATGTTGTTTGGTTTTTTTCGGGGATTGGGCATATTTTTGTGTAAGCTGGGTAATTCATGAGGAAAGAATGAGAAAGTGTGTTGTCAGTAGGCTGGAATTCAGCAATTCAGAGACTCAGCTGGGGGAATTTGTGGGAAGAGAGTGCTCACTGCGGCGAGCACAAAGTATTCCTGACAACCAGTTAATCATTTACACTTGTTTGTGTTGCAAGAATAATCGCAGAAGCTGCAACGTGGTGGGGGAGAAACTTCCCCTTGTGTGTGCTAGTTACTTGTTGCCATATTCATTTTAACTTTTATGGGTGGTTTCCTTGTGTCTGCACAGAGGAGATCACCACGTGGCCCGTGCAGCGTAGAAATCCAAGTGTCGACCAAAATAACTTGCAAAATGCAGTTTAAATCGAAACAGTAAAATGAACTAAAATCAGTGGTCTGGAAATGATTGGAATCTTTTTCCTCATGCACATTGCAAATGAAAAAATTAGCTAATACTTCTCCACCAGAAAAAATGGGGGAAAAAGGAAGAGGTTAGTACAGCCACATGCCAAAATACATTACAGCATGCTAGGCTAGAGCCAGCCCACACATTTATACAGTACATTGTTAAGATCCATTGGAAAGTGCAAACGCTAATTAGGAATGTGAACCAGATAACCTCAACCTCAGTTAAAGTCCAATTATTCCTACCGGGATTTCGTGATACTAATCTGTTTGTCCTTCTTCCAGCGATGGTGCCCAACTGGTGTTGTTACAGTAGTTGTGCAGAGTTTAATGCCAGGCTGGTGGTAGTGTCGCGTTGTTCGCTGGCTGCTTGACAGCTTTGCTGAGGAAAGTGGCGATGCACGATGTTTGCGTATGTGTTCACGCAGAAAGATACGTATCAACTCTTACCATTCAAAATCCGGGTCCGCAGCTGCAATACTTGTTCGTCTCGCTGTGCTCCTTGACTCAACGGAAAGGGGTGGGGGCAAAGTTTCAGTGCATTGGGCTGCCCTGACTTTCTAGGTGCTGTGCAGTGGAGATGATGGTTATTGGTGGCGAAAATGCATCCCTATTAACTTCCAGCATCCCGGCTATAATAATAAAATATATAATAAAAAAAATTATAATAAAATGCATCCCAGCTATAACTATTTGGCTGTGGGACTCGTTCTATCTGTGGGTTTTCCCTTGTCTGTAAAACTCGGTCTGAATGTGATTTTTTTGTAATTGCTTTCAAAGAGGGAGGGGCATTCCTGCATGCTGCAGGCACCTTCCTCCCCAAGCCCTTGCTCAGCGTTTTGCATCCACATGAGACTGCAGCATTGAATGCAAAAATAGAACTGCTCCAAAATGCGACACTTTGGAGGCTGCAAGAGCTTTCATTTCTGGGAAGCTGAGAGGGCTGTTTTCTGCCCTTCAGCTCCTCACCCTATTTCCCTGTCAGTGAGAGCAAGGTAATCTGCTCGTAAGTAAAAATAGAGTATGAGAGCAGACTAACACTCTATACTTTAATCAGGTGCACAATGATTAACCCCTTGGCACCTGTGGAGGAGCACGGGGAGCCCAGTATCACAGCCGCGCTGGTTGGAAGGGACTGGGGAGGGCCCTGGTTTGAGCAGGGCGATGGCTGGCACTGGGTCAGACCAGCTGTGGCATTGCCTGGCCAGTGCCTTCAAACTCACTGAAAATGGAGGCTCCTCAGCCTTGCTGAGATACCAGTCCCAGTGTGGCATTGCCTGTCCAGGGAAAAATTTGTCAGACAGAGGGTTGTATTTGGGCTGGAAGAAGCCGGAGTGGTGACAGGTCCTCAGCATGGATGCTGCTCTGCTGGAATAAAGCTAGGAAGGGTGGCCAATCCAGTCGGGTGGAGGTTACCCGGCAAGCAAAGGTGTGTTGTTCAGGGAGAGGGTGCATCAGAAGAGAGGCTCAGGCTGTACCCACAAAATGGGTGCCAAAATGCCCCACAGACAGTTGCAAATGGTCATGTTTCAGGGACAGCGCAGGACTGCCCAATGAGGAGCTACAGCAGCTTGAAGGACACGTTTCTGAGAGATGGTGCCTCCCGGCGTGGGGCAGCCAAGCCTAGGCTTTGCAAAGAAGCAAAATTTGCCTCTTGGAGGAGGCATTTCTGGATCCTGACACATTTCCCTTTGCCCGAACTAGCTTCCAGCCTGGGAAGCACCATCCAGCACATAACATTTGATATCTCTTCCCTATGTCTCACTAAATAGAAGAGCATTCCTGGGATCTTATTAGCATGACAAGGAAATGGGTGTCACATCTTTGTATTAAGTTGTTGGTTGTTTATTTCCTCATTGCTTATCACAGTACAGTAACATATGGGTTTGGTAGCTTGATTGCTACAATAAAGGGTTTATTATTACCTGAGGGTTCTGATGGACAACAAGGTGAACAAGAGTCAACAATGTGCAATGGCAGCAAAGAAGGCCAGGGGTGTCCTAGGCCACATTAGGTAGTGTTGCCAGCAGGTCAAGGGAGGTGATCCTTCCCCTCTACTCGGCACTGGTGAGACACTCCTGCAGCCCTGGGTCCAGTTCTGGGCTCCCCTGTACAAGACAGACATGGACATAATAGAAAGAGTCCAACAAAGGGCCACAAGGATCATAAAGGGACTGGAGCATCTCTCCTATGAGGAAAGGCTGAGAGAGCTGGGACTTCTCAGCCTATAGGAGAGAAGACTCAGGGGGATCTCATTGGTGTATACAAATACCTGATAGGAGGAGTAAAGACGGACACAGACTCTGCTCAGCAGTACACAGTACAAGGACAAAAGACAGTGTATGCAAAGTGAAATACAGGAAATTCCATTTAAACATAAGAAAAAAACCCTTTTTACTCTGAAGGTGGTCAAACGCTGGCACAGGTTGCCCAGGCAGGCTATGGAGTCTCCATCCTTGGAGACATTCAAAACCCAAGTAGACACGATCCTGAGCAACCTGCTGTAGGTGGCCCTGCTTGAGCAGGGGGATTGCACTAGACAGTCTCCAGAGGTGCCCGCCAGCCTCAGCCAGTCTGTGATTCTGTGATTGTATTAATGCGCAGTACGTATATGTCTGGAAAAAAAGAAGACTGAGGGGGGATCTTATCATGCTTGTAAATACTTAAAGTGTGGGTGTCAAAAGGATGGGGCCAGTCTTTTTTCAGTGGTGCCCAGTGACAGGACAAGAGGTAATGGGCACAAACTTGAACATAGGAAATTCCATCTCAACATGAGGAAAAACTTCTGTACTTTGAGGGTGGCAGAGCACTGGAACAGGCTGCCTAGAGAGGTTGTGGAGTCTCCTTCTCTGGAGATATTCAAAACCCGCCTGGACGCATTCCTGTGCAACCTGCTCTAGGTGACCCTGCTCTGGCAGGGGGGTTGGACTAGATGATCTCCAGAGGTCCCTTCCAACCTCTGTCATTCTGTGATTCTGTGACTGAAGTGATAATGTATCTGTAACAAAGGCTTGCGTTTATTCACTTTAATAATGTTCGTTTATCATAAGTACATTACAGCTTATGAGCTTAATCATAATAAAGGAAAACTTTCTCATTATTTTTCTGCATTAAGAAATACCAGACGTTGTACCCAAATGTTTGTCAATGAGAATAATTGACTTTATAATAGTCTTGTTATCCACCCAAGACAGAAGTACTTCATTTTTGAGCTCCTCGCTCTCATTGATGTACAACGTGTTTTCCTGGTCTGGTGGTCTTGTAGGGGAATGGGAGTGGGATGTAGAGTTACAGGCTGAAGAAGACAATGTGGAGGGACTTGAGCGTGGACTGTTTCTGGGGAAGCCACTTAGGGGATGGGAGAGCCTTTTATGTCCTTTGGCCTCCCAACGAGGGAGAGGCTCAGCTCCAAAACAGAGGAGAAGCTGGTGAGGAGAGAGGCCGCTTCTCCTCTCCCTTGTGTGTGGGAATTGCTGGCAGGCACAGGCTTGCCAAGTTGGCTGCTGCTGGGTCCAGCTTTCAGCGAGAGCCCTGGCCTTTATAGAGCTGCAGGGAGCAGGCTGTGAAAAGTGTAAAGTTTTTGCTCACGGACTTCTGTACTCATTTACACTGTTCAATCTATGTTTTGCATTCTTCTGTTGTCTTGATTACCCAAAGCTTAAGCAAAGTGTCACTCTTTCCAGATCTGCACATTTAATTTCATCCTGTTCATGCCTGATAAATAGCTAAGAATATTTCCGGAGGAGAATCTTGCCATATTTACTTTTTGGAAAAACTCTTCATTTACAGGGCCAGTATTTTATAGCATGAAGTCTACATTTTTTTATTTATTTTTTTAATCCACATTTTTTGGACTGCTGAGAGTTGGTTGTCATCTTTGGCATTAAGCTGTGATCCACAATAACTAGTAGAGTGTCAGTCTTTCATCGCCTTAGACTTGTCACCCCAAAATAGTGGAAAGCAAAGGTCTAGGATGGGTTGAGGACCTGTACGAATTTGTAACTTGACCTTTCTCTCTTCCTCCTCCCATTCTCTCCCTGCCAAAGCAATTATACCCATGCCTTGTCTGGCATGCTTATTTGGGCACACAGTAAAATAAAAGCAATTAGCAAGAGCACAGGAGGTCTGCTCAGTTGCTTTAATTATATATTCCTTAACTAAAGCTCATAATTTCCCATGGATTAATGCAGTAGCCTCCCCTCACTGTTTTTGTGCAACGTTGTTTTAGAGAGAGGGTGTGTGTACTAATGCTGCCTGTGTATGAAGCAGCAGTGCTCCTTATACACAGGTACACGAGGATTTGGAGGGCATCAGTGGTGGCTACACTGCCAGGCAGCCCCCACCCCTCAAAATCCTGCTCCTTGGGTCAGCTCTGACCTGGGAAGAGGTGCTCAGGGGCAGTGGCGAGGCTGCATGAGGCTCATCTGTCTGGATACTGATGGAGATACTGGTTTCTGTGGAGAGTGAGGGGGAAAGTGGTCCTCCACCACCACCAGTTCACAGCTGGTGTCTGGTGAAGAGAGGACCCTGTCTGGGAAGGGCTGTCAGTTATATATTTCTGACGTCCTCTTGCAGCACCGGCTGGGCTTTCCCATATCCTGATGCAGCAGGAATTTTGTGGAAAGTGGCTGAGTACAACTTCCATCTCCATATAGGAGGAGGACCCATTTTGTCATGGACAAAAACTGAGCAATGCAAGTTCTTCCAGGCTTGCTGTACTTACTCTCGCTTGCCTGCAATGTGTAGCCCAACAAGAAACCCTGAGCACTGGGGGTTTTTTGGTTGGTTGGTTTTTATTACAGCACAGCCCCACACAACTGTTTCCTGCAATTCCCTGTTAAAGCACCGTACCTTGCAGCTGCTAGCTACTATTTCTCAAAGCTGACATCTGTGTAGCTGCGCGGAATGGCCACATAAAAAGGTCCTGTGTTGGCCTTGTGGGACTCTTAAAATTAAGAGGACATTGAAGTGTCGCAATTCAAATACGTGTAAGTGGTGCAATGGTGCAGACATAGTGTTTCTCAAAGCCGGTATCCTATAGAGCTGACCTGCTTATTTCTCCCCATTCGGTATAACCACCTTTTTTTTTATCATGTGGAAAAGCCAGAAATTTGGCAAAATGCTTACAGCAGAAACGTGGCTATTTTGGCTTGAAGGCTCTGACTTGGTTCCTCTCTGCACATCAGCAGTCAAATCTTTTTTTTCTGCCTGATCATCTCAGTGGAGCATCGAGTATAAAACCACCAACGCCTTATTATCTACTTCCAAGTTCGGGGTGTGAAGAATTAACTAAACATTTGTTTGAAATTATAAAGGAGCTGGGCTATAGTTATGCTTCCTACTGCAGGGTGGAAAGCACTTGACAAGCAGAACAAGGCCCTAGAGCCGTTGGCTCAAATGATGCTGGAAGACACAATAAATGAAGTTGCAGCAATATGCTTGCAATGCGCTTCTGTGCCTGTTTTTTTTCTCAGCTGGAGGACACTTGTTAAGCTCTATCAGCCACACTCTTCAGTTTCCCCATTGATAAAAATGTAGAGGATACTTTCCTTCTTCCTTTTTAATGTACCATCAGAGCCTCAGTAGAAATACCGAATTTAACAGAAATGAGGTTATGCTGCACAACTCCCTCCATCGTGTCTCGTCATGTTTTCGCAGGGTGTTAGGCAGCAACCCTCAATTATTTTTTCTTTTTTTTTTTCCTTTTCTCTTGGCTTGCTTACCACTTCTAAAATAGTTTGAGGCCAGCGTTGGGCTCCACGGGTTTGTTGGCATAGCTGTGTCAGCTTGGATTGCGAACTATCCGTCCCCCGGCCAAGGCTGCTGGGCTGGCAGCATGGTCCGGGCGCAGCTCTGTCGGTGGAGGCACCGAAATTCAGAGGTATTGTGGTTTCAGAAAACCCATAACAATTTATTGTCATTCAGACAATTATTCTATCACCTGATGACCCCTCCCCACCCAGAAAGGGGAATCAGGGAAAGCAAGGAAACACGAGGGTTGAAATATAAATAGGTTTAATAGGATAAGACTAAATAATTAACAATAATACTAAAGAACCAGTATTAATCCTGATACTAATATAAGATATACAAGAATTATACTCAGCCTGTTCCATTAGTAGGAGGCTGTGCACTCCCAGCAGTGGACAGCAAATGTCGGACAATGCGAGTGCAAAAAGGGCTCAGGGGTCCGGCACCGGGACAAGGAGTTTCTCTGGACCACCGCCATCAAGGGAGAGAGAAACTGTGCAGCAAACTTTCTAATTGATCATGAATGTGACGTTCATGGTATGAAATAATCCTGTTGGCCAGCCTGGGTCAAATGCCCAGACCTCGCTCCTCCTCATGCCTGCAGCTGGCAAGGCTTGAAAACACTGAGACCTTGAATCCCACATAGCCTAGCTGGCTATAAAGTAAATATTTTCAGGAATTCAGACACTAGCGTCTTCCAAAAGTGGAGTTTTCCCCACCATTAGAAGAGAAACTAGTCCTGTGTTGCTCAACCCAGGACAGAAGGCGATGTTCTCCTCTCCTGTGTCAGCCTCCTGCGCTGCACTGTAAGCAAGTAGCGTATTTCCAGTCTGCTTCAAGTCACATGTGTGCTACAGACAGAGAAACTGCAGCACTGACATCAACTAAAATATTTATGTATGCATGTGTTTGATACAAAGTGGGGAGATTTTTTTCCTTTAGCTGAGTTGCACTTCGGGAAGCAGGCAGCGATGAAACAGTGGCCCAAACAATTTTGAGACGTTTGTCATAATGAATGCGTATCAAAGTTGGCACACGTAGCTTATAAAGAGGACGTTTCTCTCTGTGTTTGTCTTTTTTGGAGAATTTTTCTCAGTGTCAAATATAACGCTGAGAACTCGGATGACCTGAATTTTTGCTGTCCAATATGAGAGATACTACAAAGCTTCTGCTAAAGGGCTCTGGCTGTTGACAGTGAGAGATCTTCTCATCTAACGCGTTAGCAGTAAAGAAGGTTAGTGGGACACTGGAAAGCTGCTTGCTTAACCAGCTGCCTTCCCAGTGAGATACCAGGCTCTGGCAGTGATTTCAGTAGATGGTGTAGTGTGTCACATTTCCTCGTATGTTAACACAAAAAAGGATCCTGGAATCACTCCGCGTTGTTACCGGAGCAAGAAATATCCCCACGTTTGGTTTTTCTTCCAGTGGATCGCCCCCAAGTCGCAACTCTCGTAGTCCATGAGTGGGAATATTTTGTGCCGTTGTTTGTTGCTACTGTTGCACACAAAGAATGCTCCGGTTTGCTGAGATACCACCTCAGCATGCATTTGAAGTTGCAATTTCTGAAAGACAGAAAGGATCTTCTCATTGAAACTTGAAACATGACGTGTATTGATGTTATTTTTAACTCCGCAAGAAGATCTGAACTTTTATGAAAAGCAGATTTGCCCCATTCAGCAGATTTTTACGAAGCTCCAGATCAATGAGTTTGAAAGATGGATGAATTGAATTAAATCATTTTGGGATTATTGCTTTGAGGATTAAACAGAAAAGGTGTTATTTTAAGGCTTATATTACTTTATTTTGCAAACGTGATTATTTTTTTTCCCTGTTCATTTCCCACAGAAGCGTTCCAGAGGTCAAGTGCTATTCGACAAAGTGTGCGAACATCTGAACCTTTTGGAAAAAGACTACTTTGGGCTAACGTACAGAGACACAGAAAACCAAAAGGTAACCCACAAAACTGTGGCGGGTCATTGGCAGGTGGACTTCAGGGCTCCCCTGAGACACCCCCCCCAGACAGCTGCAAACAGTCCAGAAGTTGTTTTTATCTTCCTTGCCAAGTTCCATAGGCATAGCTTGAGCTACTGATTTTTGTAACTCTCTGCCTCTCGAGAGCATCCCCTGTTTTTCCCTGATTTTCCTCCATGTTGGCTATTTATGACATGAAATAAGTTAATCACATAGCTGGTTCTCTTTCTAGTATGATTTATTTCATCACTGCCATAGAGGGAAGTCAGATTTACGTTCATAGATACACTACTAAACATGCAATGCTAAAATAAGTCGTAATACTACTCTGGTAGGGATGCAGATGGGCAGGAGCTGATTGACTGCTCCTGCTAACTGCTGAGGTAAAGTAAGGTTTTAAGTCTTGATTTGCTTTATCTGAGTGTTATTGGTGATTTTGCTAAAGACTTAAGCCTTCAGAAGCAGTTGGCAGCAATAGCGAATCACATTCTGCTTGTCTGCATCTCAACTTCAGTCCTAAATAACCTCTGTATTAACAGCGTCCAAGAAGATGTGATGAGCAGGTGATATATATATTGTTTTAGAAGCATTATGGTGAAAGAGGGAGTATCAAAGGATAATTTAAAATATGCTGTGTTTTTTTGGCATTTTAAGAGAAATATTTTGAAAGAAAAATAGTAATAAAACTTTGTAGTAGTATGTGCCCTAGCCCAGCAGAACTCTCCAGGTGAAGGTATTTTGTGCTTTGCATGGCCTGAAAGGTCTTCCCTGATGAAGCTGGAGCTTCTTCAGCTGTTTATGTCTTGTGAGAACAGTTTTATTTTCTAGGCTTCCCTTTGTTTTGGTTATATGTGATACAAAAGAAACCAGTCTTTTTGTCTGTCTTTCCCCCTTTCTTTACAGACTTCTAAATATAAGGATTTTGGTTCTTGAGTCAGAAAACCACTTAAGCAGACACTTGGTCCATGTCAGCGCAAGATTACACTTTAGCATATGCTTAGTTTTGAGTTGTGGTAAAAGTTAAGCAGGTGTTTAAGTGCATTTCCAGATAGGTGTGCTTTCCTGTACTGGAAAGAGAAGAAAGTATTCATTATTAACAGGTGGCTTAGAAGCACGAAACATTTCTAGATCGCCAGTTACTTTACAGAGCTAAACTACTAAAAGAATACTGTCTGCCACCACATTTATTGATCAGTAACATGCATATTTTTAATGTCCAAGTACTTAGCAATTCACCTCCATCCTCTGCCTGATAACTTCCAGCCAGACAATATATGTGCCCACATCACATGTCATTTTGAAAACAGAAATCCCGATGCATCTTTTAATTTCTTGGTGCATAGTGTGCTTTTGTGCTTAGCAATAGCTGGAGCTCTTCAGGCTCATGTTTTGCACCACAGACTGGGTTTGGACAGCTGCAAACTGGTTGTTTTTGTTGGGGGGGGCGGGATTGTTGTGTTCTACTTGTTTGATATTTCTTTAGTATTTTTTTTTTCTCTGATACATTTGTTTATCTTTCTTTGGTGAAAGTGGAACTTTCCGAGGGGAAGAGAACTTTTTGTTCTGGGCTGTGTTGATGCATTTTAAATATTAATTTGATTCTGTTAGAGGACAAGGCAGGGCCTTTACCTCCCAGAGCCCGAGAGGCAGGTACAGAGCAGGCTGATCTTTTAATTGCAAGCTCTGGCTGCGGCAGCGACACTGAGAGACCACAGGCTGCTCTGCGCCTCCTCCAAGGGAATCTCATCTGCTCCTTGGCATCCTTGGAGTAGTAGCACGTCGCCATGATACTTGCCCACCTCCTCGGCAGGGTTTTTTTCCTCACGTGGTCGCTGGGCTGTGCGCAGCATGGATGGGGGGAGCGGCCCCAGTGCTGCAGTTCTGCCTCTGGTTCCCCCTCCCCCAGGCTCCTTCTGCCCCTGGGGAGCCCCTCGTGTCCACGCTGGGTGGCAAATGGGGTTGTACCCCACACCACGCTTGCTTATCCTCTAGCAAGGCTTTTCAGACCTTCCAGGATTAGAGCAAAAAACCCAAATAAACTAACAAAAAAACCCCAACTCCTTCTGAACAAGCTTATAGAAATTTAATTTTCCTGGAAGATACTCTGGAAAAATGGTTGCTGTGGATTTATTTTACTAATTTCTATTTTTCTATTTTTTATTTCAAACCATTCATCCCCTCGATGTCTGGGAAGGTTAATAAAAATCCTGCTTCTACCAAGGGCCACATCTTGAAAGTTAGTGTTATGCCTGCCTACTGCTGCTCCAAGGAGAAAAGGGGTGGTAGACCTTTACGTGTTCTAGCTTTGACTCATAGCACTGTTGTAAAAATAATGTTTGTTGTGTTTTCTAATTCAAATTGAAACAAGGAAACATTTTCTTTGCAGAATTGGTTGGACCCTGCCAAGGAAATCAAGAAGCAGATCCGAAGTAAGTTTGTTATCGTTTGCGTGTTTATTTCAGGGGGGTCTGGCAAACTTTCAGTCTGGAGTATCCGGACCCCAAAAATCTGCACAAAAAAAAGTCTCTTCCTCTAAACTGCCATCAGTATTTGTGCAGGTGTTGAGGTGTTGGATCCCTGTGGTACCGAGCGGGGATGCGAGAGGCAGAGGGGTCTCCCGGCACGGAAGAGGCATGTTGTGGGCACCACATGCCCATCACTGCCTGGCCCCTCCGATCCTCTGGGCTTGTTCCTAAATAGCTGGGGTAACTCGCCGCTCTTGGCTCCAAGGGCTCGTCCCACCCGGGTGCCCCCAGCACCTGGGGGTTCTTGGTAGCCCCTTCTTCCCAGCCCCTCGCCCCGGCACCGCTGCCCACAGAGTGAGGGGACAGGTGGGATGGGACCACAGCCCCCTTCTCGATGCCTGCCCCCAGGAGAGCGTGCTCCCCCCAGGGCGATAAAGCCAATTTCACAATCGTTTGCATCCTGTCCCGAGTCTCTGGCACAGGAATTACCTGCATCTTTTAGGCATTGTACCTCATAGTGAGTGCAGGTGGTTACTGAGGCTCGTAACACGTGAACTCGCATTGCTGAAAACAACTTGACATTTGCAGGGATGCAGAAACCTGAAGTTTGACATTAAGCAGCGTAACCTTAGGAACTAGGTCACATATATAAATTATTTCTTTGTGTTACTGATATTTATATCATGTCCAGGAACGCTGCTCATGCCCCATATTGAAATACTTCACTGATGCAAAGATAGCACTCTATCTAAAGTATCCATCTTTCTTGTGTTTCCAAAGCTTGAACTTTGCTCCTAAAATGACCATTCAGTTCACAGAGAACCAGTCGATTTTCTGCTTCACATGAATATTTTAAAAAGCTCGGTTGTTAAATTTAGCCGTCTGCTACATTAGAAATTCAAAAACCTCTCGAAGGAAAACCTTGTCAAGACTGCCAGGCTCAAAATTTGACCTGCCTTTTTTTTTTTCTTTTCCCTCGCCCTCACTTTTTAAAATTGATGAAATATTTGAGTGTGTGATTTCTTAGGGCAGGAAAGCCTCCACAGTTTTTTTTTTCTTTGCACGTTTTGTAAATGATCTCTTCTAGAACTTGTGCTTTCACAAGTAAATACATCTGGTAGTTCACGTTTGTTGGGTCAGGCCCAGCAAATGAATAACTTCCCTCTCCAAGATTCAAAGGGTTAATTTACACTAACTGGAAAACTTCCCCACTTACTGTGAGCAACCACACCTTTCCGCCGGTATCATTTTCATTAAAAGTAAGTGATCTTAAATAAAAAGTAATGAAAATCTGCCTTTCTTTAATTTCTTGAGAAGATGGATCTGGAGAGGAAGGTGCTGATGGTCAATGCAAATAAAGCAGTTCAGCTCCACACCACTGATTTGAAATTTAATATGTGCCTGAGCTGTGAGATAGACGATAAAAGGTTGTGACAGCGAGAGATTAACCGGGGCAGAAGAGTCTCATCCTGGACTTGACATGGGGGACAGTTGTATTTGCAGAAGATGACAGCAATAATTTGCTTGCTCTGTACAATTCACCCTAGAAGTTTGGAAAAGGACAACGGTGGAAAAGTAGGGCTGTTACCCATGACGCTTTCCAAAACACATATATATAATCTGCTAAATGCTGGTTGAGTTGTACAACACTCAGATATCTGTGACAGGGATTTCATGCCAGCGATTGAGAAATCAGGCCGTCACCGTGCGTGCGGCCCCTGGTTCGCACCCCATTAGTTATAACCCACAAACTTGCACAGAATTAGGGTAAGTGAGGGGTGAAGGCCTCTTACTGTGGTATCTTAACTGTCCATGTTATATGATAGGCTGTATCATAGGGTTTGATTTACTTCGTGTCTGCCAGTGGAATAGATTTTTGGGCCATGGCCCCTTCCCTCTGTCATGGGTCCAGCTGTCACCCACAAACTCCGCTCCCACCTTGGGGCCAGTCCACTCCCTGGTGGGACCATGCCCCATCTTCACTGCCAGCCAAATCTTCCTCCTGCCAGCTTTTATGGCCCAAGAGAGTGGAAAAGATCCTAAAATCAAGGAGCCCAGAAGTCTCACCAAGAGCTGAAGTCCTGATGGTAAATGTCGAAAGTCTTCTCGCACATCGAGCCTGTTTTCTTGGGTGCGTGGATGACCAGAGTGGATGGGGCTTTGCGTGGGATGAAATTTCTTTGTCGTCTCCAAATAAATACTCCCAAACACCCAATTAGGACAACCATATAGTATTTCCAGGCAGACAGACTTATCCAGCATATAAACTATCTGACCGGAGAGTGTACCAGATACACCTTCAAACCCCGTACTCTTTAGGAGGTACCTAGGCAGAAGGTGCCCCTCCATTGAAGATCATGGGAAAGCCAGACCCTGTCAGGTTTATAAGGAAAAGCCATGTTTTTCACAGTGTTCATGAGCATTTTCTAATTACACAGCCAATATGGGACTTTTCAAGAGAGAGATTTATTTATAGTTACATTTGTAATTTGACATCAATGCATTTCAGAAAACAGGAGTGTCATTACTTTGGCTTTGGTTTCTTGACTACAGGAATACTGTAATTTATGTGGTGGAAGTCCATATAAGAGGTATATCCCACAACAGAGGCCTCGGTGAAAAGTCTCGTTACTGAAAAAACCACTGTGTTGCTTGTAAGAACACTGTGGTTTGGGGTTTTGTTACTGCTTTTTATTTGTATTTGAGACATGCGCTAGTATAACCTGTGCCTTTTTTCAGAATTTATATTATTTTTAATATCAATTTTATATTTTTATATAAATATATTTTTAATATATTTACTTTTATATTTACATACTATGCTCAACTCTTTTTTAGTCTTAATATTCTTTCTTTACAACATTTAAAGCTAACACTCAAAAAAAAAAATAATTCACAAACTGTGGTGACGCAAACCAGTATCCATCCCACGGGTCACCTAAACTTACTGAAATAACTAAACGAGAATTCCTCGGTGTTCTGTACTGGTTTTCAGTCCTGCTCTCTGTGTTTGCCCTTGCAGTATTTGTCTGCAGGATAATTTATGTCTGCTGGAGACAGGAGCTATGTGCTGAGGCAGCACTCTCTAAGGATGCTGTGAGCTGCTTTGTGCAACCGGACCTCGGCACATCACCCTGCTCCCGACCCTGTTCGGATTCTGGCTAGCGGTGCTCCCAGTGCCTCTGTCTTTTGGGTTATTAGTTTTTAAAGCTTGCATAGGCTGTGTTTTCAGATGGTTAATTCCAGTAAACATTGTTTTCGGACTGAGGGGTTTTTTTAGTGTTAGTAATAAATTACTGCTCCCTTAGGGTCCTCGCTTCAGTGGAAATCTTACTAAATAAGAAAAGAGTTGTAAAATCTGACCTAATGCTGTAATTGTGAGAGGGAAAAGTAGTTTCTTCAGAACGATGTATGGGAAAAAGATACTATGTCCTGTTCTTGTGAATTGCTTGGCTGGGGTATTTTTAAGTCTGCTGGTAACAGAACGACATGAGCATCTCCATTTGTACTTACAGTGTACTTTCAGTCAACCTGTGTTCTTTTCCAGGTGGTGCTTGGCAGTTTGCATTTAATGTGAAATTCTACCCTCCAGACCCTGCCCAGCTATCTGAAGATATTACCAGGTGTTTAAAACGTTAAATACCTTTCCAGAGGGGGCTTAAAAGCTGTTCGTAGTAGCGCTTACACTCTAATTATCCAAGAAAAGGAATGTTTTGTATTCCCATTGGCTTCCTTTCTCTATGAGCTTATGGAAAATACGCAATGCTTTGGCAGAAAAGATGCTGTGAACAGTGTTTGTCCTCTGAGCTAAGAAGACTTTTTCTTTTCTATAATTTAACCCTAAACCCAAGCTTTTCCGGTATACATATTCCTGAGAATTGATTTTAATTTTCACGAAGATGCCTGCTGCCCAGTTTTGCTAGTGGTAACAAGTTATTATTGTCAGTAAAATCATAACTATGAAAGGAAAGAAGTGGGATGGGAATAAGCATGCGTGTAAATTTGGTATGTCGTTGGACGAGGTAAGCAGCTGATGTGCCTGATACAGGGAATGTGGTGGTAACAAATGGCTGCTCCCTGCTATCCAAGTCAGTCAGCTCTGCAATCTGCACCTCTGCTCTCTGGTTTTCTACAGAGATTGCAAGAACAACCAAAAAAAAAACCCAAAACACTTCACCCGATTTCCTCCTTGGAATAAGGCAGGAAAACCTTGAATCCATGACGAGTTTTATGCCATTGGCAAGCCGTTCCCGAGCCTGTTCTAACATTTTGCCACCTGTGGGTATTTTTAACCTTCGTTGCTTTGCGGACTACGTGTTGCTTTTAAGGTAGCATGAAGCCTTTTGGCTTAGATCAGACTTCCCTGTGCTGGGCTTTGTGCAGAAAGACAGCGTGCCAAGAGTTCACGCTCCAACAGAGGTCTTCCAAAAGAAAGGATTGCTTTTTATCTCTTGTCGCTCTCAAATCGCCCCTGGGAACTCTGTGCCTTCACCACCAAGCCAACGCTCTTCACTTTTTTTCTGTTTTCTTCTACCTGGTGACCCCTTGCACTGCTTATCACTGTGGTTTTAATAGCTTTTACCATTTAAATGTGTTTTTGAGAAAGCTCAACAGTTTGCTAAAGAGATACCTTACGGTTTTTGAACAGCTTGGAGTTCAGCTACCCTTTAGTGAACGGTATTTGGGGGTTTTAATTATTTTTTTCTCCTAAAAGAAAAGAATTATCAGGTAGCTATATATCTTAGTGATTTATGATAGAAACCTGGGAGGTTTAATGGGTAATTCTCCATCTAGGTCCCTAGACAAAGTAATAACTGATTTTATTGAGAAATCTCCATGCTACTTTATAAAGATAAATTAGATGTTGCTACTCATAAATTAGGCAAGGTGAGGTTGTTTTTTTTCAAAATTATTATTATCCTTGTTAACACCTGAAAAACCTTGGGCTTGGGAGTTGTCTGTAAATTAGTTGGGGAGTTAAGGCCTCTTGCTGGTCCTTGGGGGGCACTCCCTCAGGGACGGCGGTGGAGGAGCACTTTCTGAGCCCCCTTGGTGCTCGGTTGCAGGTACTACCTCTGCTTGCAGCTGAGAGATGACATCGTGTCGGGTCGGCTGCCCTGCTCGTTCGTAACGCTGGCCCTGCTGGGCTCCTACACCGTGCAGTCGGAGCTCGGCGACTACGACCCCGACGAGTACGGCAGCGACTACGTCAGCGAGTTTCGCTTCGCGCCGAATCACACGAAAGAGCTGGAGGATAAAGTGATTGAGCTGCACAAGAGCCACAGGTAGGTGGAGGGCATCGGTGGGGGCTGTAGCCTGCCTTCAGGTACCATCCTGGTGCATCAGAAAACATTAAAACCTGCCGCAGTATACCTAATAGGAAATTTTTTTGGACAAGACTCCTCGCCGTGTCTTTGGTTAGAGAAGAGTTTTGCAGATCTGAAAGATAACACTCTGCACCAGAGCTTTGGCTCTGGGAGGTACCCAGCCATCTAAGGGGTATGGCTGAAGTTCTCACAGGCTGAAAGTGTTTTCCAAGTGCTGGATTTTATTTCGGTCTGTTTCCTTAACATTGATGCTAGAATTGGTTGCTTTTCCTCAGGGGAATGACACCTGCAGAGGCTGAGATGCATTTCCTGGAGAACGCCAAAAAACTGTCAATGTATGGAGTAGATCTCCATCATGCCAAGGTACGGATTATAGTTCTTTCACCGGTCATCTTTCTCCTCTGGTGCAGTACTTGGATCTGCATGGATTCCCTAATTTATTCTTTCTTGTTGTTTTGAGATAGGCATTTTGTGGGATAAATCATGTGTCAACATGAGGAAAGATGACTCATGGGATAAGCATAAATATATCTTGTAACTGTAACATAAACTAGCCTATAGATTCCAAGATGTTGCACATCAACCTTTCACGTTGATTAAATAACCAAATCCTTTGGGAAAACATTGAATGGACAGAGTAACGAGAAAGGATATTAGAAGCTGTCCAGAGAGTGATCAATTGTCATTTCATTCAGCTACGTTTTCCAATTTAATAAGGCCAACTGTGGTATCATAACTAGATAAGCGGATCGTTTCTAACACTGCAGAGAACTTTCAAGCAATTATTAAGCCTTGCTGGAAGCCTAACCAGATTGATAGTAATGGGGAGACAGTGGCTTGTCTCTCTTCTGAAGAGTGGTCATTGCAGTTGACTGGAAGGGCAGCAGTTCTGCCGGAAACATTCTCCCATGATGAAGTACTTTCTCTAATCATCGTCAGGTTAAGTTATGAATAAAACATGGTCATTCTTATTGTGGCTTGGGAGAGCCTTGCACTGGTTGTCTGTTTTTTGTTTTGGTTTGGTTTTTTTTTCCCAAATAAATAATTACTTTTTTTTTTTCATCACTCTTCAAAGTAAGACTAATGGATTTTAACATCTTTGAGGTTAGCAAGCATCCTTGGCAAATGAGCACTGAACAAAGAATCCTGAGCTATGGAGAGTGCTGCATTTTCTGTAAAGGTTCAGTTATTGCGAGCCTGCTCTTATGCTGCAGCAGATCCTTTCAAGAACCGAGATAAATTTGCAGCTCGGATCTTGAAAAGGCCTGGAACCGTGTCCCTGGGGCATTTTGTAGGAGCTGTGCATGTGTGTTACAGAATTCAAGGCAATCTTTTGTGTTCTGTTAATTGCCTTCACTGAAAATGAAAAATCTGGGTATGGCTCAATGGGCAGCGCTCTACCAGGAGGCATGCCGCTGCTTTCCCTGCGTCTTGCAGATAGGCACAAAATCTTGAGGCACATTTGGAGCAGAGATAGAAACGGATTGGCGAATGTCATTCGGTAGCTTTTTTCCCAGCATCCTTTGTCCAACACAAAGAAATCTGCAAAGCAGCAGCAAAGTGAGTTCCTGTTCTAAATACGTTACAGGCTTTGTTACTGAAAATTTAACAGCGTAGCATTAAGGCCTAAGTATTTTTTTCAGAGTATTGGAGAAAGGCTGTGAAATTTCAGATAGGATATCCGGAGGTAACCATTTTATTTTTTTTCTAAAAAATGTTAGAATCCAGTTTTACTCTTCTGTTTTTCATATAGAAAGACTCAGAGCAAGAGAAGTTGGTAGACGAGCCGATCTCTATGTAAAGTGATGTTCTTAATTAAAAAAGCTGCAGTGCTCACCAAACTGGGTCTGCCTGTGGGTTAAGAAACCCGACAGTAATCTTGGAAACTGAGGTGCAAGTGGGAAAAGTAGACTCTGCATGAGAAGTAATGCTTCGTTTTAATTAGGTCTGCCAGGGAGATCTGACGGTATCAAGCTAGGGGACAAGTATCTCTGTGGATGCCTTTTTGAAGTCACGTTGTGGCAGATGTCTCTATGCAAATGTCAATTCATTAAGGCTGTGCCAGTATCTTAGGTATTCAACAGATGCCGGACTTGCCAGCTGCTGTTAAAACTAGTTCTCAATTATCCAACACAAGGCTACAATAAAAAAATGTGTTCAAATAGACAGATTTGTCCTCTGGGCTGTCACCACTCTGATAAAGCCCCCCCATTCGTATGCAGAGCTGCAGGAATGTGCAGCTCAGCATCTCGTGCCTGGGACATTACGGCTAGCAGTCTTCTGTTCCATGCAACCACACCACGCCTGAAGAAAGCCAAATTCTTTCATTTGAGTTTAATTTTACGCCAGTAGTAGCGCATTGAGAAGCAGTCTCTGACCCCCACAAGTAACAGAAGCCATGAATGGACTTAGATCTGCTGCACAGGTGGGGCTGAGAGAAGGCGGCATTTCTCAACAAGTTTTTGAGAAGGTTTATCAGAAGAAGGAGCCCCTTGCGCCTGCAGCTATGTGCTGTATGTGAGCGCGCCTGCATTTCAGGCATTTGCCAGGCAGAGGGATTACTGGCAATGAGACTTTCTTTTTCAGAATGTATTCACCATACTTAGACGTGACACTTTGCTTAGGAAACTGTGAAATTGAATTCCACTGAAAGAAATCAGCTTTGTCTCTGCTGTAGTACCTGACAATGATCTCACATGAGAGCTTTGTTTAGAAGAAAATCTACCTTTAAGTGGTGATACCATCATTGTTAGAACATACATCCTCTATTGGTGTGTTTTCTAACACTGAAGTGACTTTGTGGCACTAATTCCATGTTCTGTCTCTGATTTTAAACAGGGGTTTTTTTTGTATTTCAAGCTGCGCTGTAGCTTTTTCGTCATGACTGACCATGCCTGCCTTTGTGTTCATCTTAAAATGTAATTAGATATTCACTGTGTGCCTAGAAGATGGGCTTGTCAGGAAAACCAGAGGAAAACGATTAATTCATTTTGTGATTATCATAGGGTGACATCTTCATAGCTTCTGTTGTCAGACTTCTGTAACTTTAAGTTATTTTAAAATAATTAATGAAGAACTCTGTGCTTTTTTCTCCGGCAGTGTTATCACTTAGCTAAATGAAAAAAACAGAATTACACAGCCTAGTGCTGATAGCAAACAGTGAAGATTGGATTTAGACTATTTGAAGGCTTCTAAAGGAGAGAGAAGTGTATAATTCTTACTTAAAAATACATATTTATGGGTATATTCTGATAAGACTGTGGACAAATCTTTTATAGTGCTAATGTGTCCAACCTACAGCTTCCCTGTCAAAAATGGGTTAGAGCACAGGCACAGTCGCACATTTTTAAAGAACCTTTCTGGTCCAGATGCCCAACTTTCTGCCCACTGGTCATTTCAAAGTGAAAATACTGAGCATAGGCACAACAGCGTTAAAGAAACTAGCAAACTAACTAAAGCCATAATGAGCAAACTACAGAAGAAATATCTATCTAAGGATTCACAAGGCTTAGTCATGGAGATGAGTGGTGCCGGGAGAAGTAAATTTGTATGCTGTCCTACTTACTTTCAATCTGGTATTTATGCTAATAACACCTTTTTTTATTATGGTAATAAAATTTTGCTGTAAGGTAAGTGTCATTCTTTTCATAACATCTAAAATGTTCCCCCTTCTTTTGGAATCTTTCTAAAATATAAGGAAATGTTCACAACGCTCAGTTTTTCTCACCCTGCCCAACCTTACTATTACTTGCATGAATGCAGTCAATGAGCAGGGTAGCTCTGGGAAATCAGGTCACTACAGCTGGTGCATTAAAAAGACGTAGCTCAGACAGAAACACAATATACAAGAATCTGTAGTACTGTGGGGCGTAAGGAGAGAAATACTCAACAAAGTGCACTGCTTGCTTTTCCAGGATTCTGAAGGAGTGGAAATCATGCTAGGAGTTTGTGCAAGTGGTCTCTTAATATATCGAGACAGACTCAGAATAAATAGGTTTGCCTGGCCAAAGGTTCTGAAAATTTCCTACAAGAGGAACAACTTCTACATCAAAATCCGACCAGGGGAGGTAAGGGCATCCTGACGCTCTCTAGTGAATGAACATTTTCAGAAAACCTGTGTTCTCGTTGATTTGTCACATCTTACATTTGTCACATATTTTTTTTTAATTTGTGCTGATTTTCTTAGGAAAGATTAGGTAAATACTTTATTTAAAATACAGGTAAAATCATCTTTTGGTGTTTGTCTGTTTACACCCATGAACTAACATAAAGAATAAATATGGACATCTGCAGGTAAAAAGCTCATCCATATTATGAATAGTTGGGGAATTTAAGTAACATATTGCTTATTCATGGAGTGCTCATCACCCACCATCAAGTTGTATATTAAATTAGTGTCTATTCATCTTACCCACCAAGAGATCTAGACAGGGCATATGAAATTTTGTAAGTGCATCAGACTAGTAAATTGAGAGTCTGAATAGAAATGCGGAGACTGATAAAAATGGAGCCAAGCATCTACCGTTCAGCATTTTTGGTAGCTCCAGGCATGAGCCCTCCCAGGCCTGCAGGAGCACAGGTTCTGGCTCTGGAGAAAGCGATGTGAAATCTCGTACAGTGAGTGCCCTCTCGTGGCTCAGCCGGATGCACAGCAAATACCTACCTCATGGGCTGAGCGTGCACCAACACAGAAGTAAGATGACAAATCTTAGCAAAACTCCAGGAGGAGTTCAGGAGCATCAGAGGCAAAGGAGCATCTCCATTTTAAGTGCAGTGGTACATGAAAACCCCATATCTATTTTAGAGGGTGGAGCTGTATAGCAGGGCAGAAATCACCTGGATGAGGACTGGCGTTTCTCCCTTAGTGCAATATGGGATTTGGGAGTCCTGAGCCAATGTCTCCAGTGCTGGCTTCATAAGTGACATGGGAAATCTGCTGGGCCCCCCCCCACCGGCCCCCAGGGCTTGAGCCTTTTTTTAGTGTCCTAAACTAAAATCCACAAACCTACATCTTCTGCCTCTCAGCAGACACAGTTTTAGTGACCAACTTCGCAGTCTTGAGTTTGATTTTTAAAATAAACGAATAGCCACTGATGTTCCCAATGCCTGCACTCAAGCTCTCCACCACTGAAGTCCTATTGGGCTCTGCTGGTCTTGGTATGTATGCATCCTGTGACCAGATCATAGTTCCTTATGCGAAATAGTCAATGCAGTCTCTTTCCAAATCACATTCGATGATGATATGAGTCACCATCCCATGTGTCGCTTACATCATCTTTATTGTTTTGCTGTTTCCTGCCTTGTTTCTCTCTGTCAGCTGCCCATAGGGACCCAGGCTTCCTTACAAGTGCCCTTCTGCCTACCTTTCCCTGGTCACAGCAACACTATTCCACCTACTCGGCTATCTGCAGCTGGCCATCAACATGTTACAGCAGTTGTAGGTGGCACAGCTTTTGCATCTGGAGTATAAATCTGCAGCACAACCTAGAAAGGTCTCTTAGTGTCCCCAGCCGACTTTTTCAGTTACCTGTCTTTTCCCCATACTCCCCAGGGGATAAATTAGCTAAAAACACTGTGATTTATGAACTCTAGTTCTTTCACTGTAATCTCCTTGATCTAAGGCTGTGTGAGACCAGATAAGTCCCAGGGGACTATTGCTCCCCTCCAGGCTGTTACCAGGCTTCCCGCTGTTTAAACTGGTGAAATTAAACCAACAGGGTTAAAACACTCAAGTGATGTTTTTCTCAGAAGTCTCCCAAGTCTTAACTGATCTCTTTGTTACTATAGGCCATAAAACATCACTGTCACCATCAAAAAACCTCTTGCTCGTTATCTGGGTTTCCCCCGAAAAACAATCCTCAGAGGTTGCCTTTGATTATCACTCACAGCTTCCTTCCCACACAGTAGTCCGTAGAATATGTATATATGTGGTTATATATGTGAGCACATACGTTCACCCTTGCAATGAGATGATACAGATGGAAGAAATTAAGATGAACCTGTGTACACTGTAAAAATAGATGCACAGCATCAAATACGTACTTTTTCTTTTTTCCTACCCAGTTTGAGCAGTTTGAAAGTACTATTGGGTTTAAGTTGCCAAATCATCGTGCTGCAAAGCGCTTATGGAAAGTGTGTGTTGAGCACCATACGTTTTTCAGGTATGTGGTTTTCTTTTCCTAAAGTTGTGATATAAAACGCCACAGAAAAGACCAATTCTGTCAGCAGAGACGAAGCCCTTCAAATCAAATGTCTTTTTGATTACAAGGTATCTCTGAGCAGACAAGGGAAGGTTATTGCTTCTTCAAAATGTGAAAAGTTTCACCCAAATTATTCATACTATTTCAGATAGATACTGAATATTTAAAATCACCATATGGTCCCAATTAATCGTTTTGCTTTATCTGTGCCATGATATTATCGGCGGCTATAATTAGACGAAAGACTCTGCTGCGCTTCTGCACATACGCTTGTATAGGGAGAACAACTTATATGGGAAGTTACTGGGGGATGTGGGTAAGAGTTTTAAAAAGGAGGAGGAGATTTTTATTTAATTACATATGAAAATACAGACAGTAGTTGGTGAATACCAATCCATAGCTGTAATTTTTGTATTACTGAGGAATTTTGCAGCTATGTTTTTGACATCTAAGAAGACCTGAGAAAAGCTTGGGATAGTGGAATAAATGCTGTAATTAATTTGTGCTGAGATAGTCAGCACGGAGAGACTTAGCAACGGGAACCCAAAAGGGTGAGATTTTCAATGGCGTGAAAGGGCATCCAGCATTTAAAAACTCCTCTCAAAATGTTTGTGGGGACTGAAGAATTTTTCTCCTTTCTTAAAAATATCGGTTCAGGCTGTCTATATGTTCATATGAAATGCAGTCTCAGTAGCAAAAGATCTAAAAAGAAATTGAGTTTGCATTTTTTGGGCATTTTCTGATTTTTAATGGAGAAACAATGTTTAAAGCATAAACTCTATAGCGGGAGAATGGCTTCTTCAACAAACTCCCATAGCCAAAATACAGAGGGTGGGAAGGCTCTAACCTGAAAAATGTCCGCATACCTGTGAATGAATCTGTCCTGCATCCACTGGAAATCTGTTCTGGCCCTGTCCTCAGCTATATAGCACTGTCATAAATTTCAAGTATAAGAAATATGTGTGTATTTCAGCCCAGATCAGAGTCCCTGATACAAGGAACGCCTTATTTTTAGTTTTAGTGATCAGAAAATAATAAATCTGATTTTCAAGCAGGAAGGGACTGTGTGATTCTTGCCCGTTAGGAAGAACCCAGTTTTTCAAATGGATTAGCTAAGTGGTTTTGTCATGCTCTATGAGGGACATCCTTTGATTCCCTTTTAGACTCAGAGCCGTGGGGCACAAGTTACATTGGAGAGTGATACCCAACAGTCATCGTCTTTCCTCTGCAGACATAGTGGACTGATTTTTGGAGGAGGGGGAGTAACGGGTGTGCTGCTTGGTGTGTTTTAGGCTCCTGCTGCCAGAAGCACCTCCAAAGAAGTTCCTCACACTGGGCTCCAAGTTTCGCTACAGCGGCCGGACGCAGGCCCAGACGAGAAGAGCCAGCGCCCTCATAGACCGTCCCGCACCTTACTTTGAGCGGTCTTCTAGTAAACGTTACACTATGTCTCGTAGCCTAGATGGGGGTAAGGTCCTCTTAATTGACTTTGTCAAAAGTTATCACAGTGGTCACTGCTTTAGGTGAGGTATAATCCTCTTGTCCTCTCATCTCCTTGAGCTTCCGTGGAGCGGAGGCTGTGAGTACCTGCGCGTTCACTGCAGGGCTAGGGGAGGATGCAGAGAAATACTGTGCTAAATGTACTGCTGCGGTCCTTACAAAGTGTTTGCCTGGAGGAGGTCCTTGGGAGCCCCCTCTTCGTGGAGCCCCGCTCCTTGTCCTAACACCTGCAAAGGACTTACCCCTTTTGGGGAAGGACGGGGCTCCTGGACCTGCCAACCTGCCCAAGCAACTCAGGCTTCAACGCTTTTTCAGGGGTTGTGTAACTGTTTGGGTTTTGGTTTAACTTGGCTTTTTTTCCTATGTAATTTTTCCTTTTCCTTTAAGTATATGTTACAATTCATAAATGAATTATTTCCCTTTATTGAGTAACAACACTTGCTTCCGATTACTTCGTGTCCCAGTTGGATGAGCGTTTACAGACTTTTTCCATACTTTGTTTTGGAAGGTGTGAGATGGAGAGTAACATACGCAGGTTTATAGTACGTCCTTCCTCCTCCTCTCTTTCTTTGCAGTTCATGGAGGTCATGGTTCTGCTGCTCCCTTAGGTTAAACCAGCGTGCGATTCAGTCTCAGCTACTTCATCAGCTGTTACTGTTGTCAGCTATTGAGTAAAAAGAGGTTGTAGTTTATTTTTGTAGAAAAAAAGACTGAGGCTAAATTCAGAATTGCTACAGTTTAAAAAAAAAAAAAAAAAGGTGAATTCTCCTGCAGAATATCACAAACAAATTGCAATGAATATAGCTGATGATGGGGAGGGGCAGAAGCTTAGATTTAAAAGTACTAGTGACAAGCCTTCTTTTCTCCCCTTAAAGGTGCTGCTTGTCATTAATTATTTTGGAATCTTCTAATTCTGATGTGCTTCTTGCTCGTTACCAAGCAACTGGTGACCTGATTGCTGTGCATGTGTCTCAAAGCAGAAATTATCCTTCTGCGTTATTTTGTTTGTAACATCTAAACAAGATGTCTCCCTCTACTCCCTTCGCTTTCTCCTGCCTTCTAAGCTCATTCCCAAGAGACAAGATATCTGAAATGCTTTTCCCCAGCATTTGTTAGGCTCCGCAAGGTTTTTATGATGTTAATTTGCCTAAGTGCAAATGGGGGAAAGAGGTTTTTTTTTTTAATCAATGCTTAGGATTTCTTCACTGATGTTGTTACTATAACGCAAATGTGTCTGTCACATTCTGCATTGTGATTACGCTGTGATCCCAGCCCTGTCATTTGTTACAGATGCAAGTAACTTTCTAAATTTGAATAGTCCTATTGACTTAGAAATTAGTTATGCAATTGTCAAGCGCAGGGTCTGGGAATACATTAATGTTTTGATTACATTCCATCTGTAAATTTACTATCTATTTCAAAATCATTTTTATATATTTAAGTTTGCTGAATTATCGAACGTTCGCATCCTGAAATATTCTGGTTTGATCCACTGAATCGAATGCCATCACTTCCCAGAATTTTTTAGGATAATGAGCTCACTTAACTGGCAGACTTTAAAACTCAATAATACAAAGATCCCATTTCTTGATTCTCAGATATTATGCTTGTGTTACATCAATATTGTAATTTCCTGCAATGCAGCATGCTGCTTACCGTGCATTTGATCTGCGTTGTTATATTCTGACAGATTTCAAAAAAAAATCTCTTCCACCCCCATGGCTGATGTCATAGCTCGTTTTCCTTATGTTTCCTGCCTGATAACTGTGGCAACGTGTTGGTTTTTTTTCTGATGTTTTACTACAGTAGCTCTTTTAATGGCTTGCTAGCATTTAACAACTGTGTAATGCGCACATTAGCTACAGCAATGTGTGTATACACACCCATGATATATGTTTATGCATATAAAAGCTACAAGCTTTATTTCAAGTAAACAGTTTATTTAAATGTATGCACATGCTTCTGGTTTCCTGAAACATGACACACAGTTGTGTTTTCAGCAATATCTCAAATGTTTTACTAACCCAGCTTTTTAACTTTACGCAGCTTCTCAGCAAAAGCTATTTCAGACTTTCCCTCTTTAAATATTTGCTTTTAGCATCAGTGAATGAAAACCATGAAATGTACATGAAGGATTCTGTGTCTGCTGCAGAGGTTGGTACTGGCCAGTACGCCACAACAAAGGGCATCTCTCAGACCAACTTGATAACCACTGTGACTCCGGAGAAAAAGGCAGAAGAAGAGAAAGATGATGAAGAGGGCAAAAAGAAAAGAGCAGAGGAAGTCACCCCAGTCTCGGCAATACGCCATGACACCAAGGTAGAGTTTTGGGGGGTTTTGTATTAAACTGACCTGCCTGGAGAGCGCTCGGCGAAACGCAGTATTGTTAGGGAGGGAGAAGATACCTAATTCGGTGAAAGGAAACTGGAATGTACACGGTTGTATGTACGTGTATATATGTGTCTTGAGTCAGTATTTTTATAGTCCTGTCGCATTTCGCATGATGTTGTATAAGTCAATTCCTGCCTCAGACTGTTTTTCGAAAAGTAAATCCGTTTAACAGTCAGCGCAGTGTTTTTTATATAACATTCAAGATCTCTTTAGGAGATACCCAAAAGTAGCCCAGCAGTGCACATTTTGTTCCTTTGGTCTTCAGTCGTATTTTGGCTTTAGTATAGGTATCATGTTTGTTATTTTTTGACAAGGCAACGAAATAGTTCTGTGTTCTTATATGTAGCTCTGTGCTTTAAACAATTGTATTTTTCTCATTTACTTCTCATAATGCTCTGGTTCCTCGCGTGTATTTCAACAGGCATTTTTTCTCTATTAACTTTTGGGTATTAATATACTTTATAAGCTTTTTTTTTCCTGGCTTACAAAAGCGTTTGCTTCCTTCATGTGAAGTTTTGCACTGAAGAAAACTGGTTTTGTTGATGATTCTCTGCTCAGTTGTTAAATTTGATTCATCTGTCACCATCTCCAATCCCACCACTACCATATACATGTATACACATGGCTGTGCATTATATCTACTGACTTATTAAGAAGGGCCAAATCAGAGAGACGGAGAAGATATGGAATTTCAGAGACTGACAGTGAAGGGAAATAAGGTAGAACAAGAAAAGATTGAGTGTAACATGTCCTGTATTTCTTTTACATTAAGGAGAAGAAAGCAGAATATGAAATATTGAATCTAGGATATCATTCAAAAAGGGTACTATGGAATGCACTTGCTAAACAAGTAGGATTTACCCTCTTAATTTATGAGGAAAAACCTTGATGTATACCTTTACACCCACAAAACTGTCATGCATGCAAATGTTAGAACCTGAACTTCTAGCCTTATCATATAAGGCCACAATGAGCTACATAACTAAAGGATTAAGTCCTCAAAAAGAGTTGCAATTAAGGTACCAAAAATCAGAAAAAAATAGAATTACTGGAAATTCCGGATGAGAAAATATTTTCTTTTGAAACTGTGCACTCTAATTGTAGGATTAAAAAATAATCTTTGTAAAATTTAACTGAGGTGTTCTTGAGACGCATTGGTTTCTGCATGGAGAAACATTGATGAAAATCAAATATGTAGTAAACATCCAATAGAAACTAATTCTGTTCCAAGTGTTTGTTAATTTAGGTAAATGGAGAAATCATCTGCATTTTGAAGATCATCTGTTCCTTATATATGGCCAGAAATAGTCAAAGATATTTTTAGGAGAATATTTTGATGGTACTTAAACATGCACAGATGAATTATTTTTGCACCCCTTCCCCCAAGAGGGGGTTCTGTTTAAAGCACCCACTAACAGAGCTTCAGTTCTGTAAGCCTGTAGAGATCTCAGTGCTGCTTCCACTGGATCTGGTAACACTTTCATCATTCATTATAAAGACAATGGGGTCTCAAGAAACACAGGACAAATTTGAAATAAAATTCCTTTTTAAGGGTGTATAAATTTTATTAGGTAGGTTTTCAACTTTTTCACTAAGACATTTTCCTTTGTTTTATCCATATATATTTAGGTACCAGAAGTTATTCTAAATATTAACACTGCAAAGATGTCACTAAGTGAATAGTCTGCATTAGCAAACAATAAATTTACTTTGGCTTTTTTGCCTTTACAATATAAAGAGAAGTTCTGTGTGTTCAGCTCACATAAAGTCCTGTCAGTCCATCAGCATTAAATTTTGACCTGAGCTCACTACATTAAGCCCATAATGAAGATATTTGTAAGCGGTTTGAAGTTAGACTTGGTTTTGGTTGCTTTATTTGGGAATACAGATTGCCTGAACTGATAGACTGGGTTTTTAACTGTTCTGGTTAGAGAAGAGAGAGAAGTAAAATATTAAGGGGAGGAGAAGGAGCTCTTCCGTGTAAATATTGGGCTTAAATCCCATTCCTACTGTTAATATATCTGGTCAAGATTAGGCTTCGTAGCTAGCATTGCTGCAACCTGTTCCTAAATTCTGCTTATTGGCTCAGATTTGGCACCAGCTTGTGCAGGCAAATGCTGTTTTGGCTTTGAAGCCATTCTGCTCGGGGGAGTTGGCGGTGGCAGTGGGAGCGAAATGCCTTTTATAGCTCCTGGGGGAGATTGCGTGGTGGATGGAGGACTTAGGGTTTGGTCATGGAGCCAGCGTGCCACTTTAGCTAAGTGCACCTAGTTGACTTTGGCAAAAACATCTCCGATCCATCAGGATGTTTTACTGGGGTGTCTTGTTGGCAGTGGCTGTTGTTGTCCTTCCAAAGAGCAGTCGTGGCAGCCTGCAGGGAGCGTGTTAGGTGACGGTCAGCTAGTTGTGAGCACCCTTCCTGCTGAATCACCTCCCTGCTCCTACCAATTTTTTGCCCTTGAGTGACCTTAAAGACCCGTTGAATGCCCTACAAATGGTGTATCAAAGCAAATCCTGCTAGTTGGTAGCCAATATTCTTTGCATTGCGGTAAAATTTGCAGCAAAAGTGTTGGGTACATTTTTGCCTCTTCGCTATGGGTAGAGAGTGACTTTTTTGGCTATGGGGAGATGTGGCTGTGTGTGGCATGGACCTCTCGCTGGTCAGGCCCCCCGTCAGGTCCCCAGTGAGAGAGCAGGGGGTCTGCCTAACCAAAACCCTCAGCTCCCTTCTTTCAATGTGCTGCCGAAGCAGTGGGGGGCAGCAGGGTGGGTGGCCAGGAGCCCGCTCTGGCTCGTGGTCGGCAGAGGTGAGGGCAGGGCTGTGTGGAGACCAGCCTAGGTGGCCATGGGAGCCGTGCTGAGGAGCTGGCTGCTGGTGTGGTATTAAGCTAGTAGAGTTTTTTCCATCGGAAATGGCTAGTGTAGAGATTTATGCCCCCAGCCAAATAAAAAGTGTTTTATGTAGGTTTGGGACCTAGAATTTTTTTTTTTTTTAGTGTTGTAATGAAAGAATTTGGGCACATAGAGTTTTAATTATTACTGCGGAGGTTGTCCAAGGCATAGATGGGAAGCATCTGGCCCCCGCTGGGTCTCCTTCTGACTGCAGGAGTGCTGTAACAAGCAGTGTTGGTATTAGAAATACGTTCCCTCATTTCTTTGTTGCTCTCCATGTACTTCATGTTTGAAAGCTCCTTATGATCTGAACCTAGTCTTAGAGTAAGTGGAAACTGGCAGCACCTGAAACTCTGCATATGGCCGGGAAGGTTTTTGTGTAAATGCTGTGCTGCAGATGACTAGACAAATGCTGAATCAAGAAGTTGCCTTTTGTAAGCTGTAACCCCGATTCCCTAATACCTGTGGTGCGCGGCATGGGAACACGCACCATTTAACCAAGTGGAAAGCTGTGGTGTTAAAATACTGTTTATAATTTTATATATATATAATTATTTATCATCACGGAAGAAAATTAACTAATTACAGTTTTCTTTTTGTCCTTTTGCTTTTGCGCCTTGTTTGCTGCTCTTCCTCTGTCACCAGCCATCTTTGCTTGGCACTGACTCCCCCCACCCCTCGCCATCCTCGCAGCCTGGCCCCCATGCATCTTCAGCAAAGCTTCGCAGGAGATGCAAGGAGAGCGCTCGAACAAAATCCTTAGGCTGTGAGGCGCCCAAAGAGAGCCCTCTAAAACACGGCGAGCCGGAGACGGACTCCGACAGAAAGGGGCGAGTTTGCTCCGCTGAGCAAGATGTGGCTTTCGGCTATAAGCAAAAAGCCGGCAAAGGCGGAACGCTGTTTTCCTTCTCCTTGCAACTTCCAGAGTCATTTCCTTCCCTCCTGGATGACGACGGCTACCTGTCGCTCCCTAACCTCTCCGAAACCAACCTCCTGCCTGCCAGCGTGCAGCACTACCTTCCCATCCGCTCCCCCTCCCTGGTGCCTTGCTTCCTCTTCATTTTTTTCTTTCTGCTCTCTGCCTCTTTCTCAGTGCCATACGCCCTCACTCTCTCCTTTCCTCTGGCTATGTGCCTCTGCTACCTGGAGCCCAAGGCGGCCTCCTTGAGTGCCTCACTTGCCAATGACCTGAGTGACAGTTCAGAGGAAGAGGTGTGTACCTCGGCATCGAACACACTCTTTTTTTCGTGTTCAGTGCTTCAGTCCTAACCAGTGTTAGATTGCTGCAATAGTGGTCCTACTTTCAGAGCCTCATTTCTGTCTGTGCTGATATGTTAGAAGGGGTGGGTTTGGTTTGGTTTGGTTTGAATTTTTTTTTTTTTTTTGGTTTGGGGGTTGGGTGTTGGTTTTTTTTTTTTTCCCTTCTTCTTTTTATTCTTTTTCTCATGTTGGGAGTGCAGCGTGGGGCCCAGGGTTAGGCACAACACTGTGTGGAAGTGGCTTGGTTTCAACTGTGTCGGCTGATGCAAAGTGACTTGCCCTAAACAAATTGCCACTCATCAGCCCTGAAGTATTGCATCTGAACCCACCGAGACCTTTTTCTTCCCCCTGTCAGTTTATACTAGGCTTAGAATAGTTATCTAAATAGTGGGAATTAAGTACGATTTCCTGCATAATTATATATACATGCATTTATATGTGTATGTGTATACATTATATTTATATAAATAGCTAGCCAATAATTATAGGCACCCTCAGAGACTTCAGGATGTTCAAAATACAGATGGACTCAGCTGTTTGCAAGAGGCTGTGAGCTGTAGCCCGAGCCTAGAAGAGGCTTTCTGGTCCAGTGAAACCTGGATCTGGATTTTCAGCCTTAATACCATCTCTGCTGCAGATTAAATTGTTTTCCCGTGATTAAATCCAACGTATCAGCGAGAGGTCAGATTGGGACGGCTGTTCTGCAGCTGTTGGGGGGAACATGCCATGTGGGCCGCCTTACCATTTGCAGTGTTGTATTAGCACTGCCAAAACCGATGCCTCAAGCCACCAGGGTTATCACAGGCAGATAAACCAACTGCAGGAGAAGAGGAGTCCACAGTGGTTCTGGGAACTGTGGAGAGGATAATATATATCCAGGAATCTGCTTGTTTAAGTAACAGAGTGACTGGCATCTCAGTTTCTGCTGGTGCCTAGTTATTCTTTGTTAGCAGAATAAAATAATGAGTTTGGGTTTTCCTCATTTTTCATTTTTCCCTTTCATCTTCAAATGCAGAAATACAGTTTTGCATTGTATGTAAAAAAAACCAACAAACCCAGATTGGGTAATCACAGATCAGTTGGCCATTTGTAAAAAGCCATTTTGGCCACTTGTCGATGCCGTTGCAGTAGTTGTCTTGAATAAACCAGCTTGTGCATCTAAACATTTGTGCCACTGCTGGTTTTATAAGACTTGGTGCAAGATTTCATTTCCTTTTTATGGAAAGCCCAAAGTCGCATCAATTTATCTTGTAAAAACATTGTCTTTAGATGCTTTTGGCTCTGTGACACCTAACAACTGAATAATAACGTGCAAATTCTGATAAAAGGCATCCAAAATGTTGCTGTCTCATTTCGTGTCCTCATTTTGAGATAGCATTTAGGTCTCAATTTGCATTAGCTCTGCACTTGGATTAATCTAATAGCAATAACAGCTTTAATACAGTGCCAGCTCCAGAGGCAATAACGAGGCAGTGTTTATGTAATACATTGGTCTGTTCCTCTTTCAGAAATGAGCACTTCTTTTCGTTAGTGAAGTTAGGAAGTATTGAGCATAAAAACGTATAAAATAGGCTTTTTAGTGTTGCTCTGTTACGAGGGTGATTACTCTGGCGGTGCTTCCTGGCAGACAACACAGACTTGTGCCTAATCCAGGGGGTATTTCTTGTTCAAAATATTGCATGAAAGTGAGTATGTTTTTAAACTCGGGCATGTCTGCATTACATTGGCAAAACAAATCACAGCAATTACAATCGCAAGTTAGAGGAGGTGCAGCCGCAGCATCTTGGGAGATTGCTGCCTTCCCTTCCTGCTCCGTCCCTCGCCCCGCAACAAGCCCCACCAGCAGCTGCCTGTCCCTGTCCTTCAGTGCCCCACAGCCCACCTCCGAGCTGAGCCCGACCTTTCTTGCCCTTCACTCCGCAGGAGACCTGCCTTCCTGAGCCTTAATTCGCCATTCCCTGCTCTGCAACGACCCCAGGTCTTTACTTCAAGTAACTCAATAATGCTGACTTTGACTCCGTGGCTCTTGATTGGCTTATTAGCAGACACGTGTGTTGCAATGAAGTGAATTTTACGCCTTATTCAGGATTTCATTGCTGTTGTGGTGAAAGAAATAGAAAACCTTATTTTCCCCCAGTCACAAAAGATTGTACACAGTGATGCAGAAGGCTACAGCCAGCATCCTGAACCAATCTCACACCTTGCTGAGCTCCGTTCTCCCTTCAGCATTGCATCTGGAGGCAGCCTGTGCAGTCAGAAGCAGAATTTCTCCCCTTAGATTTCATTAGTTTCTGTGTTCATACCTTAGCAGCTAATATTTCTATTGGTTTGTTTCCTCTAATGTTCCCAATTTCAAGTTCTTAAATGAACCCTATGTGCCAGACTCAAGTGTTACAGTGCCTTGATACAAATCTTGTAATTCCTTTTAAATGCCTAGATTCATTAATTCCTCTTTTTTTTTTTTTAATAGGAATGACAATGCATAGGGGTTTTTCTAATATCACCATACCTTTACAATTGCCTATAATGCTATATGAGATTCTTCCTTAATAAAGAAACCACTTTCTAACACTTTATTGAAAGCAATTTGACCAGCTAGGTAGACTGTTTGGCATGACAGTTTCATTTTAAAAATTAAAGCACTCTGTCTAGCAAGTGGTTATTGCTTGAAAAATTGCATATAACTGGCATTCATGCACTTACCGAATAGTCCAAAATACCTGCTTATTCTTCTGCCTGTCATACAAGCAATACAAATTATTCAAAGAAAGGTATAATAGAGAGAAAAGCAATGAAAAAGTATCCCAAAAGCAGTTTTATGGAACATTGCAGTTGTCAGAAAATGACAGAAGATCGGAAATTCAAAGTTAAGACTGATACTCCATCCACCAGTAGGTTGCTTTTTTCTCTTGTTTCATACTGCTGTGATTTGAGGATGAGATGTATTGTTCCTAGCTTTCAATTACCTGCCCGGCTTACTTTAGATTATCTAAGGACCACAGAAAATCTCTAATCAAAACCAGAGCTTTCACTGATGTTAAAACGACTTGGATATGCCAATCTGGGGCAGTAGGGAGCACTTTCTTTACTTACTAGTTTTCCATAAGCTTTCAGAACATCAAAAATAGTCATTTGAACTCTCTTCTTGGCCTGTAGTAAGCTACACTCGACTCTGTTTATTAAATCTCAACACTCGCGTTGTCCATTAAAATGTTCTTCATGGTGCCAAGCAAAGCAGGGATAGATCAGTCTGTACAATGCTGTGCTTTGTTTCATTTCTATCACTTGTACCTAGTAAGTGTTTTGGGTGTGTGGGGGGGGTACTTTTATTTTTCTCCTGCTTTCATCCATATTCTTAAATGGAATGAGAAAGTATTTTTGATTCTTTTAATGGTAGTTTTCTTTTTTTTTTTTTTTAACTATCGTTAACAATAACAGCTGCTCTTTATTGGAACCGAATGGGATCTGAGCCTTACCATTACTCCACAGACAGACAGTAGATGGGCTGGGGGTATGGTTATTTGAACTCCTTGGTAATGCAGACAGCCTCATGGTGTATAAATGTGGAGACAAGAACAACTTCTGTACAAATGAGGGGCTGAAAGTCAGGTGACTGTTAAAGTAGCCTTTTTTTTTTTTTTTTTTTTTTAAATTATCTTTTCCCCCTCTGGAGAAAAAGTCAAATACCACATTAATCTATATTGGCTAGAACAAAAATTTGATGAATAATTTTCTTTAAAAAAAAAGATTACGGGAGGAAAAGTTTGTTTAGAAAAATATTAGCTTTTTTTTTTCCCCATTTTTTTTTAAAGCCACCTGGCTTTCTTAAGAAAAAAAATCTGCTATTCGAATAACACTTTTCCAGTAATGTTTTGTTTGGCTTATAAATTTGTTCCAGTAAAGCCATATACTGTGTACAGTATGCCTTGAGTCTTCCTCTGAGTCTGTTCTGTTTACTAATATAGCATTTTTATTTTGCTTCTTTGACTTGTGCGTGATTTGAAAAGCAATGCTAATGCAGTTTGCAGGGATGTTGAATTTAACAGCACCCCCGTGTGAGCCGCGTGTACTGATGAGCTGGGTTTATTCTTTATTCCTGCCTTCCTCTTGGGACCCGGTTACTTGTCTAACCAAATAGACTGACAGTGAGCAGACGGATACTGCGGCTGATGGTGAGACCACTGCCACCGAGGTTTGTACAGTCACCGGCACCCAGTTCTGGCAGGGGGAGAGCGTTTTGCCTCGTCTCTCCGCAACCCTGAGTGCCAAACCGCATGTCTCCCACGGCAGCTCAGGACCCCTCTCTGCGCGCGTCTGCATGTGCGAGAGCTTTGCTCGGGGAGTTTTGGTGCTCCCTGCGGGTTCCTCTAGATTAGACATTCAGAAGAAGTTCTTTACAATGAGGGTGGTGAGACACTGGAACAGGTGGCCCAGAGCAGTGGTGGAGGCCCCATCCCTGGAGACATTCAAGGCCAGGCTTGATGAGGCTCTGAGCAACCTGATCTAGTTGAAGACGTCCCTGCTTACTGCAGGGGGCTTGGACTAGATGACCTTTAAAGGTCCCTTCCAACCCAACACATTCTATGATTCCTCTTATTTCTGCCTTCGGTTTGGAAATTGGCAGGCCTCTGTGCTGTGCAGGAGGCGGGGTGGTGGCAGCATCACCCACTCCAAGCGGGGATGGTCATGATGGCCAGGTTGTGCCCTGGGTTGTTCAGTTTGCATGTTTGCTCTTATCATCTGCAGCCTGTGTGAGATGGAGTGAAAGAGAGGGGGAAAAGACAGTATAAAGCAGTTTTCAAGTTTTCTGAATGAAGGTATTTCCAGATTATAAACACCAAAGGTTTTCCGTGAATGTAATTTCACGTGTCATCTTCACGTGTTGCTACCAAGAGTCCAGGTATTTTCTTCATAGGGGGCACTGTTATATTTTCTCCACGCTGAGAAGCCTCATATCCACAACACAGTATACAGACTGCGCAGGCAAATTCAACCCTCTGTGACTCCAGTGAAGTGCATATAATGCTTTCATAATTAATATGGTTGCAGCTGCAAACATGAGCTGAATTTGGTCTGACATCTGGTAGAAGACAGAGTCTTACCACAATCACTACTGTAGGTTTTTAGTAGGATCTCATTAATATTTCAGACTGTTAAAAGTACCGTCAAGGAAGAATTCTCTGCATGACGTGTCAGGGCAATTCGGCCTCGGCTGTAAATAGAATAGATTTGAGCTGAGTTATAAAGTAATCAACAGATACAGATTTTCCCATGGGTCATTTGACTAATTAGGACTATATGAAAAATTAACAATGAAATAGTGGCACGAGCATTAAAAGAAGCCAAATGGAGCAACAACAGAAAGTCTGTTGAGATGAATCTGGAGTACAAAATGCTGCGAAGTGCCTCTTGCACTGTATGGCTTCAGGCCTTGAGCCATACAGAAAGTAAAACATAATCCTAAACCCATGGCATTTAAAAGGCATGATAATCTCCCTGTCCTCCATCTGTATTTTAGGGGAGAAGATTTTGTGAACCTCAGTTTTCCTTCTGGGTACTTGATTTTCAGAACATGTGGTATACTTGCCATCTGAAAACTCAGCCCTCGGAAAGGGGGCTGCTTTGGCAGTCCATATTGCATTGCTTTTGAAAATGTGAGCTGAAGTGAATTTGAGCTGAAATGTGTGCAATTCCAGAAGACCACCGCTGCAGATAGATCCTGAAAGAATATATACAGACTAAATATGAAATAAAACTATATAAATATGGAAAGAGACCGAGGTTAGGGAAATAGCATATTTAGCAAATAAAATGTGCTTCATTCTGTAGAAAGCGTTGTGGGTCATTTACCTGTGGTGAGTTAATATGAAGCTTTGCCTGTGGCCCAGGAGATGCCATATGTTTAAATTCTGGGATTATGGGCTTCCAACGAATTTGCTGTTGCCATTCGGTCCAAAACCAGCCGCAGTCTCAGTGAGAAGGTCCAAGAGCTGCTCTCTAAACAGAGATTTATGAATACGGGGCACACCAATGATATTTATCAAAGGAAAATGTTTAATACTCCTCCATTCACAATTAACAAGTTTGCTAAGAGGGGCCTTGCTCTGCTTTAGGAGAACCGTGCAAAGTCAACCAGTGTGTCTATGCCTTCTCCTTAAGACCTTAACGTAGAGAAAATGTGATTTTAGCCTAGCGTGTTCCTCTCACTGGTTTTTGTAAAGCCTTTGGTCATACAAGTGGGTAAGGTGTTGTTTTCCAATCTTTCTCATGCTGGCAGTCGGATCAAGAGGAGGACGGAGATCTAAAGGCACAGGTACAGAAACCAAAGGCCCAGATGTTGCCCAAGTATTGGAGGTGTTCACCTCTGTCAGCATGGTATTGTTGGTTCTCTGTGAAGAAATGTGTAGAAACAGCATTTTGTATCCTTTCAATACTGTGTCCCTTACCTTTCCCTTTCTTTTTCACTTCTTTCAGAATAGTCTGATTAAGCGAATACAGGGTGAAAATGTGTATGTCAAACATAGTAATCTTATGTTAGAGGTTGGTATTGGTATATACCAGTGCATGTACGTACATGTGTGTTAGTTTTAGTGGTAAACTGTGAATCTGCACTATGATGCATGAACTGTGTATTCCCACCTGCTAATAAATTAAATAGATTTTTTTTTCTCAGATTATGATGACTCCTCTAACTTGTACTATAAATATATATATATGCGTGCGCGTATGTGTGTGTGCGTCCACGCGCATATATGTATGTTGGTTTGAAGCCTCTTTATCAGGTGTAAATGATAGCGATACGATTAAGCTCTTTACGAGTATATTTATACTCACTTGTACGAGATATGCTATGCTGTTATCTCTCAAAATGCCACATTTTCACAGAGTGTTGTGTTAGTGCTGTGCTCCCCGGCTCCCTGAGATGTTACCTCCCTCTTTACTAACCAAGTTGTGTGTTTTGGCTCTAAGATTTGGTTGGCTTAGGATGTATTACAAACTGCTCTATTCTTTTAAAACTGTCCAGGACCTAGACAAAACCCAGGAAGATCTGATGAAACATCAGACCAATATAAGCGAGCTGAAACGCACCTTCTTGGAAACCTCCACAGAAACGGCTGTATCTAATGAGTGGGAGAAGAGGCTTTCCACATCTCCCGTTCGGCTTGCAGCGAGGCAGGAGGAAGCTCCTATGATTGAACCACTAGTGCCTGAAGAGGTCAGCGTGAGCTGAAAGGCTTCATTACATATTTGTCTATTCATTTTTACTTACAGTAGCTCTCCGTAGATTTAGAGGCTGTAGTTAGAGGCCATTCCCCACTTGCAGGTCCTGCCTTTTTCTCAGGACTTGGCCTCTAGCAGTAAACATACAAGGAGGAAGAGATACATTATGTGTATATATATATACACACACGTATATATATATAGTTAGAGTATTCTCTATACTCTATACTGAAATAGAAGTTCATTGTAAGCCACGTGGCAGAATTGGGTCTCTCTGAGGGTGCAAAATGCAGGCTTCCTTACAGGTTGGGTGAGCTTGAGGAGGTCCAGCCATGCGTGAAAGGAACCATGGAGGTGATGGAGAGAAAACTTAAATAATGGTGACTGGTTGGGAGCAGCGGTGTAGCAGGATGGATTGGGGGTGCAGTACCAAGCTTGACGAGAAAATACCGAGCGAAGGGCAGCACTGTCTCGGTCTTTGAAGACGGGGAAGAAATAATGATGATAATTAGACCTGCTTGGCCAGTTCCATAAGGGAACTGATAGTTGCTGCAGTCTGCTGGATACCATTTTGTTGAAGACCCAATGGAGATTGCTAAGCATGTGCATTTTCACGCAGTGTGCATGGGTGAAAAAGTCTTGCTCGCTGTGCAGTCTTGCAGTGTTTGCAAGAAACTTGCCAATTAAAAAAATGCCTTTTATTTAGTTTGTGGCTAGATAATGAGATGTAGAGTAACAATGTAACATTCATGTTGCGCTAAAATCATGTCCCCCCAGCACTGATGTAATGTTGTAAGGAACTCAGCAAAAATTGGCTGGAGAGTATAATTTGGAAGAGTCTTCTGCTTTCCCACCTTAGAGGTTGACATTGCAGACACACAGCTCTCAGGGGAAGAGAATCCCTGGAGGCACACAGACACCACGTGTCAGCTTCTCTTGGGGAAAGGGATGTTGCCAAGAAAAAAAGCCCCAGCTCCTCTTCTCCCACATTATACCCATCTAACCAGTGGCTGATAACTGGCATCAGACATGCATTAGAGTGACCATCAAGTTGGATTAAAATACCTAAAAAGCAGACTCGGTTACCTTTTGGAGGAGTCTTAATGTTGCTCCTACTGCCCTTTTCAGGAATCGTAATAGACCCTAAACCCATGTTTGGTTGTAGTTGAAAATACGGGTTTTCTTAAAAGTAAAATTGTAAGTGTAATAAACTGAATGCATTTAACATATTAAAGACGTAAGGTGCTGTTGAAACCTGAATCAGAAGAATGCGGGTGAAGCAAACTTATAACCACCTCACTTCATTCCGTGTCTTTATGGCTTTAGAAATTAATAGCAATTTTTAATTAAAATGCACAAGCAGTAGCAAAGCATTATACAGTTATGTAGGCTTCACCCTGAGGAAACACATCTGAATTTAACCATTCATTTGGAAAGGAAAAGGGCAAGAGTTATCTTTACCTGATACCACTTCCCTTACTGGAAGAGGACTTGCTCAAAAGCAGTGTCCAGTTATTGTATCTTATATACATCTAAGTAAATTACAGCTGTCCCACAGAATCTCATCCAAATGAAGGTGTTTTTGTGGAAAAATGTGAGTGGATTTGAGCTATCAGAGCCTAACTCTGGGATGACTTCTGGCACTAAAGGACCCCTGCTGTAGATAACATCTGACCATCCTTTTTGGTCCTGCTGAGCGGGGTGGTTTCAGTTCACAAGTCCTGCTGAGAGAGGAGTTTGTTAGGGAAGAAATGAAGTCATGTATAGGTCAAAATCAGCACCTTGACGTCTACTGAGAAACGTGGAGGCAGTCAGGATAGGGAGCACATAGAACTGTGTTATGTAGTAGCTTCTTCTAGTCAAAGAAGTTACATGTTTAACTTAAAATATACACTTTAAAAATTTATTCAGTGCTGTTACCGGTAGCTCTTTAATATAATAAAACAAGAGCAGAAGGGAACATACGGCTTTTCAGAATGTATACTTTGAGCATTTGGCACCTGTGTGTGTTCGGTCAGTTGGACTTTAAGCCTGTTTAGTCACCAGTTGGTTTCTTACACTAATAGGGGAAATACTTAGGTTTTCTTCAGTTATGAAAAATACAGTTTTAAATATCTGCCATAATGGTGGGCCAGATAGCTGCAGAAAATGACCCATCAAATTAACAAACTTCTTGACAGCGTGTAGTCTGACCTGTATTGGATTAAACCAGCACTTCAGAAATAAAGAAGTTATGCGTCTCATTGCAGTCAGGTAGATGAGTCATTTCTCCCTCTCTGTTTCTAGTTTTGTATCTTTCTTTGAATGTCTACCTTTCTTCTTGAGTACATGGAATATATGTATTTAAAACAGTACCCTTTTTTCATGCCGGTCATTGTACTTCCATTGGCATGTCTAATGAGTACACTAGCCGTTGAAGTGGGTAGAAAGGGTTTGGCAAGAAACCTGCTTTGCTCTGCAGGGGCTTGCTTGCTCTCATCAAATGCAAAAGGTGACCAAGCCCAGAAGCTGGGTTCAAAAGGCTTAGGAAATTGAGTCTTATCAACATTTAAAATTTTCCCAGTTGGTCAAGTTGTGGAGACACTCTTAGCATTGTCACAGCATTGGGAAGGCACAGATGGGATAGAAGTGAGGAGGATTTTGGTGTCACACTATATTGATCATACAGTAACGGTTAGCTTCCTGCATAGGAAAAGGGCTTTGAGACCTCTTGTAAGGCTAAAAGCAGAGCTGAAATCTTTGGAGGACACACCTTCTGCCTGCTTCAGTAGGGAAGGCTGCAAACTCAGGAAGGAGCTAAAGCCAGGGTGAAGGTGGAGGGACCTGTTCTAGGATATTGATGGAAGCCATGGAAGTTGGCACCAGACACAGTTAAGTGAATAATATAAGGTGAAATGAACACAGTGCGTCCACGCCTGGGTGTTATTCAATTTACTGTTTTTCCTGCTACACAAACAATATGCTTGTGTCGGCATTCATCACGGAGAGACACTGATTTCACTTCTTGCTGGAAACCTCTTTGCTGTAAAATTATTCTATTTAATTCTGTTTCCTAATTTACCATGCAATTAATAATTTGTAGAGCAGAGAAATATGATGAGCTACTGTAAAGTAAGTGGACTTTATACCCTCTGTTTACTAAAATCATTTATTCCCCTGACATTAGACCAAAGAAGAAAGAGAAAAATCAGAAAAACTCATATTTTTGCAGAAGGGAGGTACTACATTCATTGAATTGCAGGTAAAAACAAACAATACTTTCTTGAAATGCAGTCAGATAGGCTGGCAATTATTTATTATTTTATTATCTTTTTTCCTTTCCAATCCCCTTTTTTTTTTTTTTATTTTCTTAAGTTCCAGAGAGAGATGGAATCTGGGGACCAAATTCTGAGGAATGAGTCCCCTCCAGAGCTTATGGCTTCCTAATAGAGACTGATTTCTCTGCTAGTTAGAAATCTACTTGCACGGTGCTATTTGTGGATGTTGTTTGCAGTTGTGCATGCATTTCCAGCATAAGCTTCACTGAGAACGTTATGGTGAATGGGGCACTTCTGTCATTAGAATGAATTTCCTTTATACTGTCAAGTGAATTCAGATTGTGCTGAGTGATGGTGAACTTTGTATTCTTATTGGTTTTTCTATTAGCCAAGTGTGATAGAGAAGAAGCTGCAGGAAGGAGAATCTGCTGGCACTTTGGTTACTTCTCATCAAATCATTATCCAGAAAAGTATCCCATCATCCCTAGAGGTTATTTTTAATTCATTCGATTTTAAACTACCACCTTTGCTTAGTTAAATACAGAAGTTACAGTCTTAAGGTCAACTAAGTGGATGCTGGTTGCATAGTCAAAGCGAATCACATAGCATATTTGCATAAGGAGGAAAAAAGATGCTGCATTAAGTTCAGTTCAGTATCTTTAGCAGTATGGCATTTACTGTGTTGTACTACTCAATTTAAACAACACTGAAGGGGGTTGATGTTACTCTAATGAAAACAAGGAAATCTGGTACACGCTACATCTATGTATAAATGCATACTGTTCTAAAACCGCATCAACAGTGTGTTTGTGCCAAATGGGGAACAGTTGAATGGGCTTATTTGCCCTATTTTTGTAATTTGGTTTTGACTGTAACATTATGAACCATTGCGATATATGATTCTTAACCTCAGAATTATTCCAATTATCGTTTTAAATGATGCACTAAAATGCTACCCTGCTTCAAATTACTACAGAAATAGTGTGGCAAAAGTAATATTTGCATCCACATTATTTGGGCCTCTATGGGGAGGGAATCTACAACGGAATTATGCTTTGCCTGAGGTGATGCTGTTTGTTTGATAGCTGCTCTAAGAGGTACAAGGGTAAAAGTTATATTGATTTCAGAAGTGGCAGCATTGATTTCTTAAAAGTCTTCATACTTTAGTGCTCCTGAATTACAGCTAAACCTTCAGTTATTCTAATTTAGCTTTTATATCTCAAATATAGGGCACTGAGGATTGGGTTATTATAGACAAAATACCCTCTGAGGTAGTTGATGGTGAATCGAAAAAAAATCTGGCATACAAAGTAGTGACTGTGAGCAGTAAAACTGCCTTTCCACCTGAGATATTAAAATCCAGTACCATTCTAATGCAGAGCTTTGAGGACTTGGAAAGTGAAATACAATCCAAAGAGGAGAATAAGCAGAAAATGTTCACCCTAGGAAAGTCCTATGATACCGTATCTGGGAAAATTGTAACCATGGCAAGCAAAGCTAAAGAGGGCGAGAAAACAGTACAGCCTTCAGTAGAAGCTTTGCAAAAAATGGAAAGGGAAGTGCAAGAATCTGTGAAAATCATGCCGGTAGTGGCTGAGTATGAAATCCTCGAGCCTGTCACTGATGAGAAAGCCAGGCGGGGATCCGACGTGCAGAGCATGAAAAGAAAGCTGTCCGACTCTCTGACACCCATAAAGGAAGCAGAATCTCAGTTGCAAAGTCCGGAAGAGGAGAGTTTGAAAAAGACCCTAAAGATGGACCAGGATTTGCAGTTACATGGTACACTGGGAAGCTTGCAGCTTGGCAAAGCAGAAAAACACCTTGGCAGTGAAGCTGTAAAAGCAGGGGCGTTTGCCCGGAGAGATAAGAGCCTGTCTGAGTGGAGATATTCCAGAGAACAGCCATTTACCATTGCTACTGCTCACTATGTTACTGAGTCGTCTGCATCAAAAGTAGTGGTAACAAGTGGCTTTGACTTTGTGCCACGGTTTAAAGATTAAAGCATGACTTCTTTTAGGCAATCCCCTCACACCACCCTACCTTTCGGTTCTCTTGCTGCCTGGCTTTATGTTGACAGCAGCCAACCCAGCTTATTTTTTTTCTCCTCATACTTTGAATCCGTCCCACGGTCTGAAGCAGACATTATATAAGGCTTTCAACCTTTCTGGTTTATTTAAAGATCCATGTTACGGAAGTGTAGTATTGCTGCTGTGGCTTGTTAATGAAAGGGAAAAAAAAAAAAAAAGGTTTGCTTGAACCAGCAAAATGCCAACGCTAACAACTATGCTTTGTAACTCTTGCTTACTACAGCCATTATGAATTTGCTCTGATTTATTTTCCCATTCTTTTCCTGTTTCCAACCCCTCTGTACCCCCGCAACCTTCTCTCCCATTCCTCTGTCTCTGCCTCCGGTTTTGGTAACTAATATGTCTGTGCATGTGGGTCTGCCTTTCTTCCGTGTATGACTCTGCATTTCTTTGTCTATTTAGACTAAACAGTCCACCGGTGAAAAAACCTTGGATGGTTCAGACATCTTCAGTTTAATAGAGTCTGCCAGAAAACCGACTGAGTTCATAGGAGGGGTTACTTCTACTTCACATAGCTGGGCTCAGGTGGCTGTTTGATTCCCCCCATCAGCGTTACGATTGCACACTGATTACTTTTGCTTTTCTTTTGTTTCCTGGTTTTGTGCATTAACTCGGAACCTATGTAACTAATGCACACCTTCGTGTGCCTTTTCCTTTGTTATAATACACTGCAATAGAAACTTCACTGAAAAAAAAAACCAAACAAACCCAGGTTTTCTCTCATTTCACTTTGTTTTGGTCATTTTGCAGGGTGCTGTATTTTGCCTTTATAGAACTCACGCAAAAATACCAACGAGAAACACACTGTGACATTTCTCTTCACTTTTAAAAGTTGTGAATCTTGCTTTGTTTTTCATTTCTACTATTCTGATAACGTCCCGAGGACGAAAATCCCATGCAGCGTGAGAGAAATAAATTGGCAAAATGTAATACCCATTTCTTTTATATTTATGTTCACAGTACATTAAGCTGAGGAGCTGTTGCAAGTAGTATTGTCTTTGATGAGGAGAGCTGTGATGCTGAGGGGGGAAGTTTATTCTCTTTCCCTGCAGAGAATAGACACGACGACATGTCAGGAGGTAACTTCCAGTGAAATGAAGCAAGCCGCTCAGCCGCATCAGGATATGGTGAAGAAGGTTGTACAGGAGACTGTGGTTGTCGAGGAGAGACGCGGGATGAATGTGCATGTGAGCGAGGATCCTGCTAAAGCGGCCGGACTTGCGCTGGATGCCCAGGCTGAGGCGGTGGCTGCCAGCGCCAAAGGGAAGGAGGGATCTGCTGGGACTGAGGGGGCGAAGGAGGAGAAAAGGGAGGAGGCTGGGAAAGCCCTAACCAAACTGGAAGGAGTGGCTGCTGCTTCGTGTGAGCAGGCGGAGGAGCACGGTACAACAGTCCACCTTTCAGAGTCTTTGGAAAGAAAACCTCATTTTGAGGTAACTTGTTCTTAAATCGGTCATGTCTGTGCTGAACTGTAAATGTAGGCAGTAGCGGACTAAGTTAATTCCTCTCGTGGAAAGCCAAGTGTACCAAGCTTGTATGATTGCATCTTTGCAGCAGGCAGTTTGTTTCTCCTCTTATTTCCTCCTTGCATGGCACCTTCAAGGCTTGTTGCTGGTTTCCACTATTGGCAAAATGCTGTGCCTATTTTACCTAAAAGCACTTTTCATGCTACAGAGAAATACCTAATTCGGTGACATTTTATGCAATGGATGAAAAGGATTCAGCTGGCCTTCTCTTTGGGAAAGTCCATCAAGATTGGCAAAGTTCATGTGTCCTCAATGACAGAAAATATATTGTTTTTTCTGTGCCTGGTACAATTGTCAATAAGTTTCCTGTGTCTTAAACAACCCAGGTTCCTTATCTTAACCCCATTAGCAGATTTTCAAGAACTGTAATGCAGAGGCGTTAAAAAAAGCCCCTTGTTCTTGCTCTTTTTTCTGAGAGCTGAATGGAAGACTAAGCCTGAACAGGATGATTCATTCTCTTGTCATTTTAAGAAAACGTAGAATCACAGAATCACAGAATAGTTGAGGTTAGGAGAGACTTCCAGAGGTCATCTGCTCCAACCCCCCTGCTCAAGCAGGGGCACCCAGAGCCAGTTGCCCAGGACCATGTCCAGACAGCATTTGAATATCTCCAAGGATAGAGACTCCACAACCTCCCTGGGCAACCTGTGCCAGTGCTCGGTCACCTTCACGGGGAAGAAATGTTCCCCGATGTTCAGAGGGAGCCTCCTGTGTTTCAGGTTGTGCCCATTGTCTCTTGTAGCGTTTAGATCTTTTCTGAAGTTTGTTTTCATGAAATCCAAGATAGTGCTAAATATTGACAGCATTATATACATGTATGTACCACTATAACAAAGAGAATTTTCTCTTTTTTTTTATAAACAGAGCACTTTTTCGTTGTTCCCCTGCCTTTTCCCAAGCCAAAAAAAAGAAATGTTCTGAGAAATCCATAGGCTTTGCTAAATGTTCCAATTCCTTTTTTTTTGTTCATGCAGTCACCAGTTGTGAAGACTGAGACTATCAGTTTCAGTAGTGTTTCTGCTGGTGGGGAAAACCTTGAAATTTCAACAAAGGAAGTGCCAGTAGTCCATACAGAAACAAAAACCATTACGTATGAGTCTTCTCAGGTAAGAAATTCTGCAAAAGCTAGGGTCTAATTTAAGATGCCCTTAAGGAACCCATGTTTCTTCACCCATCTTTAAGTATATGCCTTAATGTCAACTGTTCTAAGCTGTTCAAGTATTAAATATTAGCCTGAGGAGGATGTACGTAAGTATAGCTTGCCTGAGGAGGATGTACGTAAGTATAGCTTACCTGAGGGTTACTCTCATGTCCTGGTCTAGGGCCTTTTGAGAATATTGATGAAAGTATAGATTTGAAAGCCCCAGCTTCTCATCTGTCCTTCCAGAAGCGAAAGGGAGTCTCCAGATGCAGAGAGAAATACTTGACACATGGTCTCACCCTTATAGCAGTTATTTCCCTGCCATTAGATACTCACTTTATTAAAAACTGAAGAAATAGGGAAATTCAGCCAGTCCAGTTCTTGCCTCCCTGTGCTCAGGAGCATGTTTTTGATGACTGGTTTTCTCTTTCCTAGGTGGATTGTGGTGCTGACTCAGAACCGGGTGTGTTGATGAGTGCACAAACTATCACATCTGAAACCACCAGCACTACAACCACCACACATATCACCAAAGTGAGTCCTCAGAAAACAGAGAGCTTTTTTTTCACAAGCATGTCTCTTTTCTTAACTTCAGTTCTACTATTTATTTTTAAAAGTGGACACTTGCTTATACTCCCGACAAAATCTTGTCTGTTTTGGGTACCTGTCTTTATTCCCATGTCTTTGGCTATACTGGCTTCATTAGCGCATCATCCAGGGACTTGACAAGAGTCCTGAGAGTCATAAACCCTTAGGGTATGTCTGCAAGCACAAAACGTTGCTGTGCAAAGACACTTGCATTAGCTACAAATAATGTCTGGAGCTGGAAGCAGAGTAGCCACTTAGGCATCATATGGTAGCTGGGAAGGAATAATTTGCCTGAGTATGAGGCTCCATTGACATGACTATACTGCCTTTGAGTGCTGAGCTATTATCCCTGCACGGTGTTGAAAGCACGTAGTAAATCTGTATAGTGTAGTCATAACAGGACAAGCAGTCAGCTCAGACACCGCGGCTGCATTGCTGGGTGGTACCCTAAGGAGCCTGCCCACAGCCAAACAAAAATGGTGTTTGGTCTTCCAAGTTCCAAGATAGCATCTAAATAACAGTTCCTCCCTGAGCAGAAACCCTCTGCTCTCCCACCAGTATTCACCGAGGACAGGATTTCATTTTTCTGCAGTGAAATTCACCCTTCAGTAGATAAGCTGCAGTTGGACTTAACTAGGCCTTAATATGAGTTGTCTGTATGTCCATTCTTCATGGGATGAATGGGATGAACCCATTAAAAGATGGGTTGACGTGATGCTTAGGGACATGGTTTAGTGGTGGTTTTGGCAGTGTTAGGTTGATGGTTGGACTCAGTGATCTTAAAGGGCCCTTCCAACCTAGATAATTCTATGATCCTATGAATTTACCATAAATACCTGCCATACATACAAACATCTCTCCTGACATGTGTGCAGATTGATTAGAATCATAAAATTATCTGTGTTGGAAGGACCTCTGGAGGTCATTTAGTCCATTCAGAGCGGGCCAACTTCAGAGCTGCTCTGGTTGCAGTTCAGGGTTGTCCCCTCTGCACATGCTGTTTGAGATAGTTCAGTCCAGCCACATCTGGGTTCCTGCACTGATCATTCTCTGGATGATCATTCTCTGGAGGAGTAGCAGCACTCTTTAAAGTAAGTTACTGACATGCGTTTGTCCCTCCCATCTAGACTGTGAAAGGAGGCATCTCAGAGACAAGAATTGAAAAACGAATAGTCATCACAGGAGATGCAGATATTGATCATGATCAGGTAAAATCTCTAAGCTGCTAAAGGCTATTCTGAAGACTGCCAAAGAGAACATTTCTTAATATTGCTTTAAAAGATACTATATCATGCTGGCATGCCTTAAATTAAACTGGATTAGTAGTTAAATCAGTGATGGTATATTTCATATTTTAATCATTTTCCTCATTTGTAAATTGTGTAATATCTCATGAATCTCTCCACCTTGCTACTGATCATGCATGTTCCACCTCCTTTTTGTTTTTGCCCTTCTGTGGTTTCCTTGGGATAGGCGCTGGCTCAGGCAATTAAAGAAGCCAAAGAGCAGCACCCTGACATGTCAGTGACCAAAGTAGTGGTACATAAAGAGACAGAAATCACACCAGAAGATGGGGAGGATTGACCACAGGTAAGAGGACTAGATGATTTTCCGAGGCATTTATTGGGCTGGCATGCTGCAAAGATTGTTTTCCTACCATAATTCACCTCTAACTCTTCACTTTCTCTCCCTGGCATTTGCAAGTTGCATTTGTGCTGGTTATCAGTTCTGATGTTTGAATGTAAACCGCATTCAGCTCTAAACGTCTTTCTTCATTTAGTGGTGCCAGCTGGAGAAAGAGAAACTGCTCATTTGCTTTTGTTGGCTCTTTGGAAAGTCCTCATTGTCCATGCTTTGATAGAGTCTAATTTTCTAATTCTAAAGTCAAAAAGAAGTCTGTTGTCTGCTTTTATATCATTTGAGAACAAAGATAATTTGTTCTTAAAGGTATGCATTTTGTTTAAAAATGCCAAGGGAAAAACCTACAGCCGCTTTTTAAATGTCACGTGCGGATATGTTACAAGTTAAGCTTTAATTCCAAACTTGCAAAGATGTGATCCAACTTGCTTTTGATTTTTCTTTTAAATCCAGTGAATTAGCGTGTCGGAATTTGGGTGTCTTGGCTTTCTTGTATTTGGAAGAACATTTTATGTTTTAAAGCAGCATTGTTTATCAGGATGAGATGATAATGCAGCTTTTCCCGTGTCAAGCTTTTTTTCAGTGAAGGCATGCTCTCCAATTGTGGCTGGCTAAACAGACATCTTAATATTACTATATTTATCCTGTGTGCAAAAACATGTCATGCATACTAACCTGCTATGCAAAAGCTGTTAATGCCAGCAGCATTGCACAAATTGCTTTGAATGCTGTATGCAGAAGGGGGAAAAAAAGCTGCTTGTCTGGTTTGTTTAAATCGATAGCAGCATTTTATTCTTAAAACAATACATATTCCCTGGCATTCGGTGTAAGTTAACAGAATATGATGCACAGCACCTTCTGAAGCTGTTTTGCTCTCCTGCTTTTGGATATGCAGAACCTAAAGAAAACTGAATTGCAGTGTCTGTTATTTATTTGGGAGATGGAACCAGTCACTGAGGAGTGAGTAGCTGTGATTCTTGTGGTGTTCTGCTAATTGTTTCAGAGACAACGCAATGTGGCTTGCTTAAAAGTCTGTTGATGTCACTAATTCTTTCCATTCGCGTCAGTGGACTTTGGATTTGCGCCAAGTTGCTTATACTGGGGTGATGCTGTTTTCAAATAGCTTTTGTTACACGAACAAATTGACAAAAACCTCTTTTGCAAGAGAGTAGTTGCTTCAAATAATTAACTCGGTTCTCTCTCCTGCAGGAATAACCTAAATTGCATATGAATCCAGACATACACACCAGTAGGAATACGAGAGCCTATACGGAGTCTCAGTTCCAACCTGACTGACTTGTATCTGTCTATGGAAAATTTCAGTACAGAAGAATCGATCTTGACTGTTAATAAAGAAACTGGCAGAGATACCTTCCCATAGAAAGCAATCTGAATCAGCAGCAGTTAAACAATATTGCATGAAGCAACGATAAAATTACAGAAAAGCAGCATTTTTAATTTTCTTAAAATGTCTAAGTTTTCAGCTATACCTGCACGTTCATAAACAATATAAACAGTGATCTCATGTAACACATAAACAGTTCATGCCTTTCACAGTTTATGAAAGTCTAAACAAATTAAAATTTGTTAGGTGGCAAGCCTTTTGTTTACGGATATTGTAAATGAAGATTACCCCCAAAATGCTAGAAGCTGTATAGGTACTGTGTATAATGTTTTACCACACATTAGATGTGCCAATAACACAGTTTATTCAGTAAACAACTTGAATCTTATATTTGTTTCATCTGGTTTTATTACTGCCCGATAAACAATGACGAATCTTTACTCTTATCAAAATATTTAAATGCTTACAAAGTGTGCTTTGTATACCTGACTGAATACCTTATGAGGTAGTAATGATTTTAGTATATTAACTTTAACCATTTTTGTCAGCGGTGTTCAGAGTCAGCTTCCAGTCACCCTTCACAGATCCTAACCTTGTAAATTATATGTAGTTATTTTGGAGAAAAAAAAAAAATCTGTATTTTACTTAGTTTGCAGCATTAGAAAATTATTAATCTGAAATAACCGTGATGGTTTTCTATTGATTTCCCTTTTGTTCTCAGAGGAAAAAATGGAAAAAAAAAAAAAAATCTGTTTGAGAATCTGGGCAGCATTTACTATCTAGTTCAGAGTCAAGCCTTAACCTGTACAGAACGTCCACTGAAAACTCGTTAGTGTCCAGCTATAATAACCACTGAAGGGATAGCGTCCATTACACTGTCAGCTGCATCACAACACATGGTGAATGTATGTTTCTGCATAGTGAAATAAAAGTGGTAAATGCATCCAAAATCGTATTGTTCTGTGTCTAAAAAGCACCTAGTGTTTTTCAATGCTCAAAACTTTAAGTTACTTTTGTAAGACACCACAGGTTTTTCGCATCTGCACAGTAGACACGTTTTGTCTTCAGCGGCTGACACTGCACTGTGCAGACAGTTGGAGTTAGCGCAGCATCCGAAGGGATGACAGTGTTCACACCTTCGGGCAAGCGATGTTTGCAGAGGAAAAGGAGCATTTGGTTCCTTCTGTTTTCTCTAGTTGTGTTACTATTTCACTGAGTCTAAATGAAGGATTTTGTGGTTGCTTAGAAAGTAAAGGCCAGTAGCACTTGATTCAGATCCACTCTCTTTTTGTACTTTTGCTCTGAAACGTGGATAAAATTCTCTTTAAAGCTGTACTTACTTATCTGTTCCTTTTTCTTGCTCTTTTGCCACATCCTGTTGATGCTCCCCTGGTAGCTCAAAAGAAATTCATAACAATTAATTAATCCTTCTATCTGTATTTCCTTGCAGGATTGAAAGAAATGGGTACAAGCAGACTTTTCAGGACATAAAGGGCCAAATTTGCCCATCATTGTTTACACAGGGCTCCCTCACATTGAAGTCAATGGATTTGGCTTCAGTGGAGAGCAGGATTTGACCCAGTGACTTATTAATAAATGTTTATTTTCTTAATTTAGAAATAAAAAATAGTATATATAGAGAGAATAACCTGTAGATAATAACTAGAAGTAATATCCCAATGCTTTTAAAGCTTTGCCCTTAGTCTCTAAAACGTCTTCCTTCCACCAGCCATTCTTCATGCCTTTAATCCAGAGTGCTGTGTAACTCCCCCACCGCCATCATTGCTTACCTCTCGCCTAATGACCAACGCAAAGATTATGGTCTGCTGTGATCTTTGATTGACCTCTCCTCCTCCTGGTCTTTCACATGTGTAGAAGAGCATCTATGTTCTCAGCCCCCTCGGTGACGGTAGGCTCAGCTCTCTGGTGCTGCCAGCGCCTGGCGGCAGCCAGGGGTGGAGGAGGTACTCACCCTGTGTCTCAGCAGATGACATGCCAGGTTCTCGCTACTGCATCAGGAGTTTAAAAATAGACTCTGAAGCCATATCGATCTTCCCTCAGGTGCCCCTCATGTTGTCAGCTAAGAAACAGCATTGTATTACCTCAGAGAGACGCGAGGCGATTGCACAGCCTTCTCTCCAGAGTTAGCGTTATATTTTAGCATGGCTTGAGGAGATTGTACTTTGGTGATACTGCACAGTATGTACGCTGTCTAAAGATATTGTATCATAAGAAGTTAGTCTCCTTGAATTGAAAAGGACACTCACAGCTAAGATACGGCCTAAGCGTATGCAAACTATGAGGAGATGAGAGTGGACAGGCAAAGACATCTCAGTGCCACTGTTGGCAGTAGACCCTTGTTTGGGGGATGGTTCCTGGAAGTGATAGCTTTGGTTTTTGTTAGAAACTGTTTCTTGGGTTGTCTGCCTAATGCTGTGCCACATGAAATAAAGAACACCTGCCTGTTTCTACCAACCATCTTTTGTCTCCGTCTCTTCTCATTTATTGTTGGTCTTTGTCCGGCTTCTCGACGTAAAACAGCTTAGAAAACAAACCATCAAACATTGCGTTACTTGAAAGCACTGTTACCAACGCAGACACCAGTACTGGAGACAGCCTCACTTGTTACAACTGGAGTCACAGCTTCAGCCCTGTGAGGCCTGGCTGCTCCGCACCATTGAGGTGAGGGGCCAGGATGGCCAGGCAGGGCTTTGCACACCAGGGATGTTGGGCATAGCAAGCAATCACAGCAATTGTGACCATTACAGATACAGAAAGAATGAATACATTGATTTGGCATTTTTAAGGCAGTTTGGAATCACTTAACGTTTATCCCTCTGATGGTTTTTAAGGCTGTCTCATCACAAATGGCAAGTAATGCTGTTCTCTGTCCAAGCATGTAAAAAAAAATTTAATGGGCCTCTAAATCCCGATATTAGATCAAAGCGAGGGTTTAACAGCTTAGTCTTCTTTCTTCCCAGAGCAGATTTAGGCAGCTGGTGAGGTGATGTGGCTCACCTGTACAACAATTTGTATCTGATGAACTTATTGTTCCTTATAAATAGTTCTTCATGGCGAATAAATTGGACATCGAGTCCAGGCTTCACCCTGGCAAATCTTGCTGTAAATTTCTTACGTTAACCCAAAATAGTTCCGTCAGTTAAGACCACAAGGTCCATTTACAGGCTTCACCTTTAAATCTTCCCTCTTCACAGGTAATAAGGGTGAGGTAAAGAAATATGTTCCCCTTTTTTATACCCTTTTATATAACCAAACCTTAATTTTTAATCACTTTTCCTAGTCTAGTCTATTAAAAGTTTGTGACCTGCCTGAGGCAATGCTGAGATAATGTTGCATGATTAATTTTTTTCAATGTTTGTTGAACACACCAGCAGCACATAGTATATACTCTTAACTGTATTGCCCAAACAAAATTCTGCTCAGACAACCACGTTTGATCAAACTGGCTGGCATCATTTTTATATTGTTAGTTACCATACAGTCAGAGACCCTACACAAAAGACTATCTCAAATGAACAAAGTTCAAACTAATACCAAAAGAAACACCATTTTCATTTGACTTTAGCTATTACAAAGCATTAAGAAGAAAAGTGGCGTTTTTCAAGGTAAATATGTCCCAAACTACAGTTCACTGTTCCGAAAATTGGTCTGAGGTCTTTTATATTGTTAACTTTAAGGAAAATCCTTAATTGGGCAATTTCCCATTCCCAAGTCTTAGATCCATATTCTCCTGAAGTACATAAAAGAGTAACACTCATCTAATGAGAGGAGATTAAAAACAATTACTAGATTCTCTTCTTTCCCTTCCCCTCCATTGCATGAAGAAGCAGATACTTGTTTTCAGATATTTTTGGATGGTACTGAGCCTCCTTCAGTTGACTCCACTGATCTAATGTCTTGAGATGCCTTTGCAATTTCTTTTGCTCCTGAAACCCACTCTCTCTAGTTACAGACTTTCAATGTTGATGTTTTTTATGACTATGTGCTAATGAAATTACACCAAACAAACTCCCCATTAAGTGGAATAAGACCAAAGTCCTCTCAAACAGGATCTGGGAATGGATGAACATGAAGAAATGCTTCCTATGACAGCAGGAGCTGAACTGGACCTCCTGAAGTCCTGTGTAGATCCCAAGGTATAGTGGTGGTTTGAGGTACTATGGATGGACTATGAGATGACTATGGGTGGACCAACGGATGACTACGAGAAATGCATACTCATTGCATGTAGGTTTTTTTAAAGAAAGAGGAAATGAAGCACTTTTCTTAAATCTACAGATTCCAAAGGCTCTACCATTGTTTCATTGCAAGTGATGATTTGCTGTGTCTTTTGTCATTAGTGTTATGCCATATCAGCAAAGAGGTTGTCTGTGGTTGCTCTGGGTTCCCTCGGAGCAACATGAAATACTAACCTTCCTAATAAAAACTTAAAAAGATGGTTATGCATCTTCTAGTTCTGTCTCAAATAGGGATTTCTGTTTAAATAAACAATAAGGAATATTGCTAACAGTTTTTATATAAAAATATTTTCCACAAATTCCTGTATTCATTAACTGAAACCAGATTATTCTGTTATCTTGGAAGTACTATTAGCCCTTGTGCATACTGTAAATTTCTCTGGTTTATGCCATTTGATTCCTCCTCCATCCTTTTTTCTGTCTCCCATTCAACATCGGTCCTGCTTCTCAGCTAGAACTAATGGCTGCTGTAAAGACTGTTAGGAACAGAATTTCAAAAATCCGTGTTTAAAGGAAAACCAATATGCTCAAATTATGCAAAAATCTCAGTCAACTCTCTTCCTTCATCTCATGCTCCCAAATGCAGCTAGAACCTCCATAAATCAGTGACCTCACTCTTGCAGATGAAATGACCATCACTCACCATAAGTAGGATTAATGGCCCGTCTTTGAGAATGACTACAGTGACATAGAGGGGAAAATTAGAAAAAAAAAAAACAAAACAGAGAAAAAAGAGTACTGACACTAGAAATTATTTTCATTTTTAAACACATTAGACTTTTATCTGTACAGTCTGCCAGCTCTGTTTTCTCCAGTGCAGAACTTTTAAATAAGAACCTTTTATTCTTGCTTCTTATTGTCCAGAGTTTACTAAGAATTTCTTTTTCATTTTCTAGAACGATCTTTGCTGTCTGCATCTGTGGTGACGTGCACTGCGGCTCTTAACTTCTGCACACAACCAAAACTCGGGCAACAATGTCAACTAATCTGAACTGCAAAACACAGATCCTGGAATGTGTGGAGCTTTTTGCCTGAATTGCAACCGAGAGTGCTGTTTTTCCAAACCAATCCTGCCTTACAGTGCACGTGTTGCTTTTAAGTACCCGGCATGTGTTCTTTGGTGGATAATCCTGAGTGACAATAGTGTAAAAGATACAATACTAGACAAAACACATTAAAGGCCTCAGGGAAAGGCACATCATAAATTATACAACAGAGCAAGGAAAAAAATGAAAGCAATATATCTGAAGGTACAAAAGCAAATCATTAAGAAGCCTTCAAAGCTTCTGCCACTAGGAAGAGTCCAGCTAATAAGATGCTCGCTCTTTCCTTAGATCAAGAGTGCTACTAGCACTGATATCCTTCCTTGACGGATTTACGAAGTTCTTTCTCAGACACACTGGCTTTCTGGCCAAACTCAGTGATGGATTTGGCATATGAAGGCTTCTAAAGGCATTTATATTCCTTTAGTCCTTTCTCTACTCCATACGCAATTTAGAGAAACATGAGTCTTGTTATACGCTCACAGAAGAGTTGACAGTTTCACCACTAATCCTTAGACCTCCTAAATCCCAAGCTACTGGACAAATACACACACACACACATATGTTCCCACAGAACAGTATTTGTTCTAACAGTATTTCTATGAAATCATCCTTGAATATACATTAAACAACGGATTTGTTTTTCCATTCAAAATGCCATCTGGTGATTGACATGTCACAAGATTATTTTTTTTCCTACAATCAGATGTAATATGTCAATACAAATACTTTTTGTCATATCAATCTATAAAAGTGAATATGTAACATGAAAACACTGCAACATGTGGCCTAACATCACAGAAATAAAGGACTGCCTTCAACATCTGCATGAGGTGGTTCTGTGACAAGGAGGCTTCTGCAAACTCTGGGAAGACAGCCTGTAATAGTGGCTTATCCCACCACTTCACAGTTATTTTAAATTCTCTTTGTCCCTTCTTGCTTTCCTTCATATTCTCCAACTTAACCCATCTGCGTTTGATCTATCAGGCTCCCCTTTTCTGCATCGTCTCTCCTGCAGCTTTTCCTGGCTTTTGAGCAGACTGCATCTGCTGCTTCTTTTTCCATTCATTCTGCTGTTACATCCTATCCTACCTATCAACCTTCTTTAAAGTCTTGCTAATTCTCTCTGTCCTGCAGTCTTCCCCACTCATCCTTAACAACTTCAACTCATACAATGATGATACATCCAACCCTTAAGTGCATATTTCTTTGCTTTCATATCTCTCTTCAAATTTCAGTCTTGGTTCATTCTTCTCTTCTTATCACTGGTGTCTTTCCCATGATTGTTTTTATCGAGCAGTACTCTCTTTGATTATTTTTTTTTATATAGACAGTTTCCCTCTTCAGCCATCATCTGATCTCTTTCAGCATTAGCCCATTCTCTCTCACACTGACATTTGCCTCTCTCATGTTTTCTGGTCCATTAGCTTTGATGGCTGTCATCTGCTTTCAGACCTTTCAAACCCCAGCCCTAGTTTCTCTGCTCCTCTTTCTGACCCGTCACTAAAAAGCATGCATGAGGGAAATTCTGTAGATAGTTTTTCTTCAGTACAATAAATATTCTTTTCTCTAACAATGTTACACAACACTCTTCTATTTAAATACACCTCCCTGCCCCCCAGCAGGTAATATATGTGCTGCCTTGTTGCTTCTTCTACTTTCTGCATGGGGTCCTGCCCATACCTTCCAATGAGAGCATATTTAAAAGCAGAATGATTTCTATCACCCTCTTAACTTCTGCCTTCTTCATCCTCAGCTTCCACTTGACCTTTTCACAGATGTAGAAGTTTTATGTCTGCTTCAACTTCTGACAGCCTTAACACATCCTCATGATTGCATCCCAAGCGATCTTTCTCCTCACAATATCAGGTTTATTTCCTAAACCTTTAGTTCCTCTCATTCTAAAAATGTCTGCTCTGGTCCTTGCCAACTCTGAATTTCACATCCAGGGCCATGTTGTTGGCTATAGCTGCTCTCTCCCACTCTGCAGGCCAGCATGTTTTCCCTCACAACCACAGCATGTCTGGTTGTCTTCTCCAGGCTCAGGACCAGTACCCTACTATCATTCTCCATGACTGTTATCTCCGTTCTCTCTCTGTAGACACATACTTGACTTTTCTATTTGAATCCTATCCTCCTCTCTGTGCTCAGTTAAGTCCTCCTGACTCTCCAACTGCTCTTTTAGCAATAGGCTCCCCTTCTTTTACTTCACCTTTCTGTAGGAATCTTCGGAGCTCATGGTGTGTGTCCAGTCTTCCTTTACACCGCCTCACTGTGATCTTCCCCATGAATGGGAATTCAGACAGCCCATATTTCTGTCTCATTTGTTGAAAGTAAGGTTAATATTGCTCCTCTTTAACCAATTTCTGTGTATTTACAGCTGCAGCATTATTTAGCAGAAACTGCTCTGCCACTCGCATTACCCCATTACAACTCCTGTGTGAAGGCAAAATGGAAACACCGCCAGGAAATTTGATATGTATTACTGTATGAGAATAAAGAGGTAACATCATCTCTATGTCGACACCTAAACTGTTCTGGAATAAACAGCCAGTTTTATTTCAGCCAATAAAGAAGCCCCATGACAAAAAGGGCATCTTCACTGGGGCCCAGCATTGTGCAGCCTTTGAACTGGAGCTGGTTTCTATCTGATCTGCTCTGAGCGAGGGCTGAGGAACAGGACTGTCTTGTCCCATTCTTGTACACATGACCCTTACATAAACTCTAGGAACGCAGCAAAATTATGTTATCCATGTGAGGCTGGCTGCTGTGACACAGGCTGAACAAGTCAGGTATCAACTCACTGATTATATATGTTGACGCATTTGTACTGAAATGGTGCATCAGCATTATTTATTCAGTCATGCCACTAAGTTCTCCTTCAGTGCATTTAATGCTGCACTCACATATAAGTCCAAGTGGTTTTAGGAGGAGGAAGAGACAGCTGAAGAGAGACAGGTAGAGCAAAAGCCCTGCCATAGCCCTGTGGATGACAGAAACCTTGGCTGACACCCTGCATATTCCATCTGTGTCGTCAAGTACATCAATCACTCCAGCAATTAAAGCTAATGACTGTTGGGGCAACAGTAGCACCAGTTGGCTCCCTATCCAAATTTTATCATTACATGTCCTTGTTTGGCCAGAAGTATAAGTACATCATGGAGAGCTGATTCCAGTTTCTCCAGTGAAGTAGGTTAATCTTCTATTGACAACTAACCCTGCAGTGTTAGAAAAGTCACCTGGTGCTGTGGCAGGCCAAAACCCATTGCTCTACCAATTTGGAACAAGGTTTTTTTGTTATAGGAAACCTAATTTGGCCAAAACAAAAAAACTTCTGGTGATGGGGAAAAAAATACCTACGAGCTGCATTAAAAAGACTCCTCCAACAGCAGCAGTACTGTTATGGTGGGATACATGTTATGGTGGGAAAATCTGTTCCTTCACTATGAATGACGGAACTTATTTGTGAGCCTGGGTAAGATGATATGACTGAAAGATAAGGTAGGTGGTAATAGTTCGGGATCAAGAAAGCTGCTTCTTACAACTGAGTCTCAGTAAAAAGACTTTGCTATAATGCCAAATGTTGTGCTTTATCTACAACACTAATTTTGTGCTTCTTAAGACAAAAAAACATGGTGGCAGAGGGTTAGAAAAATCTTGTGGCTGTTCATAACAGCACTGTCATGTGGAAAAAAGAAAACCTCCGGATATGTGCAATTAATATAAGGGAGTAGTGTTGCAGTAGGGAGTACTTCAAGGCGGTACAGAACAATCAATAGATAGGTGGGTTTTGTAAAATTCTTACTTTTTTTTTATGGAAAATGAGGTAGGGTGTACAGTGCTAATTCAGGACTTCTGTAGAGAAAACACAACATATTTGTCTAAGTGACACTTGGTCAAACTGTTGTACGGCAGGAGTAATAAAAGGTTCATATACATAATACAGCGTATCTCTTCTGTTAGCATGTATCCTGTAAAAATAGCTTGATGTGCTCTTAGTGTTCATTGCAATCATAAACTACAAGTGTTGCAGTCTCAAAAAAGAGTAAAAATATTGCTGGACTAATAACCGTCCACCATCTGAAACAGGCAGATTTCACCTTTCCAGGCTGTTACTTTAAAATCTTGATGAATAGAGATGATAGAATAGAAAAGGCCATCCCCATAATGTTGCTAACTTCCAAAGCATGTTTTCACTGTATATAGTACTAAACCATAACTCCAATCTTGTCTTTACATACTGACAGTTGTCTTATTATTAGATTATATTTTTAACATATACCAGGGAGATACTAGGGGAAAGACTGTCTGTATCCAGTGCCTGCACAGCTCCAGTCACTATCATAGTGAAGCTACTGCTGCTGACTCAGTCATGGGCACAAATGTCAAGTGGCTAGATTCATGACTATGCTCATTTGCATTTGCCCCTACATAAGCAGGCGTGAAACTACAAATTAGTGTGAGCAAGCTCAAAGTATTTCTACACTAAACTCGTAGTATCTCCACACCTACACGCAATTATGCAAAGCAGCTATTGCTGAGACTCCAAAGTGATCCGATTCCAGCTCTACATCCTCGGCTAATGATGTCCACCTTAAAATCTTTGCTTGGTCAAAGAAGACCTCTGTGTGCTCAGCTACGCTGGCAAGTAGATTCGTTACATATCAATCGGTAAAGCAAATCTTAAATAATCTATTTGTCAAAATTGTTGTGCACTGTGTTGGCACCAACAATTAAAACTCACCCATATCCTTCCTGCCTCCAGCAATGTTTTGCTGCTGGAGAGATAAATAATGATCTTTTAAACAATAGTTACGCCTAAAAATTTCTAATATAGATGCCTCATCCTCTGCATCCATTTCTCCCCCAGGGGAGGAAATATTAGACAAAGAGAGCAGGATTTCTCTCTTGAACATACTGATGGATAGAAGTCATAATCCCATGCAGGCTTTGCTTCTGAAAGGGCAAGACTTTGTCCTCAGAAGATGTAGTATTTGAAAGCATTGGACCTGTTGGTGTCTTACCTATCTATTTTGCAGCAGAGTAACTTCCCTGCTCAGTTAGTTACACTTTAACTGATCTAGAACTGCAGTGGGGAGAAACCCGCCTCTCGTCATTCTGCTTCTGCTTTCTATATTCCCCCCAACCATTCTGCAGCGTTTCTCATTGTATGCATTATGGACCTCTGGCATTCATCACCCACCATCACCTTCTAACAAAGCTTTCAGCTTCATCTATGTCTTTCCTCTCTGGAATGGAGTCATGGCCACACTTCAAGCTGAGCTTTACTGACATTTTCCTGGTAAAAGAAAACAGTAACACAAATCACAAGACCTGAAGATTTGACTTTATTAGTCTTCTGGATTCAACCTACAAATACAATATCCCTACTACCTCAATGACAGAAATTTTCATAGGCAACCATATCCACGCAAGGTGACAGGGAAACTTTTCTCATGACTACTTACTTGTCAGTCAATACCTGTGGCCTGTTCAGAGTCTGCCATGATCCTAGGGCTAGGATCTTACCATGTCATAAATACCCAGGTATTGGGTTTTAGTTCCCCTGATGGATCTGACTGAGCATTAATCTTTGTGTGAGCCGAACAGAAATGCATACTTAGCTATCAAAAGAGAAGTTCAAACCTAAATAATGTATTCCTCTCCTCCACAATTTTCTATTTTTTTTTTTCAATGATAGGCGCAACTTGTCTATATCCATTTATCAACAACTATTCCCTATGAATGCCAACCATCACTGATACCACCTCATACCCTGCTGCTATGGCTGACGAGCAGAAGTTCACAAATGTAGGGTGTGTTACTATTATTGCCAGCCAGAGCCAATTGGAAAACTAATGTCAGCCTGAATTCAACATATTCTATTGCAAATATTAAGGTATAAATGATTAATCTCATTGCTGATGGAGAACAAGTTTAATATTTCCTTCACTATATTTAATAGGAACTTCTTTTAGACTAAGCTCAGTCATTTAGTGTACAGAAACATCCAGCTCTTTCAAATTCACATATAGGTGACATCAACAGTAAGAAGAATATCCACAGCTCAACACAGCAAAGGTGAAAAGGAAGTTAGTATCTTTCCCCAGAAAATAGCAGCAACTCATGAAAAGCCTAAAACTATCAGGATCAATGAAAAGGGGCACTTCCTACTGTTCAGCAGTAAGAGAGACATCAACCTCACAAATGGTTACAAATACGTTGTTTGTGTCTCAATGTATTTTTGCTTCACTTGCAAAGACATGCCCATCCAGTTCACAGCAGCTATCTGCTGTCATTCAAGGGTAGATTCCTCCACATGCCCACGTTGTACGTTATGCTCTTCAACAGCACAGTTTGTCAAGATCTTGCTTTTGCAGGTCCTAGGACTACCAGAACATTAAGAGCCACTCCTTTACTTCTCCTTTCTCTTTACTGTTATACTTCATGTTTTAAATAAAATTATTGGATAGTGATCAGATTAGACTTAACAAAACCTTATTCTAGGTCTAAAATATATTTGAGAGGCAACTGACAGCTCTCAGGTCTTCCAGAAGACTGCGTCTGATGTAATTTCTCGTTCTAGATCTCGTCCTTGGTGACTTTCTCTGTCTTCATTGCTCTGCAGCACTCAAATGGCTGCTAATAATCAACACAGTGGATCACTGCTGGAAGCTCAGCCATATAAAATTGGCAATTTTCTTGGTTAATTACCATTTTCATCTGATATGCAAGCAAAACAGAATGAGAACTTAGTTGATGAAATTTGCACTTTGAATGATAACAGTGTCACTATCGTGCACAAGCTCGGTTGGTTCAGCTGCTAGGGTGGATTTGGTATTTGAAACAGAAGTGGTAAAGTTTGGGGGCACAGCTCTAAATGTGCTTCAGCCAGAGGAAGTTATCTGTGACTGGCAAGGGTAAATAGAGATGAAAGTGTGGATATGGCCTTACAGGCCATACAACAGACAGCCATCATAGGCATCATCGTCAACATCATACATCATAGGCAGCCAGACATATCAAAGACATATCAGCTTGGTGGAAAACCTGTTATTTTGATTTGATATTCTTTTCTGTGTCTTGGTCCCACTGCAAGTGCAAATGAATTAGGCATGGCAGAGGGTGTTGGGGGGAACAGCTTCAAACATGTGGGGGGAAATCTTGCTAGATTTCCATCTCACAACAAGGAAATTTGTAATGTGGGTATTAAAGAATGCATATTCCTTTCTTCAGTGCCAGACTGGGAAAGAGTTATGATAGATCTAGAAGAAAATATAGCATCTCCCTATATCACAGAGATAAACAGAAATATTTGTCTCTAAAAAGAGGTTTAGTTTTGAAAAGAAAGTCTGTAAACCCTGAGGTCTGGGATTCGAACTAGCCGAAACAAACAGGTCTGAAGGATATAACCCTAAAAGAAGGCTATAGCTTACAGGAGATGTATAGCAGATGCATCAGGTTGTACTGAAAGCAGGAAAAGTCATTTGTAACTGAAGCCTGAGTATGTGTTTGTGCTGTGAGAACCAAACTTGTGAATAGAACTTGCAGGATACATTATTTGTGTTATTAATGAAAAACAGTTAGAGCATGACTCAAAACTGAATGAGGACAGAAGAAAGGAATTCTGCTATGGCAAGTTTTCTTTGGGCAGCAAACAGAATTCTCCAAGGTCTTCCTAATTCTAGATACAATGTTTTGGGTATTTGGTAAACTGTACACAGAATGTATACATTCCACTATTATTAGAAACTACAATTCAATCTTTTAAAGCCTTCTTGCCCTTTAAAATCATAGTTCTCCAAATGTTTCATGAAACTGTGTAGTATTTCTTTGAAATATGATCTTGTCTCAGAATTTTCCTTCGGAAGACCAATATTCCTTTAAAAGGGATTCTTCCACCCACTATCTGGCAGTAACCCAAAACAAATCACTAAAACTACAGTATCAGAGCAACCTTATAATTACAGCACAGATTTCAAATGAAAACCAAGCCAGGCGTGGTCTGAAGACCATAGATATTTGAGAGCCTGAATTGGTGAAGTTGAATTTACCATGTGAATGTAATTCATAAGGCAAGTATGCTTATGCTTTGAACTGTGTTAGTATTTTTTTTCTCCCACAGGAACAGCGCAAATACACAATCTAGAACCTCCTAATCATGCCACTAGGTTTAAGGCAATGTATTGAACACAAGTTGTACATCTGGCATGGTGTTTGCTAACTTATTTCATAAAGAAACACAGTAAAAAGAGAGGAACTAATAACAAATTACAATCATCATAATTATAGTATATGGTTTGTTTCACCATTCTGTCTTGGAGACCCAGTCATGGACCAGGACTGCAGTTTGCAAGACACAACACATATACAGAGCAAGAATGTGGAGTCTTCCACCAAAATACTTACAGTCAAACAGTAATGCAGGACGTGACTGGATAAAGACACACAGATGAATATAAAGTGATATTAGTAATAAAGGATCCCAGCGCACATGGCTTATCTATTATGAAGAGTTTTGAAAGGGGAATTTCTAAGCAGGGCTCTAGGAATACTTTATGCATGTTTATAGCGAATTGCCAGAACAAACCCAAAATAGTCCCACAATGGACTGCCTGGGAGAAAAACCAAGGTAAACTAAGCGAAATTAAGACGTGGATTTTGATAGCTGGACTAGTGACAGGACATGATGATGGGGGCCAAGAGCAATGATGCAAGAAAGTGAACTGTGACAAGGGAGAATATAGCCAAAGATCACAGAGGGTTTTATTCAGTGAAGACCTAAATTGGATAATTAACCTTGTGGGGAGTTTTGAGGCAAGCTTATAAGTTGAGCAGAGGTGAGGATGAGGAAACAAGCAGCTAAGTTGTGTCATCAATGAGGTCACTGACATCTGAGCATGAGGGGCCTTAAGACAAGCAGAAAGACATTCAACAGAGGACTGTAAGTCAAAATTAGAGACAGTGGCCTATATGGCCCAGGTACCCAGGAGAAAATAAAAGTCAGGCGAGATCAAATGCTCTGAAAGTCAGAGGAGGCGAGATTATCTGAAAATAAGAAGAATGGAAAGGGAAAGCTATCACAGTCTCACTCTGGTCTGTTCTGCACCAGTGATCTTAAGAGGGGGAAATGGCACCCCAGTCTTACTTGAGTTATTGCTTATGTGGAACTCCTGTGAGCAACATATTGTATATTTCAGGCAAAGCAAAATATTTGCCTGAGCAGAATTCATGGTTAAATTGCTCCTGCAAAACAAGCAAGCAAAAAGTTTTAAAAGCATGTTAGAGGACTGCAAGAGAATATTGCTGAAATAAAACAGCCTGCAATGCCTAGGGCTATTATGATGTATTTAGCCTCTGAGTTGATCATACATAATCCTGTTATCTTGTAACTATTACAGCAAAACATGTAAACGTAAATAATAATGTTAACATTTAGTGTGGTAGGTTAATAAACAGCATACTGATCCAAAGATCTACCAAGTGTTCCTTTTTTTTTTTTAATTAAATACAGCTGCACCTGAGCTTTTAAAGCTAGTGAGCCAATAAGGGCTGTCTCAGGGTCTCCAGAAACAAGATGACAATTATGTTAGCAAATGACAATCTTGGAGAATGCACGCTTACATATGGTGATCTTCAAACAAACAAACAAAAAAAACCCTGCTAAGTTTCTCTAAATTTGGCTTTGGAGAGGGTTACAACAGAGCTAAGTGTAGATTGTATGTGGTACATCACCTTACAAGCATTTGCCCTCCCACGTGCCAAAGGCTATGACACAGGATAAAAATGAAATTATGATGTTACTGAAATGCTTTGTGGACTTCATACACCTAGGGGCTTCTCCTACTGAAATGAATGACATCTTCAGAACCCATATGAATATAAGAGGTGCTGTTTATAGCTGCTGTCATTTCACTCTTGCTTCTGCCAAGTTTCAGTCTGTTTCAAAGATTTCTCTGAAATCAGGGCTTTTATTGTCAAGGTACCAATCGTATGGCCTACGCTGCTTCCAGCGCATGTGGCATAGGCACTCCCATAGGCACTGGTGGGAGAAATTAACAGGATGGTCTAGCAGAAACAACAGCCACATTCCCTCATATGAATATATTTCAAGAAAGAATTATCCTAGCACTTCAATTCGTTTAAATGTGTATGGAAATTTGCTTGTCATTTTATCAGCTATGACAGCATGTAATTGTGCACACATAAGGCTGACACAAAGAAATTTGGTTTACTTCCATTACTAACCATATACCTTATTAATATGAGAGCAAATCCGGAAATTGCTGCAGTCAGAAAATACTTCTAACTAAAAAAGTGCATAAATAACCCTGATTATAAATCCAGTGAATGCCACCATTATGGACAGCACTGGCCAGCATATGGAAAACTCTGTTTTGATGATGGTAATCTCAGAGAATGATAGTCCAAATGCAATAGCAGCATACCACACACCTGCTTTATTTGCCCACATCTCCACCTAATGGGTATGAACATCAGCAATGGTTAGTTGCATTTGATTTAGGGAGAGATGATACTTGAGATGGAAAAGCCTATGAAGTGGTAGAACCTCTCTAGACTTTCCATTGACTTCACTTGCATGAGACCCATCATCCAAGGGTGAGCCAGACTGGAAGTATTACTTTCTGTAAATTGCGCTACTTGACAGACAGTAGCCAGAGCTATCATGCTGATACTATGAAAATTGTTATCCTTTATCCTCCCTGTCCCTTCCTCCTTTGACTTATGTTACATACAGATACTGCGACTGAGAAGGGCTGTCATAATCATTCCTGAACTGTGCATGTATATTGTGCTATTTATGCAAGGTCTTTGAGAAGCTGCTGTATCTTTTCCAGTATCACAGTCAGGTAATTGGTATGCTGTTGGTTGGGAAGCTCCTCTAGGGTTTTCCAAAAAGAGGTTCTTTTTTTAGCATGTGTTTCTCTTCCCACGTTTCTGATATCATCTCTCTGCATTCACGTCAAAATAAAATGGGAAGGAAAGCTGCAGAAGCTAGAAAGCAGAGAATGATGCTTAGCCATCCACCTTGAATTCCGTGAATAAGAGATTGGGATTGAACAGTAACTACAGATTAGTTTAGTCGCCAATGCATAAAATAATCCATCTGTAAACTTGCTGTAAAATTCTGCTGCAGATGTACCATAAATGATTAATAGAACCCTACCTTATTTTGAAACTGTAGCATCTATCAAGCAAAAAGGCTTGTTATATTGCCATCACAGGCTGTAGTTATATCACTAGCAGCTTTGGCTGAGATGTTGGTGGGCATTTAAATCCAAAGTATGTATTAGGTAAAGCAGAATGAGTAATGTTTGGGATGACCGTAAGGCATGATTGTTATTAAGTCTCTTTGTACTTACAAAGACTGAGCAATGTTCACTTGCTCCAAGTAATTTGGCAGTCACAGCTGCTGGAAATACTTCTATGTGGAAAAGACTGTAACGGACCGTGGTTATAAAACATAAATTGTTCAAACCAAGCAAATGTAACTTCTACGTATTCCCATCGGACTAATAATTCACATAAGCCTATGTAACTTATTGCCAGTTATGTTTCCTGTATTTCATGCAACTCGAACAGTAAAAAAGCACATGACCTGATTGTGATTGCAAAGCCCATCTGCATTGAACATCGTGTATCAGTTTGAAAAATACATACACTTAAACTGGGGACACAAGCAGCTGAAAGAACTTTGGTCAAACAAGCTGTTAAGAAAAGTCTGTTTTGGCAGAAATTTTGACAGTCCTTTGGCTGAACAAGCAATGCTGTTCTCAGACCAAGTCCAACAGTACAACACCATCACAGAAGGAGAAGTGGCACACCACAGCCAATTACCATTCCAGTGCGCAGAAGCTACATCCCATGGATCTTTTCCAATCTTCCCCTTTTATGCAAGTTCTTCAAATTTGTAAAATTCATAGGTTTCCTGCCTCAGCAAAAAGCACTCAGCAGTGCTATAACTTCTTGCTCCAGCAGACCAATTGCAAATTGAATTGTCTGCCATACCTGTTGCACTATACCTTTTTATGCTGTAGTCATTGCATTTCTAATTTTGGTATCTGAGTTTACCAGTATACATAAGGACATATGTTATCCCTGGGGATCTTTGTATGTCAGTTGAATGCATCTAAACAGTTTTTTTAGAGGTCAAAGTCAGATTATTTTGCCATAGGTTAAACATTACCAGATACAGTGCATTGCGATATTTTCAAGTTTCTCCAATGGTAGCAAAGCCAACCTACAGCTATTAGAGTGCCCTGAAACCCTGTTGGAGAGTGCTGTATTTAAAGTCAATAGTAAAACATAGGCAGACCTGAGCTTCAGAAAGCCATAGTATTAGGTTTTTTGACATTGGACTTCACAGGAAACTAGTTCAAAAAAAGGAATTGGTGGTGTATGCTCTGGATCTAGCTCTGGTAAGAGTAGGTTAACAAAACAAAACAAATAAAAAAAAAAAACACCAAACCCTATTCTCTTCACTAGGAATATTCTACTCAGTTAGTCCCTTGAGTGAATTGACACAAATGATGCAGTCATACAAAGGCAAAATGAATAGGTCATTACAAAGTGAGGAGAATTTAAACTATTGAATAATATGACCCCTTGAAATCATTTGTGGCCACCACAGTACTTGTCACTATGGTCCACACTGATAGTGGAGGAAAGTATTTTGTTGACTACTACCTATTGTTTGCTCATAACTGCATTTTTTTTGCAGTCCAGCAAATATTGAAGACTCTTTAACAAGCCTGTGGAAGATGCTGATCAGCCAAGAAACAACTGAAGGGGGAGAAAAGGGAAGAGTGGCTTAAGTTGTGTTATCTTAAGTTAGTATTTTCTGCACATCTTCACTTTTATATACTTATCTTTGGATCTCTTAACAATTTAGAAAACTGCGGCAAAGCAATTTGTTGAAAATTGCACAACAAAAGAACTATTGATCATGGTTCAAATCTACTATCCCTATCAGACAGGCCTTTTCCTTCTGGATATGTTTTTGCATTAAAAGTCAGAACTATTGATTTGGATGTATTCAAGAGATTACTCAACGTGTTTACAGAGGGGAATGGCTGGTATACACGAAGTGAGTGATAGCCAACTATTTTCCCTTAGCTATCCTACCTACAGTTTTCACTTAATATGACATTAAATTCTGATCTTCTGTAAAGCTTTTTTGGGTGTATCTGAAGCAATGAAAATCATTCTTACCTACAGTATATAAACTTATATATACAGTAAGGGTTTCTCTGTACCCACCAAATCCCATAACCAACAGTTAATCTCTCTTCATATTAAAATATCATGACAAGGTCCAAAAATGATCACAGGAATATTTTTTTTCAATGTGGAAGGCAATGTAGTTGGAGCCAATGCCTCTTCTGGTAACCTTTATAACCTAAGCATCAAAATGGGCACAGCTTAAGGGAAGAAAGAGGAGGAAACAGAGGTGAGTGACCAAGGTCATGACCTCTTAGAGAAGAATCAAGGACAAAATGCAGCTTTCTGATTCCCAGCCAAGTTCCTAATCCATCACCAAAGCAAATACTTTTCCTTTTGTGTTACTTTTTAATGCCTATTAATAATTTACTGTTTTAATTTCACATAAGAAGCTAATGGTCTTACTATTTTTATTTCTCTTTAGAAAAGCAAAGAAATATAAACTTGTATGAACTATGTAATCCTACACTATTAAAGGTAAGCTCCAATATTCTGACATGGTTTTGATTTGAAAATAAAAGTATTTGGGGTTTCTTGAGGTCTGTAAAGTTTAATAGAGGGATGGAGCCAAAACCACCAAGCAATTAATGCATTGTTTCTTTTGGGCAAGACAAGTAGCCATATGATACAGAGATGAAGCATATACTAATAATGAACACTGGAGGATATCCAGACTAGTTCATAGGGGACTGCTTCAGTTTTAAACAGTACATCTAATAGGATTCAGCATAGTCATTGTATCACTCCACAAACTTTGTTCATACTGAGTAACACAGAAGAATGTAAGTAGCTTCAACATTTATTAAAGTAATCACTTCATTAAATACAATTTTTGCAAAGTCCAGTCCTGAGAAAGGGAAACACAGTAATAATACTTAAATTGATTCTAATAGAGGATTTTTATCTTTCCAAACTCTCATCAAACTAAAAGGAGACATAGTCTTTTTCATCTTATAAGAAATGAGACTGATAATTTACAGTAATAGCTATAGATTTATCAGAATAAAACTCCACTGCATCCAAAGAGAGCTAGAACATGCTCAGTCCTATCATTAACACAGCTTGACACTGTCTCCCATGGAAATCAGTGGGAGCCATTCTAGTTACTTTAGTGGATGTTGGATGAGATCTCTGAACAGTAAGACATTTGGGAAGGGCCTAAAAAATCGAGGGGCACAATAGAAATAAATAAAATGTAGGTTTAGGGGATTTTTTCATACTCATTAGTTGTACTAATTTACTCATGTACTAATGTACTCAGTTGTACTAAAAAGTGCAACTTTTTAATGTAATGTTGAGACTGCTAAGAGACAAAGGCAGGCAACATTATAAATTACAACCCTCTTTCCTCTCTCCCCTAAACATGTATTTAACACCATTATTTTACTTTAAATTAGTAGATCTATTTGCTAAATACTCTGTTATGTACAGAGCCATAGAAAGGAATATCTTTATAATGTTTAAAGGTTTACAAGATAATTACATAGTTCTATACATTTTTCTCAATCAAAATTTGATATTACTTTCTAAATATGAAGTGTTCAAAAATTCATGTTAGTTGATAAGCCAGTTTTACCTGTACACTGGATTATAAATTATGGATTAACATCTACTTTCCTTATGAGTGGCAACATTTGCACTGCCTGTAAGGAGAAGGGGTTCAAGCAAAATGCTAGGCAGCAAATTTTCCTAATCTCATTCCTTTTCCTAACAGACATATGGTAGTCTCATGATGTTTGTCTGCTTCTGAGGTAACACACATAAATATGAGAAAGAAAATCCTCCCTGCAAAAATACACTGCATTCTGCAGCTGGGCGGTGAACAGTATCCTGTGTCTGCATTTATGAACAGAATATTTGGTCTTAATATGACAGGATGACGCCCTCTCCATTACCATGCTGCCTTTCAGAATAGGCAGGACAAGTTGATGGCCTAATAGGGTATCCCCTCCTTAAAGATCCAGAGTACCCATACCTTCATTAACTTGACATTGATATAAAGTGCCTTTCATTTTGCCAGTCCTTTATACAAGTATTTGTTCATTGCACCCCTCACTAAGGGCTGACCCACATAAAACAAAAGAGGTAGGAGATATTTCTTTAGATCAAGCAATAAAAGAGTCTGATTTCTAAGGATTTAGGATTATAATTTTGGTAATGGTCTATGTTGAGAGGAAAATCTAAGTGACTGAGCAGTTAAGAGTGCATCATAATGGAAATGCACAGAGGATCATAGTGAAGATTACTAGAGTAACCTTTATTCTGCCTTCTTTACTCTTGGACTGCTTAACTTCAAAGCATTATTTTTCTTTTAATGTAGGCCTTTGGCAGTTGCAGTATTTCATAGACTGGCAAGCCAAAGAGAACTATTATAACCATCTAATTTGACCTCCTATATAAAATAGGACACAATGTCACTTGCTGCTTTTACTTTGAGCCAATTAACTAGCATGTGACTAAGCATAACTTTCAAAGGCATTCATTTTTCTCACTTGAGGATTTCAAGAGATGGAGAACCCATTAGTTTTCTTGCTGTTTTTTTCCAACAGTTAATCACTCCCTCTGTTTAAAAAATGTATGCTTCATTGCCTATCTGAATGGTTTCATGGTCTCAGCTTCCAGCTATGGGCAATTCAGGTCTTTTGTCTTTGGACTAAAGATCCCTTTATTCACTCAGTATTTTCTCTCCATTAAGTTAAGTAAGTGTCTAAGTCGCTGTAATCAAATCATCCTAATGCATTCTTGTTGAGGAAGCTAAATAGCTTGTACTTTTCAAGTCTCTTACTGTAAAACACTTCCTGCAGCCCTCCAAATAATTTTGAAGCTCTTTTCTGCTCCTTTTTTTTTTTCCTTGCATCCTTTTCAGAACATGGGAACAAGAACTGTGTGCTGTGTTTCAACAGCAAGTGAGAGACTGATATCCATCACAAGTCCACCAGCTGAAACCATGCACACCACCTCCCTATCTCAGCTTACCCTTTTTTTATATATATATATGTGTATATATATGCATATATTTATGTATTCTTGGGCAAATATTATGCAGCCTCTTTGGGACCTGTACAGACCTATCATGAGATTCATTTCATATTATGATATCTGCAAAACATTAAATACAGAAAACGAAATTCATCCAACAACAAGGCCTGCTGCCACCAATAGTAGAAGTACAAGCAGATAGTAAGGGGAACACTTTACCATGGGACCTGCAACTGCTCCAAGGCCAGGATCCATCATAGAAACACTGGTCCTTGCTCCAAGGATGCTCTGACCAGCCCAAGCTGGGGGGGACCCCACTGGTACCGCTGCCTTTACCAGACAGTAAAGCCAGTCCTACCTTAGATTTCACCTTCACACTTCTGTATTATTTTTCCTTCTGTACCTTAGCTTTTCTCCTTTTGTTTCCCTTCTTGTTTCTCCTCTGCCTGAGAACCAATTGGGGCTGGCAGATAAGACTCCATCTTCTGCAGCGTTTCTTTAACCATGTGGCCAAAAACATCAGCAAAAAGTGATATCTTAAGCAGGTTTATTGCTGGTGCAAATGAGTTACATCCCAGAGTTGCCTGAAGGCAATGTGTGAGGCTTCTTCTTCTGAAAGTGAAAGGTTGTAAGCAAGAGTAAGCACCAGAAGAAATTAAAATTCTATTTCTATGTTTGCTATTATTTTATGTATGCCTGTCTTTAGAAGGTAATTAAAAGGAAGCTAGTCTGAATAAATTATGTTACAGACTACTAGAATTAGTTCTTTCTCCAGGATAGTTAATGCCATCTTCAATACAACAAAAGAGACTGTCAATCCAAGGAAGAGAAGTGGATACAGAAGGTTTTCCTTCTTTTTCTGTACTTGTAATGACTGGTTTAAAAGGTTGTGTCGTTGTCCATGGGACTGAGAAAGTTGAAAAGCCAAATCTTGACTCCTTAATGTTGTATGACACCAAGATAACTCTTTTAGCTTTCTAGGCCCATTTATTCCCTCAAAATGAATCAAACACTTCTCCTATTATCTAAATCTTTCTTATTCTTGAACAGGTTACAATCAATGACATTTAATAGTTCTGACAGAGCACTAAGGTTTTTTTGCCTCTAGCCTGAATCCAACTCAGTTCAAATGTTTTTCTGTGGTTATGTTTTTTTTCAGTGATGTCTTTTCCAGTGATCTTTAATGACTTCACTGTTAGATGCGATCAGTTCTGAATTCTACTTCCATTATCATAAAATTATTTCCATGCTTTCTACGAATACTCAGATTAAATAATGAGTATTAACAGGTATTAACATGCTAGAAATCTTTATCATAAAATTATTTCCATGCTTTCTACAAATACTCAGATAAATAATGAGTATTAACAGGTGTTAACAGGCTAAAATCTTCCTGATCTCCTTGGGGGAAAGCGCTGACAAAGGCTTGATATGTGCAAACTAGAATAGTCAGTGAAAGTGCTCTCCATTCTGAAACTTGCACTTTTAAAAAAGTGAAAAGTTCATGGTTATTAGCAAATGTGCAGAAAACCCAATTACCTTTAAATAAAATGTCACGCATAGAGACGCACAACTTATTTTTTGTGTGATGCTTGCCACCTCCCTTTGAGCATATGAATGCCAAAATATGCTCAACTGGTTAGAAAAATGTCCATAAATAAGCGTCTGCAACCAACTAGTGAAGATGGCAGCTGTATTACCTAGAAGCAGGCAAGCTGTCGACTGCGAGGGCTTGATTCCTCCCTATTGACGGCATTTTGTGAGAGGTTTATGAATGCAGGAATTCTGTTCATTCAGTCTCAGCTACAGAATTTCAAGCATTTTGTGTAGCGTGGACAAGGTTCCATTTCCTTCTGTCGTTGTGTAGCTGACTGAAGTGAAACTATCAAATTAGATATTGCTTTTAGTTTATTTATAGAGCATTAAACAACAAAAAAAGCGATGGAGAATTTGATGAGTTATTCTTGCTGTAAACAATAAACATCTAACTTTCACGAATAATAAAACATGAGGTTGACAAAGAATGAGGGCGAAGTGGCACTGAGGCTATGAGATGACTGATTATAGCCTATCCGTCTTTGTGAGGGACAGTTTCCAATAAACAAATACAAGTAAAAGGCTTGGTTTTTTGACAAAACAAATACATCATAGTAAACAGTACTTATTTACATTTGGCGAGCTTGGCTTCTTTCAGAAAATGCCACGTCCAAAAAATTCACATTTAAATAAAAATCAGCTTCACATAGCCATGACAAGATCCACAATAACTTGGTAACCACAGCTCCACCCCAAAGAAGGGTTAAATTGTTTCGCTCTGTCCTTCCTCACACCAGCAGAGCATTCACCCAAAAAAATTTGTTTGCCCTACTTATGCAAACAAACTGGCCATCACATAAATAATTCATGGAATGGCAGTCTCTTCTATTAACTGAATATATACTGAAAGACTCTGCCTCGAACATGAAATATGGCTGAAACCAAGATCACCATGTTAGTGCTTCAGGACCCGATGTGTGTGCCGTAAATCAAAAATATACCTGACCCGTGAATGAGAAATCTGTTCTTTTTGATAGACCAGGCACGAGGAAGCTGTTAGACCCTTGTGGACCAGTTGTTTCTTAGGCGCGTGTTCATAACGTTGGCAGGTCTGCAATACAAACAGGAACCGAGCACAGAAACAGCTCTTGACTAGTGAATATTAACTAGTTCACCAAAATGCCTTCTATTCCTCTTACATATTACACACTTAAAAAGTCAATAAATATCTGGCTTAAGACTGAATACATAATTTTAGCCTTTTGTTCATTTGATACCATCTTTACTTAGGGTGAAGGATCCCAATACACGTAGCACACTTTCTTTCTCCCCTAGGACATCTCACCTCTGCTCAGTGTCCTCTTCCCACTGGGTGCTGTGGATGACAGTACACATTGCTGCTCCCTAAAGCCTCGCCTCTACCTGTAGCAGATGCTGGCTTCAGCACCAGGGCACAGGATCACAACTGACCAAGGCAGGAAGAAGATGACACAGAGAGAACACTGTGGGAGAGGCAGAGAAAGTGATATTTCATAAAATTCCTCTGGCACTTGACGCTGGAAAGTGGCATCCCTCCCTCTTCACTCACTCTTCACACGGTTCCAATCAAATAAAGATGTCAGACAAAGTCAAGAATTGGGTCTAGAGTAAGGAAATTGTCAGTGGAAGAGATGAAGGAAAAGGAAAAATGAGAGGACGGTGGGGATATAGGGAAGAAATAGAGAAAATTAGTAAAGGAATGGACTGCAAACCCTAAACCATGAAGAAATATACCCTAAAAAAGGTGGTGGTGGTGAGATATAGAGACAGAGAGACAGTCCAACAGGGACAGTAATAAGATGTGTAAAATTATGCAAATTACAGCTAGACCCGACTATTCTGCTTAGAAACAAAAAGAACACGGAGTGTATGGACTGCCTTGTGCATGCACAGAGTGTGAAGTGCTGTGTTCACATGGCCACAACTCTTACCTACCACAACTTTTGACAAACGTGTATCATCATGCATTACTATGCATGACTGTAGATAAACACATCACAAGGTGTACTAGAATTAATTGATAAGAAAAGTATGTAATCAAGATGCTCTTCTACTTAGAATACAATACTAGTAAATAAGATTTTAGAGATCAGGGTCTCTAGAGAGGACTCGTGTCCCTCCTGGCACAGGTGCAAACAATGAGTGCTGTTCAACCATTTGGGTGGTGAGGTGGCCTCTCACCACCTCTTTCCGTTCTTACAGCTCAGCCAGGGGTTGTGCCACCAACCTCTGTCGTCTGTGCTCTGCTCCTCCTCATTTGCCCCTGCTATACCCCCTTCTATGGGGATACTTGAAAATACAGGAGTAAGTGATGCAAAAACATGACTAACTCGCGCGCAAATTTCTGCTGGGAAATTTGCCAGGTTGCTATGGGAAACACACACTGCAAGGAGCATCTGCTCCCTGACTGTCCTCCTCTGTCCTAGTGCATTCACTTACACTCTCGGGAGGCTTCCATAGACCGTCCTTGCTGATGCGTGGGAATATGCTAACAGGCTCTGCAATTCCTTTTCACAAATATTGGATGTTTTGTGTCTTCACTTTCTTTTTCCCGCTTGGCCTAACAAGAAATCCAGCCCATGAACAGCAAACACAGAAAATCTATGTCTTTGTATGATGACAATTTCTGCAAGACCAAGATACAATTCGAATACATGAAAACTGGCCATAATATTGTGATGTTTGTATCATCACTTGTAACTCACACAGACTTTATAAACCTCACCATCACAAACATACAAGAACCCACTGACGCTCAATATACATTTTAAAACCGGTCGCCACTTGGAACATGCTAGACACAAACCTTCAACCCTTCCTGCACGCCACCTCCCACACCACATGTATGGTTGCAGAAACTGGCACTTGTCACTCTTCACTCCCGTTACACAATTTTCTAAACAAACAAGCGCATCCTACAAAGGGCTCTTTCCCCCCCACAGATACCCCTGCAATCCAAACAGCCTGGAAACAGACTGTTGGTTCAATGGTTCCACAGTGTCTACATTTCGGCTCATCCGATAGGAAAACACCAAAGTTGCTTCCAAGCCCCAACGTTAATCTGTTTATCTGGGTACAGGGTAATTTCACAGGAAGAGCGCTTCAGTCAGACACACAATCAGGACAATTTTTTCCTCCCGGTTACACTTTTTCTGCAGAAGGGTATTTTCCAGTAGATTGAAAAAATACTTGCTGTTGGCAACTGATACATTAGCCCACAGACATGCTAGTGGAGATGTGTTTTCTTATGCTTCACCTTCAATAATACATAATTTCAATCCCAGTTCTTTTCAGTGGAAAATTCTGTAGCCTTTACCTTTTCTTTCCAAAACCCAGTGCAAGACACCCAGATTCAGATCTGTTACCATGATTCACTTATATACATGCAGCTATTCTGCCTGTTTTTTCCACACACCAGCACTTGAGGCAACTTGTAGGGTCCACTGCTACTTTCCAGCATAGGGTGTGCATGGTGTGTATAGGGTACATGTTCACAGGCGCACTTTAGACAAGCGGTTTCACCAGAAACTTGGATTCTCATGTGACGGTGGCTTGTGTTTCTTGCCCGCTTCAATCACTCAGCAAAAGTAGTTCTGGGGAAATGCGTAATTGTCTCACATGCAGTAGTTTAAATAAGCCACTTACTAGCAGCTCCTTGAACTGCACTTGCAGTTTTATTACCTGGTACTGCTAGATTTTAACAGCCTTTACTCCTGCTGCTCACTGTATGCACTTTATAATTTTATCTATAGCATTTATAATCTGTCAGTGTCCCATCACTTCCACACAGAAACAAGGAAGTCTTTCTCCGTTTGCAAGCTCACCAAAGAGCACTGCCAAATTCAGACCACGCGGCAAATACCTGGGACATCGTATGTGATGAGAAGTATGACACAATCAGGCAGTAACAATGCTTTATTTTTCATTCTCCGCAATTCATAGTTAGCACATCTGGATATTGAACATACACTTCCTCTATTTTAGTATCTCAGTGAGAGCTACTATCGATACAATTCAAACCATGCAGAAGTAGCCTGTGACACAGGAAAGCAGAGAGAAAAACAAATAGCTGTACCTTTCCTATGGTACCCTGTTTTTCTCCACTGGGAGTCTAATTCTGATTATTTGCATTACAGCAGAACCTAGCCCTAAATATTAAGCGTATCCATCCTGTGCCAGGTGCTGTACAGATAGAGCAGAACCAGACAGCATAACAAAAGGAAGAGGCGTAATTTGCTGGTCGGCATGGTAAACTCAGCGGTTACATGTTTCTCAAGAATAATAAAGTTATTGCAGGAGTGTCTGAGGAACTGTCAAAGAAACAGCATGTCATGAAACTGTAAAAGGGAAGCTCCTTCCACACTGGAGGGAATTCTTGTACAGGATTCAGAAATACTTAAAAGATTGAAGACCGTTAGTTCTGCCTTCTGAATGCAAATCACTGCTGTTACTACAAAAACAAGGCTGGCAGTTTTGACTACCCAGGCAAAGTATGAACTTTATTTCATTCTATCTAAAAGTGGGTGGGAGAAAAGAAAAATCTTTCAATTAATAATTTAAAAAAGAAAGACAGAGTGATCCAGTTGGAAAGCACCTCACTACATATATGAGTGCATCACACAAAAACATCACAGAGATGACTCAGGAAGGGGCAGGAGTTATCAACCAGGCGAAAAAAGTCACCATGTTGCTCTCAGACGATGATTTCACTATTCCAGTAACCTGTTTATACTGCTGTAATTTTCAACAGAAGTGGTTACTTCACCTTTTTTTTTTTTTTTAATAGCAGAACTGCTGCACTTTACACTGCCAGAAACATTCTGAAGTTCTATTTATCCCCAAATTATCTCACTGAACTCTATGCCATCACAAACTGGTTTTGAAAAGGAAAATCGGAGGTGGAAGATGAGTAGAGCAAGTAATAGCTTCCATTTCTTTCTAGCGGCCCTGTTATTTCTCTAAAACTCAAACCCCCGGACGTTTGACCAACGGAAAGTGAGTGATCGCGGATTTTGGTAGGCGGCCGCGTGCCCCCATCCTCTGTGACAGGCAGAGGACGGGGCAGCCTGTCACCACACACCCGGCGACAGCACGCCGGCTGCCCCGCAGCCCTAATGCGCCTGTGGCCGCCCGCGGCTCCGA
>VWZL01005466.1:56829-191743 GCA_013396915.1 Stercorarius parasiticus | reverse complement strand
GGCCCCGCCGGGAACCCGCCTGCGCCGCGTCCTCGCCGGCGGGTGCGTGGAGCAGGCGTGCGCCTGGGCTGCCTCGGCGGTGGCGGGCACGGCGGTCGGCGCCGCGCCGGTGCGCCCTCGTAGCCGCGGCGAGGCACCGAGCGTGTCTGGGACGGCGGCGGCAGGAGCTGCACCAACAGTTAAACCCCAGACGTATTCCTCGCGCCCCCACCCCCGTTCCTGTGGTGGTAACGGCAGTGTAAAAAGCGCGTATGCGTGTAGGAATAACGAGAATGGCCCCGCGGAGTAAGTAGCTCAGTGGCAGGGGGAGTTTCCCCTTGCCTTGGCCGGTCAACTGACTGCCCTGCTCCACTGGCAGAGAAGTACCTGTTTCTTTCACCAGTTGCACACCCCTGTGTACTCGGCAACACTGTTTTCAGCCAGTCACTTCTGTAATTGGTTCTTGTTTACCAAGTCTCAACAGTATTGCAGCAAAACTGCATATTGTTTAACAAAACAGGGTGGGATTGCTGCTAGATTACTAGCAGTGACATTTGCTGTTTGCTTAAAAAGAAAACAGCATTTTTGCCAGCTTGCAAAGAACTCTTAAGGGATCCTGTTGAAATAGTCGGTCCTGCCCTTTTCAGTGCTGGATTGATGTATTTTCCTGGGATGGTAGACGCAGACAGCCTAGAAAAGTGCACACAGTGTTTCTTGGTTTTGATTTCTTTTGTCTATTTCAAATATTTATGCACTTCCTATCTGGCTATCTTAACATCTCATTATTGAGGACTAAGAAAATTATTTTGGCTTTCCTCAGTTCTCTTGTAGCCAGTGGCTCTATATGCTGAGATGACAGACCTGCAAAGATATTCATAGGGAGCCAGGTGTTCCCATACCATGTTAAATGCCTAGCACTGAGAGTGGAAGCTGCATACCTGTCAGCTGCTTACATTTCATCTATGGTCAAGGTTAAATTACAATTTAGGAAAGGAGTTCCCAGTAGCTCTGTGCCAGGTGATGGAGAGAAGTGTCTGAACCAAATACTGAATTTCCCTCCTTTCCACCACATTTACAGCTTCTGTCATAATTGGATGCCTATGGGAGGTTGAATAATATAAATTATGTGTTTTGCCTTAGCCTGCTGCTGTTCAGGTATCTCCATTTTTGGATATCTGGTATTCTTGGTGACTCTTTCCTCGGTCCTGGATGCACATCCATCCGCAGACCAGTCTGCTGTCCTTTGTGATGTTTTCTCTGGTTGCCGGACCCTCCACTAGGCTTGCTCAGCTCACAAATTCAGCAGAAGACTAATCACCTTTTTGATGGGTTGGTTACGGGATTTCAGCTGTTGATTCCTGTAGAGGTTTTTCAGACTTTTAGATGCAGTGCAAAGTAAGTAGCAGGGAAATGGAGTCAGGGAAGCAGCCAGAGGAAAGTAAACACATGGTTTATGACAACAGCACTATCAGATCAATATATGCAGTCATCTGTAGAACCCGTCAAAATAACTGGGTATTTTAGCAGTGCATTTTGTGTAATTTTAAATAATTGAAAATACTGTGTTTCATAAATTTGTTTCACAAATTTAAAATAATTTTTGGAATAGATTTTATTGTTTCTTAAAATGTTATCATCTTCCTGTCTTTCAGGCTGAAGTTGGCCCATTGTAAGGGTTAATCATCTGTCAAATATTTAATAATCATTTGTACAGAAAATTTCCTGCATTGTTCATGGTAAGGCTTATATTTGATATTTCACATTTAGTTTGGTGTGCTCACACATTTAGAGTATTTCCTATGTACATATTTTTAGTATTAACATTTTCTTTAGCTATGAGTGAATTCTACTGCAGTTGGATCATACATTTACTGGGAATTGCAACTTCACAGAGAAAGCTTCCATTTTGGATAACTGAATCAATAAATATTTGAACAAATTAATATATTGATAAAAAAAAAATCCTTTATAAATCACTATGTAAAGTATATAAGCTAGGGAAAGACTTTTATGTATTCACAATTTTAGAAGTTTAAGAGTAATGCTTTTATAATCTGAAAGGCTTTTTCTGGTCATACTAAGCAAAAAAAAATATCATTTGGCAATTCTTTTAGTGTGTAGATGACATCGGCTGTTGGGATTTTATGACTTAGACTACTTTATACTATTTATACTAAAAATTACAAAACTTTCCCGTGTCATTTTACAGGAGTTTTTCATCAGTATGTCTGAAACCATTAAATACAATGATGACGATCACAAAACTGTGTTCCTGAAAACATTAAATGAACAACGTTTGGAAGGAGAATTTTGTGACATAGCTATCGTGGTTGAAGATGTTAAATTCAGAGCACATAGATGCGTCCTTGCTGCCTGCAGTACCTACTTCAAAAAGCTTTTCAAAAAACTGGAAGTTGATAGTTCATCAGTAATAGAAATAGATTTTCTTCGTTCTGATATTTTTGAGGAAGTTCTCAATTATATGTACACTGCAAAGATTTCTGTGAAGAAAGAGGATGTAAATTTGATGATGTCTTCAGGACAGATTCTTGGTATTCGATTTTTGGATAAACTTTGCTCTCAAAAACGTGATGTATCTAGTCCTGAAGAAAACACACAGTCCAAGAGCAAGTATTGTCTAAAAATAAACCGTTCTATGGGGGAACCTAATGATACCCAGGATGATGAGGTGGAAGAAATTGGAGATCATGATGATAGTCCATCAGATGTGACAGTGGAAGGAACTCCCCCAAGTCAGGAAGATGGAAAATCACCTACTACTACCCTGAGAGTGCAGGAGGCGATTCTGAAAGAGTTGGGAAGCGAAGAGGTTCGAAAAGTAAACTGCTATGGCCAAGAAGTAGAGCCCATGGAAACAACCGAATCGAAAGACTTAGGATCTCAGACCCCTCAGGCTTTGACATTTAATGACGGCATAAGTGAAGTGAAAGATGAACAGACACCAGGTTGGACCACAGCAGCTGGGGATATGAAGTTTGAGTATTTGCTTTATGGTCACAGGGAACATATTGTATGTCAGGCTTGTGGTAAGACCTTTTCTGATGAAGCGCGATTGAGAAAACATGAAAAACTACACACTGCTGATAGACCATTTGTTTGTGAAATGTGTACCAAGGGCTTCACCACGCAAGCTCATTTGAAAGAGCACCTGAAAATACACACAGGTTACAAGCCTTACAGTTGCGAGGTATGTGGAAAGTCTTTTATTCGTGCGCCAGATCTAAAAAAGCATGAGAGAGTTCACAGTAATGAGAGGCCATTTGCATGCCATATGTGTGATAAAGCCTTCAAGCACAAGTCCCACCTCAAAGACCATGAAAGAAGACACCGAGGAGAGAAACCTTTTGTCTGCAGTTCCTGCACTAAAGCATTTGCTAAAGCATCTGATCTAAAAAGGCATGAGAACAATATGCACAGTGAAAGAAAACAAGTTACTACAGCCAATTCCATCCAGAGTGAAACAGAACAGTTACAGGCAGCAGCTATGGCTGCAGAAGCAGAGCAGCAATTAGAAACTATAGCTTGTAGTTAAAAACTAATGCAGAAACTTTATCAGAAATAATATAAGAAATTAAATTGAACAAAATCTATTGTTGGTATATGTTTAGACTGAGAATTATCTTTTCAAGAAAACATATTTTTAGAGGATTTGAATGCTACATAGGAACACACAGCATTGCTTGTTTAGGTATTTTAAAACATTTCAGAGATGGGTATTCTTAGAATATGAAATTGTTTTGTTGTCATTAGCAGTATAATGCACTAGTACCTGATTTAATTTGAGAATATGATCAAGTTCCCTATAAAACAGGGATCGTCACCGGCTGATATTTTGTTTCATCCAGTATGGAATATTGCATATGATGTAGACATCAAAATCAGTGAGTTACGTTTAAAAATGCTAAGATCTCATAAAATAACAACCATGGAAAGGAAATACTTGTTTTACATAAGTTTGAAAATGTTATACCTGCAACTTTTGAGAACCAGATGTTGATTCCATAGGCTTTTTAGTTCCTCCTTTTTTCACCTAATGTAGGTGCTAGAGGTTGGTACAACAGAGTGTAAGGGAGGATGGTGATCAAAATGAAATTGCTTCTTATTCCATTCCCTCAGACATCTTCTTATTTTAATCAAGGTGGCAAGTTTAATGAAATACTTGCTTTCCTGAAAAAATGCATTATTCGCAGTGGTCCTGGCTGGCAAACCAGAAGGGTCGTGGCATTCACCAGTCCCGTCTGCGGGGGAGATAGTCTGCCTCATTTGTTTCTATGTTCACTCTTAGGCAGGCCCCCGGAGACGGGACAGAGCCACGAAGAACAAAGGGTGCAGCATGGAGAAGGAGATATTTTCCTTACTCAGACCCAGTGGAAATTAGTTAAAGCTAATACAGCCTGAGGCTGTAGTTTTTATTACGCATCTTTCAGTTCACCTAAGCTAGCAGAGCTGAGGCAAAGGAGTGTTTCTGGCAGCACAGGAGGATTAGCTGCATTGGTGAGTGACCGTGTGTTGCTGCCAGAATTCCGCAGCTGCAGAGCACAGCCATGGGCTATCACATACCCGCCCACAGCTTTCAGGCTGGGTTTTGTGTCATGGCTGGTCATACCAGCTAATAGGTCCCGTTCAAGTTTAGCAGCTTCTGCCTTCTGGCATACCTCAGCAAGAGGGAGACTTCAGAGAGTGATTTCAGTCATAATTGATCCAGAATCAGTGTTCGCTAATAGCCTGGGGTAGATGCTGCTTATTTAACTGTTAACTCACAGAGCCGGCAAAATAAATGGTCTTTGGATTGCAGTCTGCTACGTGTAGTAAAGGACAGAAGACACAGTAACAGTGGTAATGTAATCCAAAGGGATATCGAGCCTTTCTTTTAAATTTGTAAATACTATAACTGTTGTCAAAACTTCATTTGAAGTTGTAATGGGGAAAAAAAAATGCACTCTTTGGCATGTGGTTGGATAACATTGATCACTTGCGATACCTATAGCATATGAAAGTGTTAGACCAGTTTCTGGTAAGTTACTGTGTGGTAGATCACATCTTGCTTTTCTAAATAGAAATTGAAAATAGCATTTTTGGAACTATTATATGGAACTTTGATTATTATTTTTTTGGTTTTGTTTTGTTTTTTTTTTACAGCTTCATTTTATTCATGTACTCATCAGGTTAAGCAGTTATCTTAAAATGCCAATAATTGTTTGAAAGCTGGTCTGTAAATAAAACATGAACTTAATATTTTAGAAAATGTAAACTTTGGACCTTTACCAATATATTTTTTTAAAATGTTGCTTCATTTTACATTCAGTAATATTAGTTTGTAAACAAACTATACATTTTGTATCTGTGCAACATCAGAGGATGTGTATTCATTGCATTTTATTGGTTCTCTTGAGGAACATGATAAATGACCATTGTTAAAATGTTTTACTGTATATGATCATAGATATAAAGATAGTAGGTCCAAAATGGGATCTACTTTTTTTTTCTAAATATACTAGCCTTGCTATGTTTCCTTATCTAAAATTGTGTTCACTTTTTCTTAGATGATAAAATTGGTGTTGGTAAGTCTGTACGAAACAGATCTGTTGTGATAAGAGTTCAAAAGCATAAAAGATGGAGAAAGTGAATTTTCTCTAGGTCTTCTATGAAGAATACAAGAAGTAATGAGCTTAAATTACAGCAGTGAACATTTATATTAGACATTAGGAGAAACTTTTAAAGGGTTGAATAATGAGTTATTAGAACAGAATGCCTGGGGAGGCACTGCAATCTTCACTAGTGGTGATATTTAAGAACGGGTTAGACAAACGTTCGTTAGGAACGGTTTAAATGTAGTTAATTCTGTCTTGAAGCTGAGGGAAAAGTTAAATAACCTCTCACCAAGAGCATCATTTTTTTTTTTTTGGAAAAAAAATATAGTAAATGAAAATGGAGCTCCTTGGGACAGCAGATGCTTGAATGGAAAGACAAAGCTCAAAGCTTATGGTTAAAGAAAATCGTCCTCTGACATTTGAGCACAGGCAGTCAGGCTGTGAATTTGAAATTGTTATAGAAAAACAGGCTTGCATTAAAAGACACACAACTGAAAGTGTGATGATATTGTGTTTTACATCAGAGTAAATTTTGCTATTGTTAAAGCTTACAGCGGTAAGAATTATACGAGGTTACAGCTATAAGGGTTACGTGATGTTTGTAGCTTTTTACGACTGGGACAGATTGATATTATACATACTGTAATACAAAAGTGTGCAGAGGCAGGAACAAATGTTACTGTCTCACATTCCTTGGACAGGCATAAACACTTAACATGAGACTTGGTCTTAACAGTCTGTCACAGGAAAAATTCAGTGAAACCAGTGGAATTGTTCCCATGTCAAAGGTTTTGAAAGGGGCCTCGACCTCTTACTGGCTCTTAGCTGCTTAGAGCCGGAAGACTGCTGTATGTTCTTGAGACCAACGGTGACAATAATCATCAGGAAGGGAAAGGCTTAGTTGTTTTTATGAAGTTGAGAAGTTTATTGGTGATTTCTACTCCTGCTGTCTGTTTGAAGTATGTGAATTTATTTTTTCTTTTGAAAGCCAGGAGATAATTTTTTCTTCCCTTCCCAATTGTTTTTATTCAAGACAGGGAGAAGGCCTAGAATACTTAATCTTAAAGTTTTGGAAAAGGTTTCAGAGGGGAAGTGTGGAGGTAAACTTGACTGTACATTATTGTTAATGTGTTTTAAATTAATCCTGTTCATTGTGTACATTCTGAAAGGATGTTAGCATATATGTTATGAGGGTCTGTCTGTGAAGTTCAGGTAAATCTGTGCATCTTAAGACCCTACTGCTCCCCGCTCTCTCCTGTCTGTGCTGGAAGACATCATGTACAGAAGCAAATGTACGTCGGCTCCAAGCCACAGAAGTTTTCCAGTATGATAAACCGTAAGCTATGAGCTGTTGATGGAGGAATGGGCAAATTTTTATTTTTGCCTTTACAAGGATGGCAACTTCTTTCAGACCTTATGAGACAGTGGATGAGATTCTGTCCAATCAGTGGGAATTTTGCTGTTGGCTTTATTCAGGCCAGACTAACAAGGTTTCCAACAGCAGGCAGATTAGCTAATTGGTGTGTGTGCAGGAATGAGAGAATGCTATGGAAACATAGTTGGCTAAAATAACATTAGATATGAATTGTTTTTCTCAGAATTAAGTAGCAAAAATATCATGTATGGAATTAGTATAAACACACACTTCTTCATTTATGCTTTGTGAAATCAGAGTCAGTTATGTCTAACATACATAGGATAGCAAAAACTCGGTTACTTTTTTGGCTTGTACTGAACATCTGTCCGTGTTATGATGTCAGGTGACCCAAGTGGCTTCAATGGAACTCTCCGTGTATTGGAATTAAGTATATGAATAGGTGTTTGCATGACCAGGACTTAACATGTATATAATGCAGCAGCATGTCAGCTGACATGAAATGAGGTTCTTCTGGTGACCCAAATGGGTCTATAAGGTCAACACCAGTTGAGATGCTAAACCAAAGTCTTCTCAGTTGCAAGAAGATCTAAATACTAAGGAAGTATAACCATTTAGTTAAAAGGCTTTGTGCTTTAGAAGACTAAATAACTTAGAGTGAAAAGAAATACTTGAAATAAGAACTTTGCTATTCTGTGATCTTAATTGTGTGTTCTTAAAAATAGTGCGTTTTTTTTCTGTAAAGAGAAAAGGAACAAAGAGAATGCATTTTGAACTCCGGTATCTGATTAATTTCTGATCCAAATTGTGTTATCCATGGGTATGCTGCTGGTTATTTGGCACAGCTCAGTTTGGAAACTGTAAAAGTTCAGGAAAGAATAACTTGCAGCCCTTCTTAACTCCCCACCTGCTCTTCTACACACCCTTTGTATCAATATTTTAAACAAACATTAGAAAATGAAGCCATTCACAATTGAGTACTTGTGGTTTTCATTTTTCCCCTTTGATCTTTTTAAAAGGTTCAGGCCTGGAGATCAGAGTTTTAAAGGCCGTTGTGTGAAAGAAAATGCCTCGTGCTGACTTCGGTAGCAAAAGTTTGAGGAGTTCAGCTTCTGTTTCTTACATATAATCTACAGAATACTAAATACTCCTCAAAATCTTGTCATTTAGTTACCCAAACTGGAGTTCTTTTGAAGATCAGGCACCAATTTTCTAATCTAGAGGTATTCTTCATGATTCCGGTGAATAAGAATATTTAAGTTAATGGAGTTGGGTGAGATATAGAATAAAATGTCAGATGATATCAGAAAGTCTCTGCTAAGATTAGAGTATATTTTTAGGAACGAATTATCTATTATTAAGTCTTTCATCAATTTAGACACCTCTCTGTCTTACAGAAGAGGCAAAGCATTTCTGAAACGAAGTACATCTAGTGCTAACAACATAGAACTTTTCTGAATGTAAACATTTACAGATCAGTACAGAATAGGATAATGCTAGCCAGAAGATTAAGACAGATCTAAGGAATTTTCATCTATTTCAAACAGTCAGTCCGTAGATTACAGTAGTGTGCCCAATCAGCCAGAAACGTGCATGTTTCATTAAAAATTCCATTACAGCAGTTGGTCTGTCATTTGTCTCCATATAGATCTAAAACAATTATAATAGCATTCATTTCAGAACAGGTGGAGGGTTTCCATGAATAGATTTTGTTAAATATGTGTCATAAGAGTTGAGACATCTCTTCTCAGGAGTGATTTTTAAATGTTACACAAGAAATCTGAAATAATAGAATAGCTAAAAATAGTGATTTTTACAATATCGGTATGTTTTTCAACATATTTTTCTCCACTGTTACTTTATATTTTTTTAATTGCAAGCCTTGCTCCTTTAGATATTTATGGAACTCTGAAAATTTATGAACTTCAGCAGTTCTAATATGAACAGCACTAGAGCTCTTTAAAATAGAAATAGACTTTTGAAGTCTTACTGTTTTGTTTTTTTTTTTAATAATCTGTAGCTAAGCATCTACCTTTTTACAGATAGACTTGAAAAACGTGTAGACCGTATGAATGAAGTTCTACCACATCTGACCTGTTCAGTATATGGATATCAAAAAGCGCGGCCAAAGCAGAACTTCTGGATGCCTGTATCCTAGATGCTTTCCAAGATATACACACATTTTTATTTTATTTTTTTAAGTCCATAGTTCTTGAAAGAGCACAAGTTTGTAAAACGAGTGGTACTAACAAGAAATGGAAATTCTTACTGAATATAAATTCCAAATGTGTTTTCTTTTTAATAATACTGAGACATTTTGAAGAAGTATTTAAGACAGTAACTACGTATTACATATTATGCATATAAATAGATTTAAAGCTGTATTTTAATGCAGAAGTAAAATTAATGGATGTAATGTATTGAATATAGGTCATCTTTATGGAATCATAAAATCATGAGAGTTATAAAAATTGATCATTTCAACTTTTTCCACCCAAGTATAAAAGCACTCTCCTGTTCTAGAAAAACTTGTTTTCTGATGCAAACCCATTCCGTTAAAAAAAATAATCAAAACCCCCAAAATCCTACAGTGCTTACATTTGTATTTTTCTGATCCTCTCCCAGTGGCCTGTTTATATATTTGAGTAATCTGCGTATGCAAGCAACTTATATTCAGGGAAGCTCAATCTTTAGAAGATACTAAAAGACAAAAATACTACTCCAAGTTTTTGTGCTTCACTAATAAAGATCCATTTTTTCAGGGTCAACAGTACCACAAGCAGTGCTTATAGGAACAAACTGTTGTAGTGACGTTGCAGATGGCTCAGACAAGAGAATGTAGTATGGTAGAACTCCACTCAGAGATCAAAAACTCACTTCTGCTCTAGAATTGGAAATGGCACTAACCGGAGACCCTGTGTAACTTCAGGCAGGAGTTCTTCAAGGGAAGTTATCAGTTACCTGTGGATGATTTCTGCCTGTTTTGTACTTGCCATCAGCATAACTGGGGTTTACAGAGTAGAGTTTTCAGGAGTATGTCTTTAAAGATATTTGTTGGTTCTGTTTTGCATACTGTTAAAGCTGGTTTACATGTTTCTGTTGTGCTTAAGGTTGCATGGACAAAGTTTGGGAGAAGAGTTGGAGTAAAAGGAAGAATATGCTATGGAAAATGTTCTAAACGTATTTATTAAACTCTAATGCATATTTTTATTTAATATATTTAGGGTACATTATATTTAAGAACAAGTTTTCACTTGCTTAAGAAGTCAGTAGCTTCAGTTGATAATTTGTTGATTTGTTTTCATTACCTTACCCTGCAACATTTAGAATCAGTGTATAGATTTATTTTTCCTTCATGAAAGCCATGAAGTATCTGTTCATACAGTTCTATTACACTAGGAATATCTAGTTATACTGACTGGCTATATCTAAGCAGCATTTAACCCTTTTTGTCTTTACACTAGAGGATTGATATTCTTTGTATGCCAAATAAGACCATTATCATTCCCCCATTTCCCATTACAAAATAATGGCAGTTTTCATGCAATGTGCTTAGGACATTAAGGAATTTTTTCTCAGATGGCAGTAGGATTTGATCTGATTACTTTGCAAAGAGGTAAAGTGAATAGAAAGTGCCGCCTTCTGCGTGGAAAAATAGTTTACAATGGAATGTTTCTCTATAATTATTTCAAAACTTAATTGTTTTTTTATTTGTTTCTGTTATGCTATAAAGCTCCTTTTCTGAGAATACAGTCTTCTAAAGGCATAGCAAAGTAGCCTTTGTATGGTAAAGCTTAATTCTGCTGAAAGGGCGAGTCTTGTTCCTTCTCCCCTCCTTTCCGGCTCACAAAGGTGTCTGGTGAACTTCTGTATCAATGCAAGGTAACTGATGACGGTCTTCAGGCAGAAGCAGGGATGAGGGTAAACAGGGAAGAAGAAGGAGCAGGACCTTCTCATTTCAACTGTAGTGAAATGAGTGACAGCTCGCTCTGTTTTATATATTCACTTCCTTAAAGTTTATCTTGCCTAGACAAATCTTGTTCCTAAGTTATGTTCTTCTATTCTTGTTGAATTCTCTCTTTTTGAAGACTTTTCAGGGTGGAGAGGTTCAAGTGAAGCTGAAAAGAATTTCGCCTATTTCTCCAGGTAGAATTTATTATGCATAGAACTATGGTAGAGCTAATATTCTGATTACTTGTTAATATGCTGGATAATATGTGCTATTTTGTTAACAAACTAATGGCTGTCGGCTTTGATCCAAAGATGATCTGTTCTCAGTGTTCTTAGAACACAGGAACAGGCTTAGCACTCTTTTAGCTCAAACCTACTTGTCTATCCTAGGTGACAGAAAAAGAGAGAAGTAATGCACTAAGGCAGTAGGCTTCATGTCCAGGGCATAGCTAAATAATGAGATGTTTCCCTGTTTGCAAGTTAAGGGAAAAGCTAAACAAGGTCAAGGCATCAGATCCATGGTGATTTCAAACCACCAAAGTTGTGGCTGCTGCAATTTATTGTCATTCTTTTGCCTGCAGTAGCACTCATGCAATGTATCAGGGAAGCACTTCATGGAGAGCCAGAGCACCTGAATAATAACCATTTTGAGGCATTTTTTTCTTAACCTTCTTAGCAGCCCCACATGATTGCCTCAGTGATAGGGTCAGCAGAAGAGCAGCCCCAGTTTAGATCAACTTTGTCTGTTGTAGAACTGCCTCCTAAGACAGCAGCTTTCTGGTTTGCCTGCCATAGTAAAACTGCAAATTGTTGCTAAAAGGGGTAATCCTCTTCTCTCCTTTCCTCTCTTGCTGTTACCTTTTGCACCTCTTTCCTCCATCTTGTTTGCCTCAGATTTAATGGCTTTTGTGGCTTTAGGATAAGCCAGTCAAGTGAGTTTCTGTAACAAAGCAATTCAGTGCTTCAGTGAGTTAGTTTTACATTGACGTACCTTGTCAAACCAATTCATTAGATCTGATCCAAGGCAAGTGTCTGGAGCACATAGCTGGAGTTAGGGGAACGAATGGAGCAGGACTCGCCCAACTTTGGCATCACATTAAAGACAAGGTGATGAATCACAGCACTTGCTGCAAAGTGTTTGTGAGAAGCAGCCAGGAAACAGAAAGGAACAGAGAGAGAACTCCTTTGCAATAACCACTGGTGGTAGACTTGTGGGATTTTGAAAAGGGAGATGTGCATGCTTCATTTCTGCTTTTTCAGATGAACAGCATTTGGGATTTAGAGTTGTGGGAGGTTTTGTTCTGTTTCTTTTTTATTATTTAAATTAACTTCACCCTTTTTGCCTCATCCAACAATCCTGTGAAGCCTTGAATTGTGAAAAATTGCTCAGGTTAAAGATAAAAGAATAGCTGTAAAAGACAATTGGTATTTAATTCACTGAAGGACAAAACTGACCCCAAAAGGATGAAAAATTATATTTTTGCAACATACGTTAATGCTTACAAGGGTTAGAAGTAGGCAATGTTCACTTCATACTTATTTAGGTCTATTTTAGATCACTTACTGTGTAAAAATCATCAAACAATCCTTTAGTTATTGCAAATAATATAAATCCAAAGTGTAGCGATAGATTCTGTATTTCATTAGGTGATGTCAGATAGACTGATTTCATGCTAAGATTTTTTTCTTTCTGTCTTTCTAGTTTAGGCTTCTGTGGCAAACTTGAAGTTTTTAGAATGATTGATTTTCATTTCTTTCCAGGTATAAATATGAATCCATTTGAAGGCCTGAATATAAAAATCATAGATATTTTTACATTTCCATTTGGTACTTCAGATTAAGGAGTTTTAAATGTAGTTCTTTGGTTGTGTAGCTGAGGCCATGGAAGGCATTCTTCGTTGAGAGTTGCCTTCTTTCAGTGAAAAGTTCTTCCCTGGAAATCAGTTCAGTTCTCTGGTATTTCTCATAGTTTTCTGTGCCTTACTTTTAACAAGACTTTTTTCCCCCCATCTGAAGTAACAACATTTGAATATTTTCTTTTTGCAAGATGCCTTATTTTATATTAGAGCTATTATTGGTTTTGTTATTTTACCCAGTAATACTTTACTAATTCATTCAGATTTTCCAGTATGATTTATAACAATCATGGTCACTATATTCTTGCACTTGAAGTGCAAAACAGAACTTAAACCATGATTTTGAGACATAAACTTTGTAACGCTGGTATAAGGTTTCAATCTTTAACTTTTCGGCACTGTACGTGAAGCCTTACACCCCTGAAAAGATCTCATTGAATGATTTTATTGGAGAGACTTGATTATTTTCTTTTAAATGTATTCTAACTTTGTTTCTGGAATTCTTGATCTTAAAGCAAATAAAGGAGAAGAGTTCAACCGTCTGCTTGGCAAGAAGGAAGGAGCTGCTATACCCTTTTATATTTCAGATGAATTAGAGGTCTGAAGATAACTGACCTTGTTTAGTGGAGTAACAGTTATGTACAGCTATACACATAGTAACAAAACCTAAAGTTTTTAAAGTGTGTGACAGGCAATTCTGCTTATGCTAGTTTTGCCATTCAGTCTGAAAAAAAACCTGAAATACATCAGAAACTCTTACTTGGAAATGTCACGACTGCCATCATAAACAGAGGTATGTTAGACAGAAGTGTTTTCATTAAAGTTAACAATTACCCCTTTTAAGAGGTTAGTAAATGTTTTCGTTATGAAACATAGGTTTTATTTTCCACTTCAGTAACTAACTACTCTTTTATCCAGTTGTATGACTTTCTTGTAGATCTCCCGTTGTTCCAAGGGTGGATTAAATGCAGAGGGGAGCCCTGATTTGATGGATGTGATAAATTCTGCTAGAGTAGGGATGTCCTATTATAAATACTTTTCAGTTGGTCATGGGTTATTCTCTGTGAATCTTGCTAACCTAATTTAAAGTTTTGATACTCTACTGTTTTAAATCCTTTCTTCTGTAACAAGGTTGATGTTTTCAAACATAATTTAAAATTCATATATTTGTCTTATTTGGCCAAATTGTTTAATTTTTAGCCGTGCATGATGAAATCCTCATAATTTTGACTCTACAGGACGTTAGGAAACTGCATTGTTTATTTACTCTTTGTATTTTGTATTGATGTGTTTCAGTATAGTTTCCTATTCTCAGTTCTTGAACAATCTAAGCTGTTTAGTAGCATATTAAAATGAGGATTTTGATATTTACATTTTACGTATCTTTGTTCTTTTCTTTGAGCATTAACTTAAGCATGTAGTTTAATATTTAGGTTGTTTACATTTATCAAAATGTTATATCTGATTTTATTGAGGATTTTAATGAAATAGTATTTTCTTGCAAGTTTGAAAATTTCTTCATTTATTTTAAAGCTGACTTTCCTTCTCCTTTGCTCACTGGCTGGGGGTTTTGACATGAGTCATAAATGCTTCTTGCTTCTTTCCTTTTAAGTTCTTTGAAGACTAGAGCATATGCCTAATTTTATGACTTGTGTCAAGTTACACACCTCAATAAGCTGTGGTATAATCAGGGTCTTAAAACTCTTTTTATAGAAAAGAGGAAGTCGCATGCAAAACTACTCATTTTTAGTCTAACAAATGTGTTGTCATGGTAGTAGAACAGAAAAGGTTTGAAGATGAGAATTTTGCTTGTGGCAAACTCCCAATGTACCCTGTGAGTCTTTAGTATGGTGCAGAATGGTGTGGCCTTGTCCATGTCATGAGTCAGTGGTTGTGTGTGAGGTCCTTAAATTCTCTTCCTGTGTTTCACAGGATCTCTGCTAGATCCAGAGTCATTAGCCAAGGACTTGCCTGGACTGAATTCCTTGCTGTATAAAAGAATTCCTGTGTGATCTAAAGGCTCTGAAATTTGGACTGTGACTCATTCATCTGTCTCGGTGAAGGGACTGGCTGTCTACAGAGGTGTGGCAGGTGGGAGCAGCAATTACTTTGGCTCCACTGATTTTTGCACAGTTCTATGTGTAGTAATGTTTTAGGTGAATCATTTGGTCCTGTATTTAGACCTAAATTTATCTAGGTCTTTGTTTCTTACTGGTTGTTTTTTGCTTTGGGTTCAGCTTCTCTGTAATTTTGACTCCCATCTGTAACATAAAGATACCAATTTACTTTTTATGGGACTGTTGGAAGATAATAATTAACGAGTGCGAGGCATTCAGATATTGTGAGGGTGGTGATGTAACTAGCTGGAGAGATTCCCTAGATGGAAGTGGGGCTTATGAGATCTCTTTACATTCTGTGAGAAGTCCTGGGGTGGACTCATCTTTGTGATATTTAAAGAACAGAACAAAAAGAACCCAAAACAGCTGTTTCTCTTAGGCTCTGTCTAAAATCTATGCAGGTTTGTAAATCTCCGCCCTGGACTACTGCACAGTTTATCAGGTTAATTAAGAAAAATGCATAGGCATCTGATGCATTGGAACTCTAATGGCCACGTTTATCTTTGATCTAATAGCATTCACTTTTTCCTGTGTCTGGAAGTGTTGCGTGTTCTTGCTGCTGGCTTTCAAGGTTTTTGGCTACTGAAAATCTGTGTGGTGCTGTTCTTCTGGAGTATTCATGGAAAGGTAGCTGGCCTTTGATTTACTTCCTTCTTTGGGAGAATGGCACTTCTACCAGTTTGGATTTTTCTCTTTTCCCTTCTGTTTTTATTCCCTACATCTGTCTGTTAGAGGTATATTAATCACAGAGACATTAATTGTTCTAGTCTAGATCTAGGACACTGAATATTATGATGCCTGTAATACAGATTGCCATTTGACACTTCAAATATTCGTCTAAATAATTTTAGATATTTTTTGCTGACATTCAGTCACAATTATTTCCACTAAACAGTTTCCTTGCAGTTTCAGATGTAATGTGTGCATCTGGGCTTGTAAAGATTTTTATTGTTAAGCTTAATCATAAGAAGACTGTAATTGCTTTTTGAAGGCCATTATGATAGTACCCTGTTTAGCAAAAGACATCAAGTAGTTCAGGCAGTTTACTGATCATGTTAATCTTCCCTCTCAAAGAGCTAGGTTTGATTATTAATGTTGATGCGTGTGAGGAAATAAAAAAATGGCTCAGAGCTAGTTCATTCTCAAAGTTGAGGAGAAAGCTTTTTTATGAAATACAAAATTAGCATTTGATAGAGACATAACAAAATCTTCCTGAGTATCTCTTTTTATATTATTTTATTATAAAATGTTTTCATTTATATTTAGGTGATTGCTTCCAAGTGATTCTTCCAGAAACACTCAGATGCCTGCCTGTAAAATGTTAGCTGTACGGTCTTGTTAACAAAACATTGAAATGTTGAACAACATCAGGTAAAAACGGCTTCTTCCTTAAAACGTGTTTACTAAGCTTCTGAATCTATGTGGCCAAATAATTGTTTTCAGCTCCATTAGAATAAAGGGTTTACTTAAGATGTAAAACCACAGAATTACAAATAGCAATGAATGATTTAAAGTGACATCAGTCAACTTGATTTTTGTAACTGTCTAAAAATGTTAAAGTTAACTGTTTAAAATGTTAAAGTTCTTAACAACAAAGTACTCTCTAAGTCAAGAGTTACTTAAAAAGACATCTTAAAAAAAAAAACCTTTGTAGATATATACCCAAGAATTTTTAAGTCTTCTGATCTTATACAGAAACTAGTAATTCCTCACTCAAACAGTAAGAACTTAAATGATACACAAGGCGGGGACTGTATAATTACTGATAAAAATGTATAAAGATGTTTTTGTAAGTGCTTTTGTATTTTCTGTTTCATACAAGTTGATGGTACATTTTTAAATGAACAAGGCCATGTATTGTATTTTAATGATAGAATCTTATTTTTAGCACTGTACTTCATTCTTAAGGGCTTTTTTTGAATAACTGGACATAACTGATGTTGTTTTCCACTCATCTGAAGTTGAATGAGAATAATTATTAGCACACTGTTTGTTTTGGTGGTTGTACTGCATTAACTGCACTTTTATTGAGGTGACAATTCACTACAAAACTCTGTCCTGTGCATTTATTTCAGTGATTTTTGTACATTTGAACTTGTGACCAAATCTGAAATTCAAAAATTAATTAAATGAAAAAAAAAAGTCCAAGATGCTTTTTGATAACATTTTTTTCCTCTGTCAGAAAACATTAATTGCTGGTAGCTTTTAATTTGGGCAAGAAAACTAAAGATTCAAATAAAATGTGCCTGATTTGGGTAATTTATTAGATTAAATACAGATATCAGTTAAAGAAAGACGTGTAGAATATTATTGTTAATGACCTGTATTCTTTCACCAAAATCGTGTAGGTTCTGTTACCAAGTTGAAGAATTTTAGAGAATTTTAGAGGTTAATTACAGACCTTCACATCATTGAATCCTATTTACTGTTTTGAAAATCTTTTAACAAGCTGCTCCACCATCTCAAAAGCCACTCCCTTAAAAACATACATCTAATTTCTTTTGAGGATATATGTAATAGAAATATATCATTTTTTTTTTTTGAGAAGAGTGTATTAACATCTATCTTTTTTTTTCATGATGTCTGAATCTCCACTGAACACATGAATCAAGTATGTAGGGGCCACATAACATATGCATCATAAAAAATACCAGTGAAAGTTTTCCTACAGTCTTTCCAAAATCTATATCAGTCCTGATTTTGAAAAGATTATAGGGTATCCTTGGTCTATCTGTTAAGAATGCTGAATATTGCTGACTGTAGTCTTTTCTGTATTTTATGTGGGATACTTGTACTAAAAATTATTGTAATTCAGTTTGTAGGTATCCTGTTAGTTCTGACATAAGGTGGGTGAGAATGATTAAAAATGAAAAAAGGATAGATTAAAGATTTTTGAAGTAACATTCTTAGAGGGAGCACTATTTCTCTGTAATCAGAGGTATAAGGTTCAGGTTAGTTAATTCAGTTGCCATCTGAGAGAATTGAAATTGGATCTCTGAAATAGAAGACAGGAGACAAACAAATGGCAATAAAGAAGCTGAAATTGCTAAGGGGAAGATAAAAGGAATATCCAGAAATCAGATAGTAGAAATGGTGTGTGATCACGAATCTGGAAGGCATTCCCAAGGAGAAATTATCTTGTATAGTGTTCCAAAAAGAGAAAAAACTGTCACCGGATGATTAGTTTGACTGTGACGGTGATGCCATTCTTGAGTTCATACCAAAGTACATAGGCAGAATAATTTAAGCAGGTCAGTGCTTTTCTGTATCTGTACTTTAAGAATAAGGCCTTATTTGGAGACTTAAAATGTTCCAGATTTAATTGGAGAATTCTATGTGTATAAAATGCTTGACTATGAAAATAATGAAATAGGCTTGTAGGAATATCCGTTGGTTATGATCATGTCATTGGAAAATGTATTGCGTATTGCAAAAATTTACATGCAAACATTCATGCTAAAAATGTTGGGGTTTTTGTATTTTGTTGGGTTTTTTCAGTCTGCTTTCTCTAATTTGCACTGATTAATCAATACTTTTTAAAATACCCCTTGCACGTGTAGGCTTAAACAGGACAGTTAATTTCTCTGAATTGTGTACCATCTGGCTGTTGTGTTTCTCACTTCTGTTGCAGAAGTTCAGGGTCCACAGGAACTCTGAGCATGGTTTTTAGAAATAAAAGCAAATTAAATGTGAAATATAAAATTTGGTGGAAAAATCTAAGTTTTGTCTTCTGTCTGTGGTTACCCTCCTCTTCTTTATTTTACTACTTATGCATTAATTTATTTACCTTTTGGCCTTGATGTCATGTTTTATATGCTGAAACATTTATGTTCCCTCTTAAATCAAAGCGCTTCTGTTCAGCAGAGCTGGGTTAACAGGCCTGTGAAATCAGAGTATAAATTCCTCAGCATTTGAACCTTTGAAAACTAAAATCCTGTGACAAAGTCCAGTGCTGCCAGAGCCTATTAGCAGGGCTGTTAGGTCGTGGTGAAAGCAGCACACCCCGAAATGTCAGGCAGCGGGGCTACTGCCGAGAGGTAATTGGGAGCAATTAGCCGGTCTCCCTGCTGGGCAGGTCGCTATTACCTTTCTCCTCTTTGCTCTTCCCCCTTGCTGCCGCTGCGGGGAGGGCAACGAGTTGTGGCAGTGATGATTCCCTGAGAAGCGTGTGTGTGTGTGTTTCTGTGTGGGGAGTGTGCGTGTGTGTGTCCGTGCGGGCGGTGGAGGCGCCCCGGCCCCCTCCCCNCCCCCCCCCCCCCCCCGCCGCATTGTGGAGGGAGGGACCGCGGCCCGCAGCCGCCTCCGCCGCCGTGCGGGGCCCGGCGCTGTCCGAGGTGCTGAGCCGTGCGGTGACCGAGAAGCTGTCCGAGGTGCTGAGCCTTGCGGGGACCGGGTAGCTGTCCGAGGTGTTGAACCGTGCGGGAACCGGGGAGCTGTCCGAGGTGCTGATCTGCGCCGCGCCCGGGCGGCAGCATGGTGTTCGCTCCAGGTAAGGGCAGCCGCTTCCCGTGTCCAGCCGGGGGAGCCCAGCGGGAAGGCCCCGACCGTGACGGAGAGCTGCTCCGGGGGCTGCGGGGGAGGGGGTAACGGCTGAACCAGAGCTGCCGCCGAGCAGAGACGTGAGTTTTCAAAGGAGATGGCTTAGCTTAGGAGGTGTTTAGCTGTGGAGCCAGAGGTCATGAGGGTCACCCCAGTGGTTCCCATCAGGGACAGGAGCCTCCTATACAAGAGTGCAGGGGACTGTGTTTGTCAGACTGCACAAAAGGGTCAGGAACGGGACGTGGCCTTGTAGTGACTGGAGAATGTGTCTCCTCGGCACCCACACTGGCGGCTGCTGATGAGACAATCTCTGAAACTCACAGAGATATTTTACAAATTCCATCCTCTCCCCCCCAAGTATTTAAATGGAAGAGAACAGAAAGTTTGTTCAGGCTGGTTTTTACTGAAACAAAATTGAAGACTTCAGCAGGAGCTCATGTCTAATGTGAGACCTTGCTCTATAAGGGTGCAGAAGCTCTGCTGTGTAGTGTATATGTGCTACACCATAGAAGAAGGGAAGCTGCAGAGAATCTGAATTGGACTTGGTACACCGGGAAATAAGCAGTTTGTTGTTCAGAAAGGGATAAGAGGCCCAGGAGCTCCAGGATATGAATGTAAGCCATGCATAATGCCTTCTGTAGTGAAATGACTTGCAATTAACTTCTTCAAAGATGTGTAATTGTCAGTAAAAATAGTAGGTCAATAGAAAAGGGAATGTAAAGTCTGCAACTTCACAATGAGTAACTGTTAATACCTTTGTTTTGCAAAGCTAATAAAAATTTTGTCTTCCTTTGAAATTCTATATCCAGTTTGTGAAGGCATAAGAATCCAAAAGCTTTATACCTTCATTAAAAAAAAAGATCTTGGGGTTGACTTTGCTAACTCAACGAAGTCTAGTATTTTAGAAGTTAATACCCTTTTTCAACAACCAGAAGTTCATTTTGTCTCTTTAATGGCACAGTTGCTGTCTAATTTGATATTTTCCCATACAGCCTGTTCTGAAATTGGAACCAAGTTATTTATCTTAGTAGAACCAGCCACTGTTTTTCATATTACACCTTTCAGTATTAGTGTCTCTTTTCTGAACTCCTTTTATCTGGCAGTCTGTCACCATTAACTGAACTAATTTTTGAAATGCACCACAGGAGTGAAATACTGCAGGAAGAGATTACCTCTAAAATAATGGAAACGTGCTTATTTTCCCCAAAGGCTGACAATGAATAAACGCCAAATCTCATTAATAACTACATGAATTGTTCATTTCACAACTCTAATCCATAAAGAAAAAAAAAATCTGTCTTGTATAGTCATTCTTCTTCAGTCTGCTTTTACACAAAGAAAAGCCCATGATTTCCTTGCAAATGTTGTCATAATATACGTAGGGTAACTAAGTAGGAATTTGCAGAAGAGATGATAAAGCAATCAGAGGGGCTTGACAGTCTCTTGTATTCAGTCAGAGCAAGTCTGAGTAGACTGCATTTTTTTATCACTTTTCTTCACTGTGAATCAGCCCTGCCCTGGCGTTATCTCTTCTCCAGGTATTTTAAAAAAATAATCAGGGTTTTGTACATCTTTAGCATCTTCATAGTACTTAAGGCTATATGATATAGGAATTCTCTAAGTTTACTAAGAAATTGAGTTTCATTTCTTGAGTCAACTTTCTGATTTTATCTCACTGTGATAAATGACCTTATTTTCTGTTTCTTTATTTGTTGCGGGGGGAGGCAGGAGGAAGAAAAAGATTTGTCTAACTATAAATGGTTAGGCTTAGAATGATAAGCATCCGTCCAGGAGGGGTGTGGAAAAAAGAGAAGAAAACAACAACAATGAAAAGGAAACTCTCTTCCAGAAAAAATAACAGGACTTGTTTACCTGAAGACAAAGATAAGATTTTGCATATGAATAAGATGATACTCACTTCCTTCAGCTAGTAGCTACATTGTTGCAGAGCACTGAATTAGCATGCTATGTTTATAAACTGTCAAGTAGAAGAAGCTTACCCAGTTTAAATATACTTTTTAAAAGGTGAAGCCAACTAGTGACTGAATAGATACTTTCCTGTTAAGGTTCAGCTCTTTTCCCTAAATCTTACAACCAGCTACTACGTAAAAAAAAAACCAAACAACCCAACACCTCCCACCAAAATCCCACAAAACAAACAAACCAAGAAAAAACCACCCCCCACCCCCCTTCCTCCAAAACAGGCCTGAGTATTACTGAGATAGATAGGTCAAAATTTTTACAAAAAGGCCACTATTTCATGTTCAAAATTGGACTTTCTGGCTCATTGTAGACAGTATGTTGCTATTTACAGGTATGCAAAAAGCTACTATTCATATTGACCTTTCTTCATACCCAGTGTTAATTAACTTTGATCTGTTCCAGAAAAAGGAACTGAGAAAAGTACATTTTTCCTTAGCTTAATCTGAATGGGGCTTCATTGCACTTTGTTGTGCTGGTTGACTGATGATAGGTTGGTGTATAGGAAATGCAATGCAAACTCTATGAGATGTCTGTGAGTTCATTACACCTGGAGGATTCCCAGATGACGTGCTGCCTTTATAACAACGGATGATCCATGTAATGGAAATGCGGACAAAGTACACATTGCAAAGTTTAGCTTCTTTACTTTTCTTGGATTGAACTGCTTTAGGTAGCCTGAGAAGTAGACAAAAAAGTGTCACTGATTGTCAGATGTAATGGCGGAGGTATTCATGGGACTGTAGTAGAGAAGCATGAAATTTCAAGGGTTTGGGTTAGGTCAAAAAGCAAAGAGAAGTCATCATTTTTGAATTAGCAGATTTTCTTAAAAGACTTCAGAAGATAGTGTATTACAGAACTTTAAAAAAATACCAGTGCTGAACTAGCTTATAAAAGATTGATAAATATAAATAATTCCACAGATTAAATATCTGTCATTTTAAGGTAAGGAGTCATTATTAAAACATTATTTGTTCTAAGGCATCAGCAAAAAATACAGAATGCAGTAAGCGTCCTGTTACCATGTAATTAGTTACAAAGGAGTGATCACTTCCCATATCAGGCTAACTGATCATTAATGATCTTATTTTTGTTTTTATATGAACCCATAAGATTTAACAATAATGTTAAATGTTGCTAATCTATATCATACAACCTCTTTGCAAATTGCTTTCAGTTACTTTCTCCAAAAATGACCATGGGCATATCCCATGCTTATTTTCAGCCCTAAAACTTTTTAAAGTGAAAAGCTGAAATAAAATTTAAAATAATACCGTTTACTGCCAATTTAGCCTGATACAAACATGTTTTTCATGCTCCAAGGATCTTTTTTCTGATGCTATTTTGCACGTCACTCAAATGCTTATGTCTTAGACCTTTGCCCTTATGTGTGTGTACTAATATAGCACAAAAATGGCCTGCGTTTTTAGAACTAGCTTGGGAATAAAGTTATAAACATGTAACGATGTCTGAGCTACCTAATAGCTTTTCTAAGCAACTCTTGCTAGTTTACAGTTTCAGTGACTATTTTAGTATATTTTGAGAATTTTACTTTCTAATGTGAGACTGTAACAAATTACCAAATTACAGAGTCTAATTGCAGGCCATCACTCTTTCACCCAGTCAGTACTGTACAGAGCTATGTTTGCTTGAATAGGAATTTGTATTTTTGGCTAAATAATATCTTTTATAAAGGAATCAGTTTTGATCTGAATACATCAAGAAAGATAGTAACATTTACATTGTCAGCTTTTTTCAGTGTCTGAACGCTCCCACCATTTAAGCTTGTATCTACTTTGAATTTTGTGATTTCATCTTTCAGGTGAATCTTGGGTTTTTTCAGTGTAATTTGAAGAATTCCTTCTTACCTGACATTTTCTCCATAACTAGGAACACACAGGATTTACTCATGACCCTGCAATCCCAAAAGGAGGAGGAGGAGATAGAACTCACTTTTTGCATCAATATTTTTATGTAAAAAAAGATGTGTGAACACACTTAAAGTTTGAAGGTAGACATTAGAGAGGTCAGAATATTCACTGCTCAGCACCTTTTTCTTACAATAGCAATGCCAATAGCTTTTAAACTAGCTTTTCAGCAGCACAGCTGTCCTTAACATTTTTAAGCTAGGAGCAGTATAGCAGACGTGCATAATGACACTGAAGATCAGAAGCACATCCTGTACCAAACATTTTAGGAATCTCATTAAACTGCAATTGAAGACATAGCAGCTGCACACTGAAACAGATGTGCTTACTTGTCTGAATAGTCCTGATCTTATCTAGCGGAAAAGCTGGGAAAGCAACAAACCTGTTGTGCTGCTGGATGTGAAGACATGAAATTTCTTGATAGCCTTTTTCTTTTTTGATTATAGAGTTACAGGTACTGTGGAGAACCTTGTCTGCAATGCACAGATCAAGACACTGCGGAGGGACTTTAATGAATGGCAAAATTGCTACCAATGACTTTACTTTTTTGAAGATAACCTGTTGTGAGATATCTCCAGTGTTTGCACTGAATGTTGTACTCTGTGACTCTCAGTTCTGAAGTGCCTTTCACCCATGATAACAATTGTAGTAAGGCAGGGCACAATCCTCGTCCCTGTTAACTACTGTGCTACATTCTGCTAATGCTCTAAGTTCTGCAGTACCAACCAACACCCTTCCCCAGCCTCCCCCTCCTCCCATATAAGATGTAATAGTATATACATGTAGGATTCTTTCTCGTGAGCTTAGTGTTGACAAAGACCATGTCATGGACATAATTCAGAGGCTACAGGCAAGACTGTTCTGCAGAACTCATGAAATCTGATGTAATGGTTTTCTTGTCCAGAATTTGTGATGGCTGGTATGAGTATGCAGGGCAGTTGCCCCACACAAGTATCTAACTGAATGTATTTGCAGCTGAAAGATCTCAACAATACATCAAAGTGTTTGTCATCTGGTAGGAAGAAATCATATAGGAGGAAATTTCTTATTCTTTTTTGCTGAGGAAAAACTGTTTCTTGTGCTGACCTCTCCCTAATGACGCGTTGATCTTTCCCTTGCTGTGAAACTCCATTAGCAGATCTCATTAGTGAGGTGAAAGAAAGTTAGTTCATAGATATTCAGAAATGTGATGAAATTAGCAAGCTTAAAAAGTAGTCAACAGTCACAGGTGCAATATTTCTTTAATATGAATGAACACAGTGTTAAAAACTGACACAGAATTTACTTTTTCAAATTATTTTCAACAGAACTGAAGGCTTAAAGAAGTGAGACTGGCACTTTTCACTTCCGTATCACTGTTGAATCCTATTCAGGTTAGCAGTGAAAAGAATTCTGTCTTCTCAGTGGCTGTGTAGTGGCCTGTATTGAAGGAGCTGTTCATAGTTGGGGGATGGTGGTAATAAGTGATACAGTCATTATTAACATCCTTACTGGGACTGTGTATGGGCTTCAAGTACTGAGCAGGAAAGTCAAATGGTGAATGTACGAAAGGAATGAGTTACACTGACCTCTAAAATTTGTCCCTCCAAATCATTATTCTTCTAGATGAATTGCTCTGTTGTACTTGTTATAAACATAAATAATATGATTCCAACTTTGTAAGCTTTATCATGATAACGGAAATTAAATGCACTTACTGTAAAATGCAGCAAGAGGTAGATTTATTCCTGTACCTTCAATCTTGTCTATTAAGGATTTTATTGAGGACCTAATCTGTTGTATTAAGTTTACAAATACTAAGTTAAGCAAAAATTCTTTGCAAGCAACATACTAATAATTTCTTTATAGGCTTTCTTAAATTATCTGAGTACTGGTTACCCATTTGTAGTGTGTTCTTTCTATAATGATTTGCAAGCTCCTACACAAGATTTATTGTTTTTAAGGAATTGCAATTGGAGCAGAATCTTTATTGATGTTAGCAGAAATGAAAAGCTGACCTGAATAGCCATAAAATGCTTCAGGTTCCTTTAGAATGCTTTGCCAGGGAAGTCAAGGCAGGTGAGCTCTGTGCTGCTGTCTTCTGACCCTGCAAATGACTGTAGTCATGTTATCAGAAGATGCTGTTTTTCTTCGTGAAGAGAGTCTGAAATTTTCAGCCTGAAGAGCCATATTCTACTCAGATATTTCTCTAATGGTAAGGCAAATATAATCTCCTGTGGATTACTTACCTTTGCTTCGCTTTGTAGCATGCATATTTGATATAAAGACACTGTATTTTTGTACTTTGATCAGTGAATCTGCTCACCATTTGTCAGCATGGATGGTGTGCATATCCGTTACTGCTTCTGTTAAATACTTGCAGATTTTCATTACATTTTGTCTTGAAGTAAGTTCTCTTAATAGAGCTGAAAATACTTCTCTGCGAAGTTAAAGAATTAGCTCCAAGAGGGGCAAACAGCATGTCATGGCATCCTGTTGCAAACAGGGATGCCATCAAGATTACAGCTATGAAAAAAACCTGTTTTTTATTCCTTCAGGGTACACTTTAAATTTATATAATCTTTGATTCACTTTCTCTTGTGAGTTTGTGTATATACATACATACATACATATAAAAAATTCTCAGTCGTCTCAATTAGTAGTAGCCTTATGTACAGCTTTCAAACTCTGCTCACATTTTAAAATAAGCAAGAAAATTTTTCTAGACTGTGGTTTTTTGTTGTTTTTTTTCCTAGAGATAAGGAAGGGCTCTGCTTCAGCTGAGGTTTAACTAGACAACTTTTGAAATTGGACTCTGTATAATCTGATATAAATGAAACACATCTAAAATGTAGCAGGATGTTTTCACTGATTTGCTGGCTTTTGATAGGTTGCATAACCTCATCCCTATTTTCTTCACTTAAAAAAAAGCCAAACAATCAGGTTCAGATATTGCAAATTTTAATTAACCTGTGCAGAGTCCTTCAAGACCAAAACCCACGAGCATTGCAGAAATATAAACAGCTACCGAAATAAAACTTAAGTAGTGGAATATGCCTTCATTGAAAACTTTCCTTTCACTTATGCTATACAGTGGTAGATACCGAAAATCTTCTAACACCTGTCAAAGTTAGGTACTTTAGTGGGGATTTGTGCAAGTTCACCAATGAGCTTTTTGGTACAGATTCAGAAGCCTAAATGTTATCTAGCTTTTTGTGCTTAATGTTTTCTTTTTGGCTAGGAATCTCTGAGCACCTAAACAGTAGAAATAGAAGGCAGGGGGCATTAGATGACATATGGGTCACCTGTATCTGTGCCATTGGACCTCTCCCTCCATGGGAGAAGCACAGCATGTGATGCAGAGAGATTTCTTATTTCAGTATTTGAAGCGTGTTCCCTAGAAGAAATAGGAACATTTTACAGATGAAGAGAATTTAAGTTTTGCATTAACTTTGGAGCACCTGGTCCCAGATGCTCTTTAGAACGTATCTGATTTTTAATACACTGAACCCTAGCCTGGGTGTTAAAAATCTTCATAAGTTAATGTTAGTTTGCAATATTAGATCCAGATATTTTCCTTCTGGGACCAAAATGTGAGTATCACACTTATGGGTTCGGGTGTACCAGAATTTGCAGTGGCTACTACTTTGAACTACATCCAGTCTTCAAAGCTGAAAAGACGTAGTCCTTAGGGAGCAATTCATTGCTATATGTGAAAATACCTAGAAAATATATAGATTGAAGTGTATAATCTGTTTTTAGCTAGTCTTATTAAAATAGGCAAGAAATCTTACTAAGATGTGTTGAGAAAGAATAGACAATATATCTATAGATCCCAACAACCTCTTAATCTAAAAAACTTTGGAAGCTTCATTTTGGCTAGTGTATTTCAAATAGTACGAAATAACTCACTGGAGTCTTCAAACAGATAACTTTTATATAGCAAACAAACCAAAGAGACTTCCTGATATGCTTTTCTCTTAAGAATGAGCAGAACTCAGTAGAAAAAAAATACTACGAAAACTCAGTTCAGATATAGCTAATGTCTGGATCAAAAAGATACAATGAAGTGTTACTGTGGAGATATTATTATGTCCTTTGACACAGTTTATCTGCATTTCTGCTCTTCTCTTTTGCCCTTCCATTCCTCCTGGATTTGTGTTTGGAGCAGTGGTGTTCCTGCTTCATTCTTGTAATTTGTTTTGAAGACCAAAGTAGTCTGCGCTGGCCCCCCTCCTGATACAGTTCCTCTTCCATGCTGGTTGTATGGCAGGAGTTAACGAGTGAGGTTTGGGCAGAAAATATAACTGAACTGAGGCGTGACTTTTCTAGTGAAAGTGTTAAAATTCCCGGCACACCACAGGTTAGGGAATTGGAAAAACAGAACAATCTCATGTGAAAGTACTTTTAGCATTCGTGATACAGTTCAATGTCCTCCCTTCTTCCTCAAGGAATCAAGGCAACTGAGTATTGCCCTCCGATACTTGACAGCTATCAGTCAGGATAGCTCCATTTTAGAGCATGAGAAGCAGTACTAGATAGAATTCTAATACAGTTAAGAATACATTTCTTATTTAATTGTTTTAAGATTAAATTTACAACTTCATTGCAGGACCTCTTCATGAGGTCTCTGAACTGGCATCATTACTGACATTGAGGCAAATTGGGTTTCTAATCTTGTAAATAGCTTGATGACACTTATGCATAAAGTTGGGTTTGTGCACACGTGTTGGAAAGCCTTCAACCCTGGCTGACTGCCGTGTTCATTCATTCTGTATGTAATTAACATGACTCATTAAGACTTCCTGATTATGGATGCTGTGCAGCCTCATTTTTTATCTGTTCTTCAAATCAGGCTTCTGGTGCTGAAGTCCTAGCACCAACCTATAAGGCAAATCAAAGAAGGAGATTTTTTTTAACCATTTCAATTCACAGGTTACAAAATATTCGCCAGGAGCGGCTCACCTGGAACTTCCATGCTGTGGCCAGCAAGATGGAGAGATAGCTCACTGCCTAATGCCAATGGGAGGTTAAAGAACTGAACTTTGTTTCTTGTAGTAGAAGAATATCAATATTGATGCAAAGAATATTACTGTTAATTGCTACAACATATACACATATGTTATGTCATTACAAACTACTTGCCAGGTTCTTTAATTTTTCAAAATCTCTACAGTTTATAAACACAATTTAGGTAATAACCTGCAACTTTTTTCCATAAATACAGCTCCCATGCATCCATACTGGACCTTGTGATGAAGTCTTATCAACACAGTCTTGCTTACTTATGCTTCAATTCCGTTTGAAATGTCATTAGTACTGTCAGTTGGATTATAAAAATCACAGTAGTAATTTTCAATAGAATTTAAATAGATTTACCAGTGAGCAGTATTTTCATTGGTTTATTATTAATTTTTATAAATAATGGAAAAAAAATTCTAATGTTGCAATGCTTCAGAAAATAGTATAGTGGTTAACTATTGGAATCCAAAGCAATATATTGATAAAAAAATAGTAAATTTTCTGGTTAAAGGATATACCTGCATAACCTCATGTGAAAATGAAGAAGGAATATTTGCTTCATGGCTCTTTCAGCTTCAGAAATTTTGCGTAATTTAAAATTGTAGCTAAGAGGGGAATATTTTGGTTAATTGTGAGTTCTAAATTGCTCAGAAGTTTGCTTAGAGGAATGTGATTTTTATTTAGATTGAGATATGGTTAAGCTCAAAGCTGTTTACACAAACAAAAATTTCTTTTTTCCAGAAGAACAGCTTTAATGGTATTCATTTGCTGGAATTAAACTGCATTTGTTATTCCTGTGAAGCAGAACATAAACTTTTGACTTCTGTTGCATGGCCCTTGGGATTCCTGGAACCTGTCATATAAACTAAGCTGTTCTTTTAAAATGCAATGTTTGTGTTGCGCCTCAAGACAGAATGAGACCTAACCTGCAGGAAGACATGATGAGCTGCATAAATGTCACATGCTTTGAGAAAAGGTGAATTAAAATTAAAGGCATTATTTTTCTCCTGGGAAAAGCAATAACCTCATACAGGTGAAGCAGCAAAAGGGATAACTGAAGGACAGTAGAAGTTTCCTGAGAATGGATGTACATTCATGGTCATGCACACTCTTGCATAACTAATGTCTTCTCAAAAACTATGGGATAAATTATTTCTAGTCCATGTCCTTCAAGAGTCCAAATTTCCTTCCTATCACAGCTCATTCACCATTTAGCCCCTGCTCTCTTTCCGTGTGAGAAATGTTGCTTCCGTTACCTTCTAAATCACTGATTCTGCATCTACTGAAAGGTGTCTCATTCCCCCACTGTTCACTGCCAGCATTAGTGGATCTGGGATGGTCTTGCATCTTTGCAAGAGCAAGGTCATGCTCGTGGTAGTTTAGCTTCATGATAGTATTCCCAACAATCCTATGAAAAGATATGGTGGAGAACTCGACTGCTGATTCAAACAAATGAACTGTTGTTGAGTGTTACTTAGTAGGAGTGTTTACAAAGAGTATTAAATTTAACTTGTAGCAAGCTGGAAGGGAAAAGGCACAGGGAATATCAACAGAAAGTGCAGGAGACTACTTTGACTGCAGGCTGGAAGTGAAGTGTGTAAATGAGAAAAGGTCCATATGCAACCAGAGTGAAGTTCTTCAAGATTTCATCTGTGCTAAATGCCCTTTCTCTGTAGCTATCATTTTCCATGCATACTTTTCTGGGCATATTCCATAGTCCAGAAACATCACAGAGAAAGTCTCCCACACAAGATCTTCTTGGACTTAAACTAATATTAGTTCTAGTAATTGTAATGAATTACTTCAAATGCTTTTAGCCTTTTTCCAAACTGCTAGCATATTTTCCTTCATGGGAAACATCTTAAAGCAAGCCAAGAGAATTTCGAGGTACTGATATATGGCACTAGTTTTAGATGAAAGTAGAATATGTGACTGATTCCCACAGTCAGTCCAAGATTTTGAGCTTTTTTAATCTCACAAACTATACTTTAGATTGCAGAACCAGGCTGGTGTTTGCAAATTGCTTTTAATCTGCTATGTTAGTTGGCACAAAGTTTACCAAGTGAAAGATAAGGTAATAAAAACATGCTAAAGAGACTTTGTCATGTCTTAATGATAAAATTGCTACCTTGCATTTAACATCACTTAACCTGGATTTTTCAGTTCTCTATTTACAGAATTAGAGTGCTGGGTTCCTGTACAAATCAGGTGAGCATTTAAAGTTAGAGAATAAGTAGAAAAGGGTTTCTGACACGAAGAGAAAAAAAAAGTAGTCATTAGACAAGAATAACTAGTAGGCAGAATGCTGTTTCTGCTATCCTGCAAGTTTTTCCCAGCAATTACTTCAAGTGACCTTTTGTCATGAAATTTTAATTAAGCTAGTTATTCTTCAGATCTTAAAAAAAAATCATAGATAAAGATTAATTGTATCCTTAGTATTAATTGTAACCTTAGTAACTCTTATTTTGATTAGCTAAACACTTAGACAACAGGGGCGACGTCTCTGTTTTACCTAATTGAAAATATGCAGTTCTTAAAATGCCTGATTAATTCTATAGGCACTCAAATTTCTGCCTTTGTTTATGTCCGCAGCAGTCTGTGTTTCAGCAAGGTGGAGCAGTTTGATAGATATGTTCCAGCCTAGCACCTTTGGGATCCTTGCATGAGTCATTTCTGCTTTCCTTAGTCAATCCCTCTCTTCTTGCTCAGAGTAGTTCCAACATATCAATAAATAAATGAGCTTCTCATAAAACAGCTTTGTGCTAACTGATTTCCTTGAAATCAATAACTGGAAGAAGAGGATGTGATGGGGATACTCTTACAGAGACTGCTGTTTACTCCTTCAGGAACTGGAAAAGCTGGGGTTTAGGACATCCTCACCAACTAGAATCATAGGATCACAGAAGGCTTGGGGTTGGAATGGACCTCTGGAGATCGTCTTGTCCAAATCACTGCTCAAGCAGGGTCACCTGACCCAGGATCTTGTCCAGATGGGCCAGCACACACCCAGGGGAACTGGACATTTGTGTCTGACTACTTGATGTGTCTGGATCCTGTCTGGCTGGATCCAGCTCCTACAAGTAATGGTCCCAATGTAGGGTCAGATGTCTATGCAGTGTCAGATATCTCCCTCAAAAAGGGCTAGTATTTTCACTATTGCTTTCTAATTTAGATGGTCAGCATAAACTGCCAATGTCTCGTTGGTGACATCACCCCAGGCCAAGGTCTTGACTCTCTCCGTGTCCAAAGCCAATTAGCTGTTTTTACCTGGGTTACTGCTACCCTAACTGTGTTATATGGATGTAAAATTGTTAAGAGTTTGTTTGAACTACCTTATTTCCTTTCTGTGCATATCTATACCTAAATCATCACAGGCAGGGCAGAAGTACTCCAGAGGTTTGGGGCTCTCTGTTTTTGGTTTGTTTTCCCAGCAAATAAAAGAATCACCTAATGAGTTAGAGCTGGACAGAGGTAATCTAGGTCTTACTTATCTGAGCGGTACTTTCAGGCAGGCTTTGCTCCATGATAAACATCTGGAAAACTCCAGTAGAAATTAACTGGAAAACTGTCCTTTTTTTCAACTGGGTGTTGCTGTGGATGACCCTTCTAATGCAAAAACATTTCAAGTTCAGATTTTGTAGATTAAGTGTCAAGAACCAAATAAACAATAAAGCGCCCCTAAGGAAAGAAAACTGAGTAATTTTCAACAGCAATGAGCTAATGACAGTATGTTTTTAACAATAAATTTGAGGGGGGTGTTATGGCTATAGGGGTTGGCAAATTTTTCACATTTCATACAGCCTCATAGCCTATTCCAACATACTAACTTGTATTTACAATTCTGTGTTCATCCATACTTTTGTTAACATATTATCTTCGGAACACCGTCTGAGTTGGCTGATCTTTTTCAGCCCAGCAAGAAGACTAATTCATTGTGTGATACAAAGTGAGTTCATATTTTAGTAACAGAGAAATATCTGTACTTTACTGTTAAGTAACATTGAATTTTATCCAAAAAATACTGTTTCAAGTGCTGAGGAGTGGAACAAACTGAATTAGGGAAGCTGACTGTGCCAAGAATTCAAGTGATTCCATTCAGTCAGCTTTTCTATCATAAAATATGTTTTCTAAGTTTTTGTGGTTTTAACCTCTTAGTTGTAGACAAAGCGTCATCTCAGTGGAGTTGCAGGTTTGGGGTTTTTTTGATTTTTCAATTTCAGTAGTGTTAAACCACATTTGTATTTACTTTTAGCCAGAACGTGTATATTATGGACATGATAGAAATAAGTATATTTTGAAGTCCTTTCAAAGAAACATTAGACATAATGAATAATTTCTTTCTCACACAGTAAGACTACTTTGCTGGTGGTTGGTTTGGACTCACAGATCATAGAATCACAGAACCAGGGAATGGTTTGGGTTGGAAAGAACCTTTACAGATCATCTAGTCCAACCCCCCTGCCATAGGCAGGAACATCTTTTGCTAGATGAGGTTGCTCAAAGCCCCGTCCAACCTGACCTTGAATGTCTCCAGGGGTGGCTCATCTGTCACCTCTCTGGGCAACCTGTTCTGGTGTTTCACCACCCTCATGGTAAAAAATTTATTCCGTATATCTAGTCTCAGTTTGCCCTCTTTCAGTTTAAAACCATTACCTTTTGTCCTATCACAATAGGCCCTGCTAAAAAGTTTGTCCCCATCTTTCTTATAAGCCTCTTTAAGTACTGAAAGGCCACAATAAGGTCTCCCCAGAGCCTTCTCTTCTCCAGGCTGAACAACCCCAACTCTTTCAGCCTGTCCTTATAGCATAGGTGCTCCAGCCCTCTGATCATCTTAGTGGCCTTCTTCTGGACATGTGCTGGGGCCCCCAGATCTGGATGCAGTACTCCAGGTGGGGTCTCACCAGAGTGGAGTAGAAGGGCAGAATCACCTCCCTCCACCTGCTTATCATGCTTCTTTTGGTGCAGCCCAGGATACAGTTGGCTTTCTGGGCTGTAAGCCCACATTGCCAGCTTATGTCCAATTTTTCATCTACCAGTATCCCCAAATCCTTCTCCACAAATGTGTTTTCAGTACATTCACCACCCAGTCTGCATTGATATTGGGAATTGCCTCCACCCAGGTGCAGGACCTTGTCCCTTCCCTCAAGTGTATCACTAAGGTAAATAGGTGATTCTACTTTTTATCTCTATCTTAAATTTCCTTGCAAAAAAGGAAAGTTCTTAAAGAATGTAGTAACTTTCTCACAGTTTCAGATGGGGACCTCTCATAAAAGCAGTTCACCTTTAATTCATTCTGGTTTGTTTCTCTCAGGACATAAGTCTTAATACATGGCTTCAAACCAGACAGTAAAATGCAAATCCTGTTTAATGAAATACTTGAGCACAACAGTCAATTAAGAATGAACTGAGATTAGTATCTTAAAAACCTTTAAAATCAAATCTAGTGATGTAAATAAGCAAGCACCTAGCCTAAGCATTTCAATTAGAAACTGAGTCTACGTTTTCCTAAATGCCTCAGTGGGGTTTTTTTCCCCTCCTCTTTTTCATCCTTCGGGTGTTCACGGAGTAGCCACAAATGCTTAGTTCCCTTTCTTTGTTGTTTGGTTCCGACAGGTGAGAAGCCAGGGACGGAGCAAGACGAAGTTAAGCTGCAGAACGCCAGCAAGCAGATTGTGCAGACTGCCATCCTCCGAGCAGTGCAGCAAGTTTCCCAGGAGAGCCAGCAAAAGGAGAAGAGAACAAACAGCAGTACGAGCCTCCAGACAGAAAGAGGAAAATTAACCAAGAAGCATGAAAAGAAGTAAAGGAGCGGATTGGTTTTTTCAGTCCTCCAGTCTGCAGCGTTTTCAGCCTTCTCTTTAGTATCAGCTGTATTGCTAGTGCAATGTTACTGTTGAAAAGCAAACCAAAGTATAATCACACCTAGACATAGGGTAAAGCTGCGATAGTCCTCAGCTGAGAAATATTAAGTGCATTAGATTACTAACTCCATGTTTATGCAGTGCCTCTTAACAGAAACAATAACCATAGCTATAAAAGTAGTTCCAAGCACAAGCTCTTATGGTATGGACTTACTCTCAAAAGCTTGTTGTCAGTGCACTTTCATATAAGTTCTGCGTGCAACGTTTATGTCAGTTCAGCTGGACAGACTCTTCTTTGAGTTACTGGGTTCACTGAAGCTGTCTTCACCGAAGAAATAATTTCCTGTTGAGTGTAGCAGAATACTTTCAGGCTGCCTTGAAGCATGAATTTGTACTTTGCTTTGATTAAACACGGACTATGTGAAATGGTAGTATAAAGTGGATTTGGTAAGTTCCATGAACCAATTTCTTTTTTCATCTTGGGGAAAAAAAAAAAAGCAATCCAGTAAGACTGCAGTAACTGTGATCTATGACTGGGATCATAGACCTATGATCTCTATCTTTTTTTAAAGAAGTTAAAAGAAGTACTGAAGTTTTAGTCTCCTTATTTGAAATACTTCTATACTTCTGCATAAGAATCACTTGTGCCTCGACTATTCCTTTTACTTTTCTTGATACTGAAAGAAGAGCAACTGATGTGTTGAGATGGAGTTCACCAGCTTTTCCTTCAGTTTTGCAAGTTTGCTGGGGGTTGATTTACAGAAAGCAAAGACTGGAGTGTCTTAAAAAGAAAGTGTTTTAAATTATTAATATCTTGAAGGGAGGAAATATACTGTGTCTGAATGCTGTCATGGTAGATATTTCTCATCTGCTGGGCATAAAGTGACTTTAGATATTTGCAGTTGTTACATAGATTCACCTTAAATAGCACTGCTTTAAGCTGGTAATACAGAACTTATCCTTCAACTGCTCTATATAGCTGAAGAAATCCATGATGTTTCTGAAAATACAAATTAAATAAATGTAGCTTTCACTTTTATGCTCCCTTACAGTAATAAAGATTGCACTATTATACATCTGAAATGAATAACAGTATATTTAATTCTAGAAATGGCTTGTAGCTCTGATTCAGCTGAATTCTTGTAGTAATACACCTAGAATATAGAGAAGCAGATGCACAGGATCTGCAAAGGAGACAAACTTCCGTAATTGCTTTTCTACTCAGTTAGATGATTCTCAAAAAACCTTTTTGGTTTAAGTAATTGGTTATTACTTACTGTGTCCTACAGCTTGTGTTAAACAATTTTAGGACTCTTTCTCATGGCCAGAGGCTTAGTCATGAATAGCCACATACTGTAATATTAAGCCTTTGAAACCTGCCCGGTTCCTTTTTTTTTTTTAATTTAACAGCACTGACTCATACCAGATAATGATTTAGCTCAATCTTCTTTCACTTAAAAATGCAAAGAAGAATTTGACACAATTAAAGTTGTTCTAAATCCTCTAATAATGAAAACTGACTTGGACTGCAAGTACACAGTTGGTTCACTTCTATAGACATCGGGTGAATTTTCCCAGCCAAGCAAACTTTGAAAGTTGGAAGAAGTTGAGTCTTGAGACATGTGCGTGTTTGTTGTAAGAGTCATTTTTTTAACATTAGTGTTTTCATAAATTGGCCTTTTGTTGAGAGGTAGCTCTTTTCTAAGCACTGTTTAGATCTTTGCTTTCTGAGAGCCTAAGGAAACTGATAATGAGTAAAGATTCAATTCTGAGGCTGATGGACAGGCAAGTCTAGTGGATGAGGCAGAGGAAGCCTGTGGGAGAGACTCTGTGGTGCAAAATGGTGTTTGCCATGGACTCACCTACAGTGCTGTAGGAAGGAGAGCTATAGGACAGCAAAATCCCCATTTCTTTAGGATTATTCTACATTTTTTACTTTTACTTTTTACTTTATAAGACATATTTGCAACATGTCTTTTTTTTTCTATGTTCCTGGTAATTATTTTAATAATCTTCCTGTAATCTGGAAACTTGTTTACATGTCCATTTTTTTAAAAATCATCATGTTAGAAAAAGAGGAATTTCAAAAGCCAGTGGATCCAGGCATTTGCCACTGCTTCGCATGAGCCTGTTCCACTCCTCCTCCCACTGTGCTCTTCTGCGATATTCCTTTACTGCCCTAGCCCTTTTAAACACACTGTTACTCAACCATTAAACCATGCCCATCCTTTTCAGTGCTGTCAGAAGTCTAACGTCTTGGAAAGATAAAAATGATAGGAAGCCTAACAGAGCCTTAAGGAAGTCTTCTTTGGTCTCCTATTGAGGAAAAACAAATACAGTAGCGTAAATAGAGTAGTTTTCCCTGAAAGACAAATAACGCGTCTCCTATCTATAGTATATATTCCTAAATTAAGGCATGCATTTAGTGTCTCCTATTGACAAAGGGTGTTCTGCACACCACTTGTATACAGGATATGTAGTTGAGATCTGTACCGCATGTGAGAGAACTGCGCAAAAGAGAACTTTACCCCTGGCTTGTTATATGCTTACTACATGGTGAAAGCGGGTATTTTTGGTATCTTCACTGACAGATTATATTTTCTGGAGAAAATACAGACTATAGAAATTATTACAGATGTGATGCAGGTCTGATTACAAATAAAGAAACTCTTAAAGAAAGTCTTAATACCTTACATGTCTCTGGTTTCTCTTGTCAAAAGAAGGGAAGCAATTTTCAGATTCACTAGACAATCGCATGAAGCAAGCAATGTGCTCAAGAAGTTTGTAGTAATTAATGCATTATTCAGCACAATAATTCCTATCTTCAAAAGACAATCAAAATGGTATCTATACTTATTTAAAACAAACTCACCACCTTTTAGCACTGGTCAGTAGTAAATAGTAGGATGCACAAACATTTGAAAGTACATTTATCACAACTCCTTTCATGAAGAAGAATCAGGTGACCGTGGCTGTCCTGCACTGGGCTTGCTATAGTTTCATTCAGGTTGATTATGGCAATTTAATTACCATACTTGTGCTATTCTTTGTGGTGCAATCAAGCAGCAACACCTAAATGGAAATTCACGTAGACACAGCAGGATGTTGTTAAGAGATTGCTGAATACCACTGTTCATAAAGTTTTTGGTTCTGTGCTGTTACATTAAATCTCTGCTCTAAAATTAAAAAAACCCAAACCTGTGACTTGGAAACAGCCATCTTAATTCTATCATTTCAGAAAAATAAAAGCATTCTGTGATAGTATTAGAGTTGAGAGTTGAAAGCTCTTGAATAATTATTCAATAGCAAGCAATGCACCAAAAATCTCACAATCTCTACTTAGGTCATGTTTATATTTTTTTGTGGGGGATATTTTTAAAGTATCTTGGAATCTACCTACAATGGCAAGTATATAAAAATAGCTATGTAACTATTCTCAATATGACTACCACAAAATATGCTGCAGTTGTGCTTTCAATGTGTGCTAATGCCAAATACAGGGATTAACGTGTAATTTCTGAAGCTTTTCTAAAAAAGTTTAAATTAGGAGAAAATATAAGAGGAAGTAGAATAAATTCTTGAAAGGATGTGGGATTCACTGTAAGGCTCTTGGTTACCCACTCAGGTCTGAGAAGAAATTAAATTAATGAAACCCTGCATATTAGCATAGCCTAATTTCTCTCAGTTGGTTCCTGCAACACATGGATCAACTTGTTAAAAGAGTTTGTGTGAGTGACGGGGTGTCCTTATCTCTTCCTCTCCTCTCTGAGGAGAGTGGGGCGGGGGGAGGGCAACCTGTCGTTCTGATTGGCCAATCCGGCCAAAACTACGACATGGGGGAAAAAAGAGCTGTTGATAATATCTTCCTCGTCTGACGCTCAGTAAGGAGTAAGCAGCAGTACTGGTGGAGCCTGCTTTCTAACGGATGAGTTTCTTGTTGATGGCTTTTGGTGCCTCATGATAAACTCTGTCAGAACCTTTTTCCCTATTTTGGGTTTTCCAGAACACAAGGATTCTCTGAGGCCTCATAAATTTTTAATTTGTGCTGTATCCTGCCTTGCAAAAGGAGCAGAATTAGGGTCTCTTTTTTCTACTTTCAGAGCTTCATTCGCAAAACCTGGTGGATGTGCATGGGCTTTTGTTTCTAAAGATCACTGTATCTTCACTGGATTTAGTCAACATGACCAACAATTTCTTTAATTGTTAAGACTGAATGGATGAGTACACATACTAGCTGTGTTTGAGAGCTCTGGGGAGCACCAAGAAATAGATACATATTTTAAATGCATTTGCTTCTAAGCTGCTTGTGTTTGCCAGGCAGATTTTCTTTGTTTAATTAACATAAGCAGCTTTTCTTTTTTAATAACTTTTCCTCCAGTGACTTGCTACTTGGATTTTGTTATATGAGCTTGCTAGTTTTAACACTAAAACAACAATAGTTCATGTTTAGTTTGGATTTGATTAGAAGCCCTGTGGAATCACACATTCCATTGTGGTATGGCTTTTGCCTTTTCTTTCACTGAAGTTGAGTAGCAACAATAAATAGTGTTCTAAAGAAAAGGAAGGGGGAGCGGGGAAGGGTGTTGTTGTCGTTGGGGGTGTTTTGTATTGTGGGGGTGTTTTTCCCCCTCAGTTGCCTATAGCAGGAGGACACATGGGGCAGGTCATCATGAATCATTCACATGTGCTGTGACAGTAGCTGAGTGTAGAACTTGTAGAGAAAGAGAGAAAATCAACTCTTAGGCAAGCTGGAAACTGAACCCACCTAAGCTGATTCTAAAGCATGGAAGCAAGACACTCCTGGTAGCTTTAAGGAAAATGTTCTGTGTGTCCTTTCAGAGTTGAAACCCATTTAGAAACACCAGCTAGTGAAGACTGTAATTGTTTGCTTTGTGACATGAGGTGGAAGATGAACATTACTGCATTGTTCTGAAGACTTAAACGCTGCCTCCTTGTGCCTACAGAAGACTTTGAATTTGGCAGGGGGAACCCTTTGCTACTGCCCTACGGAATGAATAGCTGCTCTTCTTTGCACACATGCATTCACGTGTACACATGCATCCCAGAAGATTAAGCCCCTGTCTCCATTTGCTATAGTGGATGCACTTGCCACGTATTTGCTTAGTAAACATACCTCCTGCTAACGCTGATGCCCCTCATTTCTTTCACATGAGACAGATCATTCTGAAAATCCTCAGCTACAAGATGAACTATGAAAGCCATCTGCTTCCAGATCAGGGAGAGTGAATATAATAAATCTTCTTTGCCTCATTGGTGGGGTATTGACCCTTTCCCACAGTTCACTTTATGTGTTTATTTCTAAGGAGGACAACTGTGTTAGCCCTTCCTTGCCCTCCTTGCCCTCTCTTGCCAAGGGCTTACCCATAAAGCAGTGATCTTTAATATTTGCTTCCAAGGCAAAAACTGTTCCTGGGATACAGTTTGCCCTGACTTGTGACACTTTACTAGGTCATCTGACTTCAGGTTTCCCATAGACTGCATACCTGGTTTGTGGTTTTTTTTCCCCGCTACAGAAGAGCAGACTTTCGGATCTGAGTATCTACAGTGGTGAGGATCTAATAGTTTGCTTGGTAGTCCACCGGCTGAAGAAATTTATATGTGTGCAGTCCAGCAAACTTAAGTAAAACAAGTTGTCAGATCTTGTAACTCCTCCCATCGCACTTCCCAGAATTCTAGTTCCTTTAATCGGCCACTTTGTTTTACTGAGCATTAGACTTCCTAGATCCATAGGCAGGAAGAGGGAGTTTGTTGTCCTCTTCTGTTTAGATCACTGAAACCTGCAGTGAGCAACAGAAGCTGCACTGTTTGGGAAAATGACCCTCTCAGTGCTGAGCTGCTTTTGTGGCTCTTGTCTTGACTTCACGTGTTTCTTTATTTTCATGTATACACTTCCAGACAGCAGTCAAATTGAGAGATCCACAAAACAGAGATATCTGAGGAGGTGCAAGGACCCAATGTGTCCTTGCATCATCCTCAAGTTTAAAAAAAATAAGCCTCGTGCCATGCTTCTCTCTGGTAACTGGGTGAAAGGACATGAGGCTGCAAATTTCCGTTATTTCCTCAGCACTTGAAACATTGGGATGCCACCAAGTCAAGAGCTCTGTTTCATATTAGGAGGTACACAAACTCTTCCTTCTGATCGCTAAAGCTGGCTGCAAGGATCAGTGCCTGAGACAGGTGACAGCTTGCTCATCACTGCTCAGAGGAGCTGGAGGGATGAGAAGAGACATGTCTCAAGCCAGGCTCCAAGTGAATCTTTGCAGAAGGTACTGGTCTTCTACCTGACCAGGAATGTTCCTCCACCAGGTGAAGCAGCTAAACAAGTCCCTCCTTGCCCAGGCTTGTGTTGATTTTTTGTTTTCTTTTTGGTTTTTTTTTATAATTTAAATTAAAAAAAAAGAAACCCTTGGGTGCTTCATGTTCACTACCAGGCAGGTACTCTAACAAACGTGTTTGGAATTCAAGACCACTCTTCAGGGTACATGACCTCAGAAAAAACATTTTCTTCAAGGCCAAATTGGCACATCTTCTGTAACTTGACTTGTGCCTTCAACATTTTCTCCTCTTCTATATAATGCAAAGAAACCCTGAAGTCCGCAAGTTAAATTTAACCTCCACTGCTGTTTGTGGGGTTTTTTTGCCTGCTCTTCTTTATACCACTTACCTGTACTGTTGTCTCTCAAGGTCACCTTTTTCCTCAATCTGAAAAAAATGCTTGAGAAAAAAATACTGTATCAGTCCTGTAGTCCCTGTTTTAGTCTCTATGTTCCAGCATTTCTGAGGTAACATGCTTTTCCGTGATTTAGGTAAAAAACCCTGATATTATTGCATCTTTCATTCTTTAAACAGTTGCCCCTGTACCTGCATTGTGTGTAAAAGTAGGATTGTAGAAACTACTGCCACTTTATGATTCTGAAGCTGCAAAAACTGCTGTACATCATATATACTAAATCCTTACTTCCTTGAAAAATCCCTTACTCTTAGAAATCAGATTATATAACTCCATCTGCCCTGGTAAGAACTAGGTTAACATCTATTTTGTCTGCTGGCAGGCTGGAAGGATTTTCCCCCCCCTCTCTTAAATATCTACATCTTAGGCTATTGCCTTGATTATTTGGAAAGTTAAACATTAAACTAGGGAGCACAGTGAGAGACTGAGAATTAGGATCTTCGCTGAGGTAAGGGGACTGCATACAAAGCTGATGACATATAACTGCAGGATCTGTGTGACCTGTGATTTGGAGGTACAGTAATAAACAGTCCTTAACAGATTATGATGTCCGGATGCTAGCAGCTTTCAGCGTGCAGATGGTGATGCTGTCAGGAAATGTCAGCTTTCGGTCTCTAAACGCCTGTCACATTTCATTAGGGTGCACAGATGACTCTGTTCCCTCCGCCGCTGAGGCTCGACAGCAGATAAAAAATGAGTTCTCCTGATAATTGCCCCATTCCTTATTACTTTGTGATCCGTTCATTTCACCCAAGTGTCCATATCTACAGAAGCAAAAAGTGCTTTCATGTATGAATTTTCACTTTGTCGGTGACAACAAATGCGTCATCACTCAGGGAGATGTCAAATGTTCTGCAGAAGGGCAAAGAAACCCAATTTCTTGTTCTCTAGAGGAACAATGCATCAGCCTAAGAATTCAGTGTATGTTTGCAGACATCTATGGGAGACAGACAACTTCTCTTTGTTTTGTGACTGTCATTTTGGGTATTAGACTGTACTATATCTCTCCTGCTGTCATTTTGCCTCCACCTTGGACTGAAGCTCCAACAGTGCAGAGACAAGGAGAATAACAGGTGGTATAAAGGGACGTGAGCAAGACATGGTTTTGCCCTAGCAGTACAAGAGCATACCTAAAACACTTACTCCCTCCCCAGTCTTTCTGGCATGCAGTAATGGAGCAACAGCTGAAGTGATGAGTTCTGGGGACCATCTAATCTTCTGTGGTGTGACCTTCCTGATCAAAGTATAGAAGGACCCCACCAGACCACCAACACAGAAAGGAACGGGAAAAAAGGCCAGATGTGGGAACTGAAGACCCTTGAACACATCAGTCCAAACTCTGAGATGATTCTAGAGCTACAGGGATGGTCTGAGGAAGTAATTTTCCTACATACTTTTCCTACAGATCTTCATCTCTTATCACGTAAATCACTTCAGTATGTTTTTGCAGAGAACATTATTTTGGGTGAAATGAAGCAGAGATTTGTTTTGGGGAAATAAATTACTTACCAACAGAAACTTGACCAGACCAGAGCGGGTCCTCACTGCTCAGTCTTTCTTGCCTGCTTTGAAGCCTTTACTAAAAAAAAAACGAAAATACCACAAAACCCAAACAAAACAACACAGTAATTTTAGTGTGAACGTTCTATGATAGAGGAAATCTAGTGCCTGTGCATGATAAGAGAGAGCCTGTGATATTATGTGACATGAAGCCCACAATGGCACATTTATGTCAGACTGTCAACACTGCTTTTGTAGCCCTGTACAATTCTGTATCAAAAGCCTTGCATGCTACTCCTTGTTGTTTCTGCTTTGCTCACCAGGCTTTTGCATATAAATGTGTGTGAGAGAGACAGGTTGAAATTATGCTTTGTCTTTTTAAAAAGTCTTTCTTTTGCTGTTAATGGAAAACCATTACCTTACCTGGAAACAAAGAAAACTTGTTCTGGGTGCAGCTGAAGGAAATCAAGAGATGAGGGAGCAGTTGCACTTTGTGTCCACGTTTGGTACATTAATAGGTTCAAAAACCATTTGTAGCTTCATAAAACAAAGATTTCCAAGGGTGTTTTCTGGACAGTGTTAGAGCAGGAGTAGCTAATAAATATTCAGTAGGCTTTACTTTCAACAAACACCTTTCCGGTGTACTTACAAATGAAGTTCTTCCAATCTTACTGTCATCCACAGTGCTCCTAAAACCTCATGTGAGCAGCTGCTGGTTTTACATATATTTTCAAATGCACCCCCTGGAGATAAATCAATGGTAGGGAGTCATTATTTTCTAGCAAGTGGGGTAAGGGATTCATATAAATCATCTCTTTTCACAGATTAGCTCTACCTGTCCCTCTGCAAAGAGGCAGCCTGCCAAGTTAGCCATTATGCATCACTCTGTACCCATCGCAGCAAATCAAGAAGAAAAGCCGCAGGCCCCAGCTGAGATTTAGGAATTGTAAGTGCTTATGTTTTAATTGTGTTAAAGGCACAGGATGTTTCTGTAAGAGCAGCACCTGGCGGAGCACTGGCTCTAGATCATTCCTGTTTTGAAATCTGTAGTACATCCATTTTTTAAAGTATTATTATTTGGGAAGTTCATGTAAATAAATCCATACTTTGAGATGTAGAATTTTTTTCCTAGAAGCTAAGAAAATCTTATTCATGTTTGCCTTTATTTCTGAACCCGGTTGCAGTTAATGAATCCAAGCTCCCAAAAGTTCCTGGCAGGATTCTCACCATCTTGAAAGGAGCCTGGATTTCACCCAATTCACACCAAACACTTCTAACACTGGCTTCAAAGCTGCTGCTGCTGCTTGCACATTATACAACTCAAAGGCCATACCTTGGCAACAAACGATATGCAACAATGCGCCATGAGCTCAGCTCAACCCGAGTTACCCATTTTTGTGAACGTCTGAGGTCAGTGGTGGAGTTTTCTTTGCCTGACTTCCTAAGAAAGCGAGGTTTATACGCTCACATTAGCTGTCTGTGTTTGTGCCTCTTGACAGCTTTTGTATCTCATGGCCCATGGAACAAAACCTGACAGGAAGGTCTCGGGATGTGACACCCCTTCCCTGCATGGCGATGGAGTATCACAGGGAAAAATAATGGAAAGGCTTGATTTTGAGCGATGCTTTAAGGAAAAAACATTTTCCCTGAGCCTGTCTGAGCTACACACTCTTCTAGTCTCAGATATATATAACTTGATTACTCTAGGTTTTATGTTATTATTTATAATAGCTCTTGCTTCATTTTAAGACTTTTCAGTACAGCTGGGTTTTTGGAGTTTTGGGTGGGTTTTTTAAGGTTTTAAATTCTTTACATAAATTACAGGAGCCCTCTTTATTTGAGACCTAAACAGCAATATTTGACAGATTTATGCTATCTAAGCCAAAAGGAAAATACTCTCTCCATTGGTGCATTTGGCAAAGGACTGGAAATAACAAAATTCACACATTTTAAAAAACGAGAGAAAAAAGAGTTCCTAAAACATGGGAATTCATTCACTTTACACAATATTCTTCGTACGAACATGGTATACTCAACTTTTGTGAAGTTTCATACCTTCAATAACGCTTAAATTTTGGTAGGACATACACACGCATAAATCAGAAAAAGTAGCTGGAATTAAACTCTGAATACAGGTCCTTTAATACTAAGATACACGACCAAACGAAATTTCCTTCCTTTCCTTCTTCTTTGCCATTATGTTTTTTTAGCCAAAAGACACACTTATGACCAAAGAAATTGTCATTTATTATTTTTTTGCAGCTTACTCTTCAAAGAATGCATTACATTATAAGCTGCAGCAAAAAAGGTCTGATTGCCCTTAACATTCAAACCGTATGGTAAGAAACTCCTCATACCATAAAAGAAATACTAGTATTATATATTTGTTCACTGGAGCTTTCTCTCAGTCCTTTTAATGTATAAAATACAAGCTGCAGCTATTCAGTCGTCACCTGACACACAGACAGAAATCCCCAGAACATAGAAAACATGTTAAGATCCTTTCAACTGCAAATACAAAATTAACCACTTGGTGAAGATATGCCTCAGCATTTCTGAGCATTCAAGTGCAATATCACTTGCAGTCTGAAACACTCGAAAAATGATTGAAAATTCAAATGATGACAGCATATTTTCCCATGATAATGCTTTCCTGCATTATTAGCCACCAATGTGACATTTGCCAAGGTTATATCACTGTAGTCAATCTCTACATTTGTAAATAATCCCAATTCCCCTTCACTGCAGTCTGAAAATGTTCAGATGATGGAGAATTCTATCCTGCTAATGAGCAGTAACTCTTAGGAATGTTCTAATAACTCCTAGGAGTATTTGATATTTCTGTGAATCGTGGCATCAGAGGAAAACCATGTCTTTCCCAAAGAAATCTCTGATTCCTTTCTACATAGAGATGCCAGCAATACAGAAAGTTTTATTTTACCAGGATATATAGCTCTGGTAGTGTGCGTATGCTAGAGAACAAGGCTATTTCATCAGTGGTTGCAGTCGTGCATTCCAAAAAAGGTCAGTATCTCAGAGGATTTTTGCAAAGTTTTCCATTTAGTTCCCCTTTAAAACATTGCTTTAACCTCAAAAGCAGCACCTTTCCATTTTCATTTCCATCACAGAGCCCTGCAGCTTCCTCAGCCATGCAGACAGCACTGCACGCTGCTGTGCTGTGCCATTACACACCACAGAAAGCCCCCTGAGCTGACTCATGCATCTTTGTGTGGCTGGTAGATCTTCATGGGAACTTCAGGGATCTCTGGTGGTAGTGTCCCCCTAGAAACAGCTAGACTTCTTCAGAGGGTCTTTACTTCTTCACAGAACATTTGCAATAAAACATACTGAACTCAGTGTATGGCAAAGACTTGTTTTCAAAGCCAACTTTCAAGACAGTTTCTTCTTTCTTTTTTTTTTTTAACCAGGATTGTAACTGCTAAAACAGTGCCTGGGAAATACAACGCAAGAGGCAACTTTTTATGGGATTGCGTTAATGATTTTTGTTTCAGTATTTTTGATTCAGTCAATAGAAACTGAGATTTTTGAACTTTATTACAGGTTTTCCGGGAGGATTTGATTGTCAGGCTTTTTTTCTACACTGAATGTAAGGTCTAATCAACACTTACCTCAAACACAAGAAAAGGCTTTTGCAAGAGAAAGGGGAAGATCAATTCTTTCTAAGAGAAGAAGCAATGAATGGATTAAAACTGCAGGGAAAGGAAAAAGGAAAAAGACTTTAAATAGTAGACAAACTGCAGGTTTTCCAAGTTAGAGTGGAAGAGGCTGCTGGGAGGATTGTGGAGTCTCCATTCCTGGAGAACTGATGAAAGAAATGTCTGTCAAAAACAATTAGGTGTAACTGCTCCTGTCCCAAAATCATGAATGTGTTAGAAAAAAACCTTCCCAGCAACCTTTCAGACATATTGTTTTAATGATTCTGTGATTGTTTAGTATCGTTGTATACATTATACTGTGAGGGTGACCTGGCACAGGTTGCCCAGAGCGGTTGCGGAGTTTCCATCCTTGGAGATATTCAAATGCTGTCTGGACATGGTCCTGGGCAATTGGCTCTGGGTGGCCCTGCTTGAGCAGGGAGGATGGAACAGTTGACCTCCAGAGGTCCCTTCCAACCTCAGCCACTCTGTGATCCTGTGAAATTTGATTGATTCATTCATATGAGGTGTGAAAAAAATAAAGAGTTATAGAAATAAAAGACTGTCCTTGGAATAAGAGATACATTACAGCCGGCAGAAAACAGTTAGAGACCCTTGTGCTAACCTCACTCCATGAGAGGCCTCAGTGTGAGCTCAGCTCCTACTGCATACTGAAAATTTCCTCGGGCTGCAGGATAAAAGGTATAATTGATTTAAGGGGAAGAACAGGCATTGGAGAAGAAATCCATTGAGGGGTACTAAATACAAAAATGCTTTGAGACCTATGGAAATTGGAGCTGAAAATGATCAGAGACTGGGAGAATATTCAAAAGCTCAGCTTTGCTTGCTTGGTTTCTACTCTTCCCTTGGTGTTTGCACCCCCAGGCTAGGGGGGTTCTCACCACAACCTCTCCCCCATGCATGAGCCAGGGGAGGACCAGCCACCTCCTCCCCCTGCCCAGGGAAAGTGAAGTTCAGACCATGGGCCAGGGAGGACCTTAGCTGCCACAACAGATGCCCATGCCAGAGAGTCAGGAGGTTTATCACAGCTGGTGGTAGCAGATAAGCGTACGTGCAGCCCCTGTGACTACCCAAACTGTACATAAAGCATCCATCAGCAAGGAATCAATCAGACATAGCTACTGATTCTCCACTCTGCAGTTTAGATTATAAGTCACTGTTTAAGTCTTTTTTAAGCAGATGAGTTTATGGGTCAGTTATTGCAGTTGTTAATGTTTAGTGCTCTTATTTCAAAATCAGATTGTCTGCCGCCACAAGTCTGTATTGTTCCCCTTTGCTGATGTAGAGCAGAACCCTTTTAAATCAATCAATTATAAGAAGAATATTTTCCTGTGCCCTGTACTAAGGAAATGTATTCCAACTCAATGCAAATGGGATAAAAATATTAAAAAGAGATTTCCTGTTCCAGCCAAGGCTTTTGGGTTTCATTCAGTCTTATACTATGGTATTTTATGCTGAAGTATGGACTTTGTTTCAGGAAATTAATATATCCATAATCACAGAATTCAGAGGTAGAACTGAACAAGAAATAGAACAGAACTCATTTTGGTGTGTCTCCTCCTTAGCTGTACCAACAAAACTCCTTCTTTTGCTAAAGTTGTGTCTGTAGTCTATTAAGCGCAGGGTGCCTGGCAGCTGCCACGTGAAACACGACGTTGCATGATGCGCTTGGAAGTGGCTGATGGGGCACTGTCATGAGATGCCCAGTGATTATCCAGAGTGAAAAACGGTAATCCCAGCGAGACTCCCATCCTAAGGGGATGAGTGGTCCATGGGGACTGCAGGGGTGAGAAGACGAGAAGAGAAGGGCAGGGCTCAGCCAAAACTGGAGTCACAACACACACTTACCCCTCCCAGGTCGCTACCTCCAAAACATGGAATGAAAACAGTCCTGTAGATGTGCACCATCAATGGCCCAAAGATGAGATAAGAGAATGGCTGAGCCAGGGCAGCCTTTCCCTCAGCATCCAGCACTCTGCCTCTGAAAAGGAATAGATACAAACGAGAGGGGCGCTACAGAGGGCTCAGGTTGAAAAGCTGCTATTACAAGGCCTGAAATAAAGTTTCTGAATTTAAATTCTTGCGAAGTAGGAAGAACTGAATGTTTTTCAGTGCAATTTTGGTCAAAATGCAGAAAAAATGTTATTACAATGCACAGCTTATGATGAATGTGTTTAATAAAACCAGTGACCCAGCTTTCCAGAGGAAAAGTCTTTACAAAAATAGTTGATATACCCTTCAGAGAAAAAAAAAATAAACCATGAGTTACAAGACAGAGCTAAAGCCCTGTGCAACGGGGTTATCTTTCTTAACACTGTTATTTTCTGGACACTGTGAGCCATGTGTGAAGTCTTAGGAAGTATTTGCTTAGTATGACTATTAAAAGACGGTAGAGGATAGGAATATTTTTGCAAACTTACCACAAGCTAGCACTTGAAGTAAAAACTTTGAGATTATTTGAGTTACACACTTAGTAAGGACATTTCTTTAGTAGGTGATGTAAAAATCAAAACATGGCCAACTGTTTAACTGAGAAGGTATTACAAAAAAGAACAAAATTCACTCTTAATGAGTGGGCTGAAAATAACCCAGAACTAAACCAAAGAAATGTCCAGCAACTACAGATGCATTTACCTGAATCATACAATGTGTTTAATTTCATAATAGCATGGGCTCTGATGTAAAATATATAGTTTGTGTTAATGAAACTCATTTAAACACTAATGTGGAAGTAAATTATTTGTGTGATAATATAACCTATTTGTCATGCTGGTTATAATTTTCTCTGTATTGGTCCCTCCCCCACCATGGGATGATTTATCTCAATTTCACTGTCATCCTCTTAATGAAGTTAGCCAAGATCCCCCAGTATTAAATTACAAAGAGCACAGGCCAACGATTTGGAGCTCTAAGCTCTTTAAACTGGCAGTTCCTTCTTGGGGCAAACGTCTTTAATAAAGATTTATTTTGTCTGCCCTTTGAAACTAGTGAATTACCATCAATTTGAAAGTTTTCCTAAGGTTATTCCCTGGCAAAAGAGGGGAAGTGGAATCAATCTCTGCTGCTGCAGAGCTGTTTCTTATGATATCTGTATCAGGCAACCTTTAAAGAAATTGGATTGTAGTCAGGTTTCAGACACAGACGTATTATTTTTTTTTCAACATGACTGCAGTCTGGTTTATTTTAGAGCTGTTTAAAACGGGATAATTAGTGCACCAATTAAATGGATGGTGAAAGGCTGCTGCTGCCTGCTGCAGAGCATGCTGCACCCTGATTTGCCCCAGAAGGAGCCGGGGGTGCAGGATGGACATTCCCATGGAGCGGGGAATGTCAGCGCCTGGTTCGGTTGTCACGCTTGACTGGAGCAGCTCTAACCAGGCTCCTGTTCTTCAGCCACCTTGGGGATCCCTGAAGCTCTCTGCTTGAGCCTCGGCTGCCTTCACAGCCTCGACATTTTCTGCATCAATCCCAAAGCTGAAAACAGGGCTACAAACAAGGGTGTAAGACCGCTGCTGCTATCCCATGCACTTTCTTGATCTGACAACTCCGCCATCTCAGGTGTCTCATGCACCATTTTCAGCGGCCCTCCCTTCAGTATTGTTCAGCCCAAACATTAAAAATTAACTATTTTTCTCAACATTTAAATGATTTTTGAGGCCGCATGAGACAACAGTTGAGGTTTTGAAAGGGGTATAGCTTCTCTGAGCACAACACCCACATTGACTGGTCCTTTATCAGATCCCTAAATTTAAACTGTGCTGCGAACACCTTCCCCTGAGCTTTGAACATGTGAAATTTTATTTTTTTTCCACTCACCCTCACTGTGTGTGTTTTTACAGTGCAATCTGGGGCCGTGCAAGCTCTGAACATTTTAGATCAGTAAAACTGCCTGGGTATCCTCAAACAGTTGCACAGTAACCCAGAGCTTCCCGCCTTTTGTCAGCAGGATAAGGCAGCCTCTGTGCAAGAAGCGCTGCTCCAAGGATCTCTTCAGCCTGCGAGAGGTGAGCAAGCCATCCCTCCAAATCAGCAATGCAGATGAGCTTTGTCTATTTTTCTCCTTGAACAAGCATATTATTCTGGGTACTGCAAAGAAAACGGCATGCAAGCGAATTTTTTATTCCCTTATTGCACTTCAAAGCAAGTGGTATTTTAGAGCTTCCACCAAAAAGAGAAACGCTATATTTGGCACAGGACAACTGACCATAAGCAACCATGCTTACGAGGCGATCCGTCTCCCCATTTGGTACAGGTTAGGCAGGAATCACAAGCAAACTAATATCTACTATTTCTGAAAAGGTCTCTATTTGATACTTTTATCTATTTTTTCCTATCTGGTACCTGAGCAGGGGAGAGGTAGTAGGCCAGCCAGCAGTTTCACGTGCGTAGACTCAGTGCAGGGGTGACCCAGGGGCTGTGAGTGGTATGGGCCAGCGGCAAAGGGGCACCTGTTGTGAGAGTGGAATGCACCTCACTCAAAAAAGAGGAGTGGTAATACGTTTTATTGAGGTAAAAATAATAATTTGACAGAGCTCAATAAATTCAAGGGAATTTAACAAAGTTTAACAGCGGTTTACCAAGGTTCAATAAGTTTGATGGCAAGGTTAACCTTATTAATTATTGCACGGAAGAAGCATGCAAAGGAAAATCGAGTTAGAATTGAGTTAGAATGATTCACACAAAGACTGGAGACACAAAAGTGTAAGGAAGACCCTCCTGTTGATTCACGAGGTTCAGAGTGGAGCTTAGGTGCAGCTCCTGGTGGAGCTTAGGTGCAGCCAGGTCTAATCTTAGTCTCAGGCTTGGGCAATGCTTTACGTCTAATGGAATTATCTATACAAAGTTTATAATACTTAATATTTAATAGCTACATGGACTAGTAAGTGTGGACTTCTCAAAGATGAAATAATGTGCTTTTTGAAGGACATAGCAATAGATTTAAATGTGTTTGGACATACCAATAGGTTTAAATTCCATTGTTGGGTATTACAAAGAAACAGCATGGGGTGGCTGCATTTACACTACTTAATCATCATTTAGTTTAGCTCCTCCTCAGTTTACGTGAGAATTTGATTCAAAATTTGACTGTCTAGCAAGGAGAGGAAGATCTTTTGCGATTCCTTGCGTACCTTTTCTACCCTCTTTTCTGAGGCTATTTCTTTTCTTTCAGACCAATTCAGCCACTGTCCCAGATGAAGTTATTTATAACAGTAATTTCTCTGATACCTGCAAAGAGTATTCAACTGGCCCAGAAGGGATAGGAGTGGTACAGTTATCTCCTGCCTCTTTGACAGCTGCAATCCAACCTGCCACATATCTCCATCCCACCTTTGCCAGCCTGCTCTGAACACCCAGGATGTTCCCTATGCCCTTTGTTACATTTCTGGGACCTGTAGTTGTCTCTTAAGGAAACCTTCACGTGGGCTGCAAAGCTGGAAGAGAGGCAGTAAAAGACTTTTTAACAGAAACAAGGCACAGCAATCCTCATCACCAGCCAAGGGTTCATTTATTTTACACAGGAAAAAAAGAAATTAACCAACAGCAACAGAATGAGATGGTGTGTGCTCTTCAGCCCTGCAGGGATGTACCTCACTTTTGTCCTTCATCTACTGTTGTCATCTTATATCAGAAATGAGTTGGATCCTTGCTAGCATAGAATGCCAATGGGGGAAAAGCAGATTTTCAGTGCTGTTTGGTGCACCAATTCATCACTGCTAAAATAGAAGAACTGCTACATCGCTTGACAAACAGAGAAGACCTGCAAGTTCTCTCAATATAAAATGAAATAATTTTGATGTTTGGTAATTATGTTCTAGTGCCTTTTAGGGCAACTGCTCTGGAGGCCAAATAATGAATTTGACATTTAGGGATATTGATGACGATTACTGTGTTCAGTTATAGAGACTGAGAAACCCCTTGTCGTTTTTTTACGGAGGACTAATAGCTTAATTAATATTCATTTCAAGTCAGAAGTAAGTACTCTGCTGGGTAGTAGATCAATAGTGCCCATCGCAATTCTTAATGAGAAACCGTGGATCACACATGCCACTCCCTGACATAGAACTGCGGATTTATAGCACAGAGAATACATGAAGATATTAAAGTCTTGCACAGTGAGCTGAGGACGGAGCATACTTACTCAAATGTTAATGAAGAATTTTCCACATCAACACACCTACCTTTTCCACTTCTTGCCATTGCATATTGAAATATCATAGGATATTTCAAATCATTATTTTCCTTTTGCATTTTAATCACAATTCTGAATATTTATTTTTAATGTCTTCTGTAGATAAAAGAATCATAAATCTCCCAGATGAAAATGTTTTCCAAACAGAACGTTAAAATATTTAGATGATTTTGACACCATTGGGACAACTCTTCTGAATGATCCTCTTTTCTAATCTTGATCTATGACTCGCACCTAGGATGAGGGGAAGAGAGGTTTGTTTCTTCTTCTTCTTGGAAACCCAAAAAGCTGGATTGGTAAAAGCATGTAGGAAGAAGGAGAGGAGCTTTGGTAATAACGATGAAGGAGCCTGTCTTGCAGTTAGTGAGAATTATATGCCCAAGTGAGTGGTAAATATCATGACAGGAAAAATTGCCCTCAGGCACAAAGTTTGCAGGAGTGTAGTCAATAAACAGATCGATGAACTTGCACTATTTCTAGTAGAAGCTGAGTCCATCCAGAAGTGGCAAGACATTTGAGCAGTCTTTTCATCTATATAGCATATTTTGAAGAGCGGGAACCTGCATTTCTGTGACTTTCACAGGGTGCCAATGGAGTCGCTATGTGACCCTGAGAAGCAAAATAACATCCTCCAAAATGTAGGCCAGCAGAAGGACTTCTCAGAAATTATCTAAGGGCTTATTGTTGGAGGGAAAAATTGTGGAGCATTGAGGTACTGTAAAACCAGAAAGTGAAAATTGTTCTAAAAGCGTAATGCTAATGGGAACTGGCTTCAGAGTTGGAGTCTTGTTGATGTACCAAAAAAAGTATTTTCCTTGAATGCTGGCATCTGGACAAATCTCCCTCAAGTGGATTCTCCAGTGTCCGGTAATGTACAAGCTCCAGCTGCACACTCTCCCTGAATGATCTATGCAGCCAGCTATTTTCACAAAGCTTTGCAAGAGCTTAATTTCTCTGAGGTCACTAGACCTTTGTCAAACCTGTATGAAAACAGACGAGTCTCAGCAGACTGCATGTTCCCATTTCTGTTGATCTGAAGGATCTCTAGCCATGTATTTAGAAAAGCCTTAATTTGAACATTTCTTTTAAATCAACTGCCTAATGTTCTCTGGTAACAGAATTTCTTCATCTCCCTTGTGGCTCTGCTAGTAATGCCATTTATCAGTGGACATCTTGAGAGCCTGTATTTTGTCTACCTTGTGACATTTTAATGTGGCCTGAGAGTCACAAAATTTTGGCCAGGCATCCTCTGAAAATCAGGGCCTTGGAGAGATGGCAAATCAAACACTCAGAATCAGTCATCACTTTTGAAATCTTGGTTTATGCTCATATTAAAATAAAAAAAAAAGGGGGGGGGGAATGGTAAAGCCTGTTGGGTAGGAAAAATACCTATGTTTAAGAGTGGTAGGATCTAGACTGTAGTAGTTGCCATCAGGTACAACCCACACATAGACTTTTTTGGGGGCTGTACACCACAGTCTAAGCACAGACAGGCTCCATCTGAGGTTTTTCTGGAGCCAATGATTGCCTACAGCATCTCCAAGAAACAGGTCTGTTTCTAGGTACTTGAATAGCCAGATCAGTGTCTACTATACACTTCCAATTTTAAAACATTAGGCTATATTGCATGATAGGGACTGAGAAGACTTCTGGTTCCAGCTGAGTTGTTTAAACACAAAAATACATGATGGTTTCCAAGTCCTGATTGTCTCAGGCATCTCTCACCCTGACATAATATGGATAAATATTACTCATGAAAACAAAGATTAGGGTACAGTTAAATATTAACAACCATCTGTGTTCTACTGCTTTCAGGTCAAAATAACAAGAGCACAGTCTTATTCCTCGGCTTCAAGAATGAAGGACAGTGACTGCTGAATCTCTTTATGTGTGGTTAAGGTGGGGAATCCTAAATCACAGATTCATGAGAAGATTTAGGTTAAAAATTGTGAAATGTTATGCAAAGCCCTTCTGAATGGTCAGAGCGGAGCATCTAGACAATGTAGTGTTCAGCAGCATAAAACCATGAGTGTATATTTGGTGTCCCAGACCCTGCAGGCTTGGGATGGCACAAATGCTTCAGACAGAAACACAGAGTAGAGTCCATAGCACATTTGGGTGTTGCTCAGCATGGGGGAAATCATGTGTACTACCTATGCTTCTGTGCATTTCTTAGCAATATATCATCAAGTTCCCTCTGGTGAAGGCTGCAGGCTGGGGTTTCAGGTCAAGCCATTCTGCAATGCCATCTTAAGGTGCTGATTTCCTTTTGAGTAGGGAGCTGCAAGAGACAGGGTCAGGGATTATATTGTGTGTTGTATGTTCCGTCCCTGCTCCCCCCGACCATGTTCCTGCTCACATTGCACTCACTTTGTTGACCAGAGAGTCGCAAGCCTTTAACATGGCGGCTCAGGGGAAAAAAACATAACAGTTTGGCTGACGGCAGAGAGACACATTTCTTTAACTGAGCAGCTCATGAACCAGCCTCAGGTGATTCTCTGATGACTACTGTCACCGAATTATGTAGGCTGCAAGGAATTTATGTTCTTTTTGTGCCAGTAAACTAGTAACCTTACTCATGTAACTGGTCATCACTAAATGCTGGGAATCCTTAAGGGTTACTTTGGAAAAAAGGTTCAGGTGTAAAACAACTTTTTATTTTGAACTGATGTCATGGGGGATCACAGAGGAGAGAACAAAAGGAAAAGGGTAGGGTTAATTTTACAGACAGAAATATAGTAGGATTTTCATTTAAATTAGCTGAAGAAATAGAAGAAATGCTTATAGAGCTGGAGGAATATAGGGTATAAGGGTCAGAGACAAAAGGATTCTGACCTGATGTTCAGACAAATAGCTATACCTGTAATACTGTGTATTAAAAAATCATTGCTCCATAATGCTGCCAGTAGGACTTAGCATTATCTGCTCCTTAACTTTTGTGCCAAGATAGTGAAAGCTGCTCATATTTGTCTTAAAGTACGATATGACTGAAAATGGTACAGTAAAAAGGAATTTCATTAATGCTTTGAGGACAAATGTGACATCAGGCATTGGCGGCTTCCTCCAGAGACCAGAGACAGGCTTTCAAGGACTGTGACAGAGAAATTCCAGTGAAATCTTGACCAGAACTGCAAAAGAAATATGTGACCTTTGTGATTATATTAATTAAACTGGTATTTTTTTTCATATAACAACACAATGGCAAGTCCTTCAGCTTTCCTTTGTTGTCCCAGGGGGAAGTTGCTGTGTCCACAGAGAAAGAAGAAAAGAGCATCTCTGCAAGTAACTTTGGTCAAATCTGACAGTGAATGAATTTGCAAGCAGTGAAATGTGACATGACGTTTTCACCCAGTATTTAATTAGAAACCAAAGTTAGGGTCTGGCTGTTACACAGAAATAACGTCCTAATTCATTTAAAAGCTTAATTGAAAATCACTTCAAAGGATTCTAGTCCTTCTCCAAATATTTCAAGAGACTGTGACTGGTTAAAAATGTCTAGTATCTTTTTTCATAATCCCATGTGTCCCAAGCCTGATCATAGTTTTACTACTAAATCAGCAGGGACAGAAATAAACCTCTTGGATAAAAATTCCCCTTAAGGTTTTATGGGTTACCGTTTATATAAGTACCAAGGCCATTCAACTGTGTGTTTAAAAGAAAGACTAAATCTTTGCTGATTTCTCTGCAGCAAGCTAGTGAGCACATTTAACTTTCATTAAGGAGAGGTATGCCGCGCAAGCAAGGCTGACACTGGTTATTTGCTGCTTAATAAACACAAAGTTGGTCCAGCTCACTTTATTTTGAAACTTGATTTTGGTGTTTGGACCTTTCTGCTTCGCTTTGCCCCTCCTTGGTGAGGTGTCAGGGTGTGGCCCCCCACTACAGAGAATCTCTTTGGGCTGGGTACAGACACATCGGCTGTGCTCTGCAGGTGTTTTTGGGCAGCCCAGCTGAGAAGGGTCATTGCTGAGGCTGTAAGAGAGATGTTGAAAGAACTGATGTTTGCAACACCATTTCTGGGATATAACTCTCCAAGACTTGCTTAGCTGTAGTTTTTTTGGACTCAGTGTGGGAAATAACAGCACTGAATGATTCAAGTTCCACAAACTTGAGTAGGCTCTGAGTAGGTGCTGACAATAAGAGGCACCTCCCAGAAGAAAGCAATGGGAAGGGGACAGCCAGTTAGGAGAGTAGAAGCTATTTCACAAAATCTCAGAATAGTTGAAGTTGGAAGAATTCATCTGCAAATCATCTAGCATTTGTATCAACAAGAGGTTGTAGGTTGTTCCTGCTCTAGCATGGAAATCCTCACAAGCGTCTGTTGAAGAGCAATTTCCTATGGTGGTCCTGAGAGGTATTCAGAAACCTTTCTCTTAAGGGAAAGGGCTGAGGCCAAGTGGCTTTAAGTAACTGTGTCTCATAAGGCTGTTGAAAAAAACAACTTGCACAGGAAAAAAACTGACAGAGAATCTGTCAAAATAGGTCAACTGTTGGATACATTTTAATTCCTGCTTAACTTTTTTTTTTTCCCCCTTTCATTTCGCCTGATGTGCCTCTCAAGGTGTAGAAAGCCCAGATGAAATGCAGAGAGCTGAAGCCCACCGAGCTCTGTGCAGCCAGGTCTGCCAATGTGTTTGCTGTCACCCAGCTTCATACCCCAGCTTCCATGGGCACTACTGACAAAACAGAAGTATCCCATCTATTTCCTAATCTGGTGGGGGTTTCCGTCTTTCAGAAATGGATCTTTTACAGCCACTTTTTGGAGTCTGTACTGGAAAAGAAAGAAACACTTGTTCAGGGACAAAGTTGTAACTTTGCACATTTAATTTCTTTGGATGTGCTAAGATAAAAGTCACATAATGCTTCACACACCAAGGAATTCCCACTACTTGAAAAACACAGATACCAAATTGGGTTTCCACTTTCCAACACAAACCTTTTTGTGTCATGTAACCCCACCTCTACTTCTGGAAGAGGAAAAATACGACTCCACGTGAAAACCTGCCCACAGGGCATATATCCATACCCAGCTCCCCCCAGACAAGTATTTCTCTGCAGAAATGATGCGCTGCATCCCTCCAGTGATAAACACGAGAGACCCGGCCCGAGGGGGAAGGAGAGGAGACAAACGCCCCAATAAAGTGCTCAACCTGAATAATTCACCGGGTTAACAATGCGAGGCGATGTACGCATTTAATAAATTGTATTTATATTAATTACATAAAGCGAAACGAATAAGTGTTGGGCGTGCTGCCGGGCGGCAAGGGGGCGGTGAGGACGGGGCGGCCGGCGGTGCGATAGCGCCACCTGGCGGTCCGCTGCAGCCACCGCCGCCGGGCGGGCTACGCGCCCCTCCGCCGCCGCGGCAGCTCCGCGCCTTCCCGCGGGGGAAGCCCCGCTCCTCCGGCCGGGCCGGAGGCTGCTGCCAGCGCACACCTTTGCTGAGCGGGGTTTAGTCGTTCGGGCCGAGCACGGCACTGTCGGTAGGACTTTTTACAAAGGCACGTAGCCGTAGGATGAGGGGTAATGGCTTCAAATTGGGAGTGGGTAGTTTAGACTAAATGTTAGGAAGAAATTTTTCACTATGAGGGTGGTGAGGTGCTGGCACAGGTTGCCCAGGGAAGCTGTGGATGCCCCATCCCTGGAAGTGTTCAAGGCCAGGCTGGATGGGGCTTTGAGCAACCTGATTTAATGGAAGATGTCCCTGCCTATGGCAGGGGGGTTGGAACTAGATGATCTTTAAGGTCCCTTCCAACCCGAACCATTCTATGATTCTATGAACAGAGCCAAAGCAAGCCCTATAGCTCATTTGCTGTTAATGAAATCATAATTATTTGTTTACAGTGGCAAACCAACAGTGTAACGAAAGCATACAACTCATCCACAAAGGATACTTTGGTTTCAACTTTTGTTATTATTCTGTTTCTTTGAAGATTAACCTTCACTTTCCTAAATACTCCATGTTTTCACCCCAAGCTGCTATTCTTGTTAGGGCTGTTACTCTTTTGATGTAAGCAGAGAAGCCACCCAGTGGGTAAAGGTTGGTTTATATAGCTGTATGTTTGTTTGGTTTAGGTGGTGGTGGTGTTGTTGTTGTGTTCGGNGTTGTTGTTGTTGTTGTTGTGTTCGGTTTTTTGGGGGGGTTGGTTTTGGCTTTGTTTGTTGGTTTTTGGGGTTTTTTTAGCACTATGATATTCATTTCTGTCCAGAATTCTGTGCAAATTCTGTCCAGATGTGCAGTAATGGAGATACTGTGCCTCTGCAGTGGGGCTGCATTCCCTCCAGAGCTGATGATGATCCAGAGCTGCTGGCCTCTGGATACCCCTTTGTTTTGGGAAGACACATGAACAAAGTGACTCAACAGCCCTGTGGATCCTTACTGCAGCATATGCTTTTTTCGGAAGAGCAAATATGGTTTATGGCACATCCTTGATATTCCCTTTTAAGTTTATCACCTTTGTCCCCTTGGAATTTATACTCAACATATGCCCATTGAGAGCCACTCTCTCAATTTTTCTTTTTCTAAATTTGTAAAAGCATTTTGCTTTCCAGTCTGTTGAACCTTACTTCCCATAGCAGCCTATTGTGCGTCATCTTTGTTCAGACCATGCAAATCACAGATGTGGGGGCTTCCCCTCCACACAGAGTGCCCTTTATCCACCTGTCATTTTCCTCCTGCCTTGGCAGGATTTGAGGAGCACCCTGACCCCATAGTTGACCACAGCTTTGCTGATGTTCACCTCCTCTGCAATGCTAGAGGAATGGTGGATTTTGAGACAGGAGTATATTATGCAGAGCAAGGATGATGCCAAATGTATCATTCACCCTTCCTGAGTCTACAGAAAGCCTCCCGAGCCACTGCAAGTGCCAGCAGAAAAAAAACCTGCAAAGTCACAAGATTTCCATCCCACCCCATGGTGGATCTGGTTACTGTAATTTTTGGGGGTGCTATGAAAAGTTTGAAAGGGGGAGATGAAGAGGAAGGGAGAATTTGGAGGCAAGAAGTATGAGCATACTACCTTGTATAAAGAAGAAAAAGCAGAGGATGCTTTTCATCAGTAATCTACCTACAAGAACCAAGAAAAGCAAGCCAGGAGCATCCCCTCCAGGCTCATTTCCATTGCCTCCAGGTGAGAGATGGAAGAGCGGCAGAGGAAATAAAAAGACAGTTGTTTCCAGATGAAGTCTGAGGTGAGGTAGGATTACCACAAGGGCATAGCAGCATGGGCAGACCCCCAGTAACGTTCTCCTAAAGGAGAGAATGATGTGCTAGGCAATATTCATAGTGAAGACCATCTGTTATCTGATGAAGGCAGTGCCGCTGTGGGAGGTAAGGATCTTCTATTCGCACAGGTCCTGTCAGAAACTACATTGTCCTCAGAAAGCTGCTTGCTCTGTAGAATCAACTCATGGTCAAGCCTGAGGAGCCCAGGTCCACCAGGGAAGTGTTCAACATTGTCGTATAATCACAGCCCTGCTGTGAATTTCCCCAGGACCTGAAGGCATCAGACCAGCTGATTTCTAGGGACAGATGGGCCATTTACAGTTTGGGACAGGAGTGCAGTAGTAAGATTCACCCAGAGCCCATGGGATGTGGCCACTGTGCTGTGTCCGTCCACCTCAGCCTCCCGGGCACTGAGTGACACTTGACACAAAACTTTCCTCTGAGCTTGGGGAATGCTGTGGTGAAGAAAGTCTCGTCCCTGAGTGCCCTCTAATGTCCCCATTGACCCCTATCACTATCTCCAAGCCCTTCCCCAGCTAATCCCTCCTAACACCTTTTCTAATCTAATCTAAATAGCTGCTGGCAAACCTGCTAATTCTGCTTGTTAATTCTCTGCTCGCACGGGCTGCTAACACAAAGCTGTCCCCTTTCTACTGATGAAAGAACCTTACTGCCAGGGCAGAAGTCACGCATCTCTGGGAATGGTGAGAATTAGTGGCCTTCCAGATAATGGAGGTGGGACTTAGAGGCATGGCACGGAAGAAGCGCATCAGCATGGTACCTGGACAAAAGATAGGTGTTCTGCTGTTGAGATTAATCCAGTACGCGTGTTCAAGAAGACTGTATGCACCCAAGTCCAGATTTCTAGGATGTTTAAACATGCAATACCCTGAAAACCTTGAGAGATTGGGTAGGGAACAAGATTTAGCCACCAAAGTCCTACCTAGGAGACTAAATTAGGGAAAGGAAGCACAACACAAACGTAATCATTTTCTTTCTGTTTTTTTTTTTTTCTTTTTCTCCTCATTTAGACATGTTTCAGTATCTCTTCTGTGATTGTTTCTGATACCGTTAATATTCCTGAGTTCACTCACAGAATAGAGCTGCTCAGGTCTGAAGCAGAGAGCCCATCAGAGTAAGCACAGCACCTCTTGCTGTATGTAGAAGTGAGGAAATCTGTCTTTCTGCACTTTTTTTTTCCTGTGTGGTTTCTTTCATGGACTTTTTCAGTGAACACATTAACAAAATTTCTCTTCTGTCAGGCATCTTGCTCCATGTTGCAGACCATTGGCCATGCACCTCTGCTAGCTGCCTCCTTGAAGCTGTCCAGGAGCATTCAAAGGCTGTGGGAGAAGAAGGGGAGTGCAGCAGATACACGCATGGTTTGATAGTACAAATCTAGTTTCATTTAAGAAAGAAGCTGTTCTTTTAATTTTTGTTCCACGTGAATTTTATAAAAAGATGTAAGGGTAATGATTCGTATTCCAACTGGGAGAATTTTTCTGTTCACATTCTTTTTTGAAAATTTTATGTTTTACCAATGGATTATTGGGGTAAAAATACCAGAATGTTAAATGTGTTTGATTCATTGTGAAAATAGCTTTTATATTTATACATATGTTCATATTCCTCATTCTAGAAAACAACGTTAGTATTGCTTTTGTGTAGAATTTTTTAGATATTTTAGAGATGGTTGAGAATTGTGTCCTTTTTTCCACCCAAAAACCCCAAAGAACAAAACCTTTCATTATTGAAACTCTGCAGGTCTGGTATAGGCTGTAAATCAATTCAATGCAAAAGTACTTCAGACCCATGAGTGCAACAGCAAGAGCAAATCTCAGATATTCCCTTTGCATGACTGGGTCAATTACTTGCAAAAAATCTAATTAACACACAGTGTCTTCCCTCTCACCCCTGCTCCTGTTTTAGGTCCTTTAATTGCCTGTGAAAAAGTACCTATGCTGAGCAGCTGCGATGTGGAAGGGAGAAATTAGAAATGACATAAATTCAGTACGCCACGTCTACTGAGGTAAACAGGAGGCCAAGTCACCACGCAACACTAATGAGTTCAATTATCGATAGAAACACAACTGGCTTACAATGCTCCTTTTTTTGCAGTTTGGTGGGCGATGGGATCGTATAACCCAGCTCAAACGTGGAGGGAAAAACCCTCCGCTGCTCCCAGCCCAACATGTCTAACACTCCCTGCATGGCTGCATTCGTCACCAATCAGGATGACACTTGACAAAGCAAACCCTTTTGGCAACGATCTGTTTTACCATGCTACAATAATTCTTAACAAAACTTACCCATATAAATTAACATTAATTTTAGGCTGCTGTGGAAAACTTGTTGGATCACGATTAACATGTTAATATGGATTGTCTGAGTGATTTTGTATAACACATAATCCCATTCTTTGAAATATATGGGTGAGGTCTTTCTCAGTGGTGAAAAAATATACCCTTTTCTCCACTCCAGGATAAAAATGTATCTTAAAGGGGAAAAAAAATCCACTGGTTATAAGCTTTCACCTTGAATAGGATTATTAAAAATATGCTATAGAGAATTTCAGGGGACAGTGGGGAACGTGTGTCAAGGGAGGCAGCAAAGCTCCCCTTGGCAGGGAGGCACACTGAGCTTTCTGCTGTTTGCAGCCTTCCTGAGATCCACGGGAGCGATGAGCAACCTCAGCACCACTGAGAGACAGATTTTGCTCTGCGGCTGTAGGAGAGTAGGAGAGGAATGCGCTTGCCGAGAGGTCAGGAGATCAGAGCAGGGCCCTGGGAGCCAGCCTGCGGCATGAGGCACGCAGCCCTGACACGGACCGTGCACCTGCATTTCCTTAGCCCCTCAGAAGGGCAACTGCGTTGTGGTCCCAAAATAAGTGCGTGTGAAAAGGGGAAAAGGGCAGTCTGAATGCTACACACGTTTTTCTGACCGTCTGCAGACTGGTGTGGTCCTGCAGTAAATCAGATTTGAATGTAGCTCTTTAAGCTCTCCAAAATAGGGATCAATTCCCTTCCCAAGAACTCCTTTTCCTTTGCCCTTGCACCCTGTCTTGGAAGAACTATAGCCCCAGTCCCATGGGCAACCTTGTTTGCAACTAGTTTCAAGGACCAGAGAGGTTTGGTAGATGTTTACAAACCTTTGAACTTTCCAGTTCTCATTTTGACTGCTAATTTAAACCTGTGTGGCTCCATCCGACCACTAGACTTAACTTTGTAAATTAAAAGAGCTGATCTTCCATAAAGGTAAATGCCTTAAAACATCTGTTGCAAGATCTGTCAATGAGGAGAAAATAGACGCTATAAATACTTGATAGAAGATGTGCAAAGACATTTACTTACACTTCTGCATGCACTTCCAGCTAATTTCAGGAGCATCCTGAACATTTGGGGACTGGATTAGCCCTCTGGCGGTGCTCTTCATGAGATCCGTTCCCTGGGAACCATTTCCAGACTCAGTTTTCTGGATCAGAAAGTGCATGGCAACAAACAGATATTCAGCTACCATGATACATTCAGCCCAGCGTGAATCATTTTTCACAGCAAGAAACGACTAAGGTTTGAGAAGATTATGGATTGCAGGAAAAGGGCATTTCTATAAATAATTAGATTAGAACTAACAAATGTGAAACTTGTATTGAAAAATGTGGCTGTTTATGAGGTGTGATCTGCAGTTGCTGCTAAAAGAAATATTTAGAGACAGATTTCAAAAGCTACATGCGTGTTTCAACCTCCTTCAGCCACAAAAAAAGCCTAGGTGTGGGTTAGAGCAGAAGCCACTCTTAATTATGTAAATAGACATTGTAGAGACACAGTGCCAAGTGGGCATTACGCAGACAGCCCTGAGACAAAAACAGCCAGGAAAACTGTAATTTATCAGGCAGCGTCAAGTGCCTTCTCTTATACTTGCTAATGGCCAGAATGGGATGGAATGCACATGTCATGGAGCGCTGCACAGAAGCCCTGTGTGCCCTTTGATTGCCCACCACAGCACTGATGAAACCTGGGCTGGGCAGAGATGCTCCTCCATCTGGGGACAGAAGTGCCATGGAGGGAGCCAGGGCATTTCCCAGCCTCAGGACCAAGCACCTGCCTCAGATGCATCCCAGTGGGCCATCAGGATGGGGCATCCTGCCTCCTTGCACGGCACGTGGGCAAGCAGGGCACTCAGGTCTGGGCTAAGCACACAAGCTGTATAGCACAGTCGTAGCTGAGCTGGCTCCAGACTCAAAACATCAGAACCACACAAAGGGGTGAATTGTAAGGTTGAGCCCATCCATGCTAAGAGAGTGTGCCTGTAAATCCATCAGGCAGAGGATGCCCCTTTGTTTGTGCAGTGTTCATGATCGGCTGCTTAGCCAGTTTAAATCAACGCAACTGCTCTGGCATTCACGAAGTCATGCAGATTTACAGTGGCTGAAGATACAGCCCATTATCAGCAAGTAACTGCATTCTAAGGTTGTAATTTCAGCTGGAGGAAAGCCCAAATGGTTTATGTGACAATTAGAGCTTCCTTAGGAGAGTGATGGCCACATGAAGCCTAATTTACCTCTCACATAATGTATATTACATTGCACCTGCCTCCCAGACCCATAGCCCTGCCCGAGCTGTCACTGCTGCCACCTCATGCACTTTTTCCTCCCAACCTGACTCTGATTTTTCCTCTCATGCTTACATTATTGCTTTTTCCAGTTGTGGCTGCAATGCCATGCAGTACTGCCCAATATGTTTTCCATCACAGACCCTCCCCACTGCTTTGGGAGAGACCGTCTGAGGTCCAAAAGCAGCATGCAGAGGTGTTCCTTGGACAACATCACTCTGGGCACCAGGTAAAGTCACAGGTGCAGGCACACCACACAAATATGGCCCTTGGGTGCTGAGGCAACAAGAAGACTTCATGATATTTTACAGCCTGGTGGTACCTGAGCTGAGAAATTTTAGCTCTGCCTTACCTGTAAATTAAAACGCTAGGCAAGCTGCAACCACAGCTTTCTTACACAACCTCTTTTTTATTAGAGCAGCAAATCTCACCAAATTGCTTTCTACTCCTCGCTGGAAAGTGAGAGAATCACACTTCAGAGCTCAGGGCTCGCATTTGTTTTCCCCACAGTGTTTTCAACACTGCAATCTAGCTATTGCTGCATTTACTGTGCTATCCATCTCTCAATGTGCGTACATACCTACTCCCATTCACCCCTCTCGCACCACCTAGTAGCCCCTGGTACACTCACACGTTCCACCAGCTTATCAACCAGCAAAGCAAAGAAGAAAAAGGTAAGGAGCATCACAAGGGCATTTTATATGTTTATATTAATTAAGCATAGCTTAATCACTTGACTTTATTGTTGCAACATTTCTATACTAAGTCTATATTGAGTTAGTCGGGATATTTTCCTTAAGCATGACAAGCTCTATAGTCACCTGTGAAGGAGGGGAAAGCAGGTGTGCAGACTTACTTTATGTACCTTTGGTGAGGGAATGAGCTCCTGCTGGGACCACTCATCTCCTCGCCACCCCCAGCAATTGGAGAGCAGGACACACCCCTGATGAGACATTTGGCAGTTGTCATTTCTATCTCAACTGTGTTGGTTTTCAAAGTTTGGGGGCACTCTAGGGAGAAGCTACACCCTGAGGACTGGGAAGCAGAGTACTGCCAGGAAAAGGTACTGTTGGTGCTGGTAGTAGGCTCAGAATATTTGTGATTGTGGGGGCTGTTCTGCCCTAGTGGATTGCATATTTTTTTGAGAGGCGCTTCTCCTTTCCTGTGACCTGGGCTGACTCCCTTCTTCTGCTAGTTGCTCCCCTTACTTTCCTGCTTTCTCCCTTCTTTAGATGCTGCTTTTCAAGCTAAGTCTTGGACCAAAGATTTAAAAAGAAAAGGGAAATAAATTAAATCTGATACTCGAGTGTCACAGCTCTGCTTCTTGTGCTTGTGTCCTACTTCTTTACCCTCTTCCTCTGCTGCTCTCATGCATTCAGAGCCTAACAGCTCCTCAAGGATAAAAGCTGAGTTGTTTGTGTGTTGCCAGAACAGGGCTTTCTATTAGATGCCTGTCCTCAGGCACTGTTCTAACATGTACAAATAATAATGATGTTATTTTATGTACTTTGTGACTTACTACTGTTGTTCCTTCTTCAATGAATAACTACTTGACCTGTGGTTAATTGAGTAATGTACAAAGTTTTTTCTTCTTGTTGTATTTGTAAAATAACAGAAATATGAAATCATCTGAATAATTCCAAACCCTAGACTGCAGAAATGGGGCTCATATCAAGCTTAAGCAAGGAGGAAATCCTCAGATTCAATTATTACGAATTAATTGAATAAGGAAAAAATCATAGAAGGAAGTTGTCATCTAAATGATCGCTACTTGTTCTGGAAATGTGTAATTAGGGTCTACAGTTAAGTGATTTATTGTGTCCTGTATCATAAGGTTTCAAAAAGCACAGTGAAAATCCTCACAGGAAACAATGGTACATACCAGAGAGCAGAATTTTTTATTTTAGTGTTCCTGTGTTACTAGTGATGATGGAAACAAACGTTAAAATTCCAGAGTGCACAATGTTTTCCAATAAAACATCTATTTGAGATATCACTGGTCACATATTCAAATGAAGGATTAGAAACAGAAGGGTTGCGCTGCAGTTGCTCTTTTTTTTTCCCTTTTTTTTTTAAATGCTGAAAAAAACCAGATAGCATCAAAGTGAGAATTAATATTTTCTCTGAGTTTTTTCTCTTCACACTTTATCAGATACCGAACACTTACTCTTTGGAAAGTAAAACTAAAAATTAGCAGCCGTGAAGGGTTTGGTTTTTAGGGATCTATAGTGCTTTGACACCTGTTTGCCTTTCGAGGTGTCTACATAATGACTTGGAGGCAATGCTAGTGGCAGGGTGGTAGACCAGACCTACTGGGGCAATTTCAGCTCCCTCATCTTGCATAGGTGAGCGAGGAGAAAGGACAGACCTGAGCGATGTGTGGGAATGTAAGAGTGCAAACTGCTGCTGCTGCAGCCTGCTCTGGCTGCAGGTAAAAGATGACGGTGTTTTGTAAAACCTGTTGGATGTATATTTAGGATGAGAGTTCTTCAAACTGCAAATCATAAAGGTCCGTGCATCCTTTTCATTTAGCACCTATTGACTTTGGGTAGGACTTTCTGCCAAACGTCTTGATATACTTTAGTGCTAACCTTCCCCTTTGTCTTCTGACTTTTATTGCTACAATCAATTCTTGGTAATGATATCTCTGCTCCTGAACAAATAACATCATATGTTCTTGCTGCCCGTTTCTTGAAGCTTTAATTCACTTTAATCATAACAATCTCTGCACTAGAAATAAGAGTCACTGACATTAAACAGAAGTAGAGGAAGCCCTAGAAGTGAAACACTTGCCTTCCCTGTGTAATGAAATGTTATAACAACCTGGGAGAGGGAAAACTTGCAGGAGCAAAGAAAAAGAATGTCTCCAACGAAAATAGCATTTGCTCTGTATTGTTTTTCAGTGTCTTCTCCCCTGAAGTCAGGAGAAAGGCCTGTTTCAAAAAATAAATGGCACAATATGGCTTTTGAAGCTCTTGGTGGCAGTGAAGTGTCACAAATATTTCAGTGCAGAAATTGCAACTGGATTCTGCACACCAAGTTGAGAGTGGAGTCTGAGGATGTGTAACTTGAATCACCCTGTGCTGACCAGAGGCTCCATCTGTTATTCTTATGCATTATTTACATTGACTGCCTTTAAATATCACACTAGGGATTTGTCTGTGGATTGTCTGTTGAGTTTATGTTTGGATAAAGGGTTCAATAACTAAGGTAACCAAAAGCGAAGTATATGTTTCACTGAAATCCCTTCAGCTTCTCCGCATGCAGATGCAGCAACTTGCCTCCCTGTAAACCTTTCTGGATTAGCGTTCAAGCTGTTTAAACATACCTGGTAATTCGCAGCCCGACCCTTTGAGAGGAGGAACACTACCTTTTTTCCTCCCCTCACCTTCTCACTAGAGATGTAGGTGACCGAATACCTCTGCTTTGTGAAGAAAAGTTAGCGCCATATAATTTGGAGTACAGGCTTGCTGTGACCAACTTTGTGCTGCTTAAGGAAATGTCAAGGCGCTCATCTAAGCATGTCTCCAACAGTCTGGTTGAGGGGAGGGAGGAATGATGTGAGGACTCTGCCCGCAAACCAGCCAGCGAGCAGTCAACTACCCTGCATTGCTGGCTGTGGCTCCGTGGATATTCATTCACATCCCCATCTTCCTTGTCCTGATAGATGCTGACAGCAAGGAAAAGTAGGGACCTGCTTGGTGCCTGGTGTAGTACTGGCTGCACGTGTCTGCAGAAAATGGAGTGGAAGGAAGTGGAGGCTTCACCTGGGGGCAACAGAGAGTAAGGGAGCTTTTAGGAAGATAGATGGATTCAAAACAAAACATGTTTACAGAAAGCTTGTAAAAGGCTGTTTTCAAGAAGGATAGCAATTTGACCTGACTACAATAAAGATTTACAATTTGTCTTTATTAAAGAAGGAGGCTTCCTCTTCTCTTCCCTCTCCAAGAGGAAAGTTTCCTACTGCTGCTTAAAAATTCAGTCAGCTGTGATTTATGCTTTGCATTTGTCACTTGGCAGACTTTGCTCAAAATGTAATTATTACTTAAATTATCCTGATCCAAAACACACAATCCATTATTTCTATTGGGTAGTATTGTGGGACTCTTTTTATTGTGAATGGGTTTCTGAGTGGCCTTAGATGCTTCTACACTTGTTTTATTTGTTACCTGTAACTCAGGAGTTACAGGTGGTGTGGTCCGCAGCCTTTGGCAGTGTAGCTGGCTTTCCTTTTGCACATGTTGTGGTGCTGCTGAACACACCTTACTGACCTTTTCCGCTCTCTTGGAGGTTGCGATGGGGCAATGAAGAATTATGGGCTCAGTCATGATTCTTTACTTATGCGGAAAAGCAAACTATTTTGTGAGTGTTGGCACAGTAGTCAACGGGACTATGCGATCCAAACGTTGTAGTGGTGACGGTTGTGGACCCGGATCTCAATGCCTTTGTGGCTATGCCTAAGGTATCTGTTTATGGACTCATTTGGGCTTGTTCATGTGTTACCCTATCAGCAGTTCCTACTGTTCACTTCCAAAGGAACATAGCCTGGACCTGCAGGCTCTTTCCTGCATTCAGGTATGTTGCTACTTCTGCTTGCATCAGAAAGGGACAGTTGTAAACTTGCAAGTCACAGAATAAGCGTGAATGATGGGATTTAAATCCAAGTATATTTCCACTGGCTAGACCACAGTTAATCTTCAGTTTTCTTTTTTCACCTTCCTTTCCTCTTGCTTTGCCACCTCCTGTCTGAAAGGAAAGCAGCAATTCGTGTTTCCATGTTCAGGTGAGCACTTTCTTCCCTAAATATTTCAGGGAAGCCTTAAAAGCTCCTGACTACTAGCATGGTTTACCCTCCTGGGACAGCTGAAGTACCTGTTTGTTTCTCACAGTCATCTGCTGGGCAGCAAAGCACAGCCAAATCCTGCCCAGCAAGTTAGATGTCATGGGGCAGTGTAGCAGAAACTCACACCATCACAAGGGTTGCTGGCTTAATCAGGCCTCCGCTAGACTGAGCTGCTCTGCTGAAAACACCTCGTGCTTTTCCTGGAAAAGCTTTATTGAGAGAAAAGCTGTGTGGCAATCGAGGTCTAGTCATCCCATATCCCTTTTGTCCTCAGCAGAATACACTGCCTGATCTGCCCTGGCATGTACTCCTCTAGGGAAACTTACTGCGAGAGGAAATACAGTAAGGCAGCTGTCAGAGGGCTGGTGCAAGCACAGGGGTGACAAAGATGCAAAAATCAACCCCCCTACTCTCTCCAAGGGGTGCAGAAAGCCAAGGGGTCTCTGCAGGAGCTGGGGATCACTGCCCGTGCTGGTGGTGGGCAGCGGTGGCTATGGGGTCAGCAGGGGCAGGCCAGCTCTGCCGATGCACAGTTCCTGCAGGAGTGGGAGCAGCTGCCTGGCTTGCAGGCGAGATACTGTCCTCGTTGTTGTCAGTATAGTGCCATTAACAAGGGAAACAACTCCTTTTATATCTATCTGAATGGCAGTGAACTGCAGGAAGAGGACAGTGCTCGGCTGGCGGTGGCCTGGGCTGTGTCACTGCCTGTCCCTGAGACAGTAGTGTGGCCGGGCTCATCGGTGACCCCAGAGCAAATACCCCTGGGAGCTGAGCCCAGAAAGTGAGTTTTGTCAAGGGTCAAGTTGCTTTGAGTACAGCTTTGAAGTAACAGGGGGAGGATTCAGCTCCTGGTGACTCCTCTCCATGACTAACAAGTGCAAAGGGAAGGATAAGGCGCTGCAGGGCTTTAGAGAGAGCAAGGCTTTTTTGCAAAGTAATGTCGCACCTTCAAATAAAGAAATGAAGCAATTTAAAAAGACAGCTTGGTGCGTGAAGATATTAAATGCTACATTTAATTCTGAAAATTATGTGATTTGGCTGAATATTTGTTGCTTCTCTGGTTTTATTGGGACTGGATTTCTTCCTGAGAAGTGGAAATGGAACTAGTGGGGCTGAAGTGTGCTGGTAGATACTTGGGTGGGGGTTTTTTATAACAAACACTTGGTGGATTGACAATATTTCAATGAGGGATCATATCAGTAGCAAATCACGCTAACAGACACTGCCAAGCTGTGCCAGTGTTGCAGCTTGTCTTGAGGTTGGGCCTGTATGTGGGGTCTAGAAATAGCCTGGCATGGCAAAAGGAATATTTGAGCCGAACGACTGTGTTCTAACAATCAAGAAGAATAGCATTTCTCATCTGCCTCTCTGCTCCTAAATAACTGTGTCCCTCGTAGTTATTGCTCTGTTCTGTTCCAGTTGTGAACTGTGACAATGCAGCTGGTGGAAGTTGAAAAGGGAGCTATAGGATAAAGTACAGTTTTGAACACCGGTAATAAAGTAGAATTAAATAGTGGGGGCAGAGAGTGATACCCCTGCTTACAAAGAGTAGCACCTTCTTTCTCTGTTAGCCTCATTAGAGAGGAAGGGACTACAGAGACTCAAGTTCTATTTAATATAAATGAATCTATCAACACTCTGGTCTGGGATTAAAAGCAGAATTTGGTTTTAATGGAGCATAAACACTTTAAGGGTTTTCCATTTGTTTAAATTTCTTCCTTTCTTGAAGAAAAGGAGACAATTGCTTAATGCAAATGTGGAGCTGGGTAAAGTACAGTGTGAGTGAGGGGAAGATGATTTAGGTGAGCCAATGAATTTTCAAACGGAAGGAGCAGAGACAGATGACAAGATAAGTTAAACAAATAGCATGTAATTAATTCTCACAATTTTACCTAATGCTCTGTGACATGGCTGTCACTAACATTGTCAGAAGCTATAAGTGAAATGGGATTGAAAAAATTCCCAGGCAGCAGTAATCTCAGTGTGTTGGAAGAATGTTTTTCTAAGATGGATGTCCTTGATTATATACAGCTCAAGTAAACATGAAAGAGCAGCTTAAAAAGCTTAAGTTGTTCTGTATAGACTTTCATCTTAGACTGCTACTCTCACTGCAGCTAGCAATATATATATAACCCATATGACATACAAAAATGTATTAATTTCTATGTGACAGCCCTCCAGGGCACTGTCTGTAAATATAAAAAAGGCCATGAATGCATCTGATTATGCAAGTTTACTGATTCATTTATATTTATATTATTGGAAGTTTTTTCCCTATTTGAAAGCATTTGTTTTCCCTGCTAATGCACCTGAGACTGATGTAGGCAATTGTGCTCTCTGGTAGGAGAACAAATCCTACTTTCTGGTTCACAAGTGCAGAAGGAGAAAACTGCAGGGATGTTCACTTTCTGTTTTAAAGGACCTCCCCAGCAGGGTACGTACTAAGAATTAATGCTGAATAAGAATTAACGTTGTGTTAACCTTCCTCTTTGTTACACTGTTTCACTTGGTTCTACTACAGTAGAAGTGTGCTGAGGCAATGCTAAGTGGAATTATACTCAGACACTGCACTTGGAGAGAGGGCTACATAGCATTTTTCATTCCAAGATATTGTTCTCAGTTACTTACTATTTTCCTGATTCTTAATTATTCCAATTAAGATCTTCCTTCCCAGATGTCCTACTCTCACATGGCTTTGGTTAATAGGAGAAATGGCAGAACCATGTTATCTGAAGACAAAGCTGGGGGAAAAATGTGTGGAATGGGTTTTTTGTTTGCGTGTGGGGTTTTTTTGGTGTGTGTTGTGGGTTTTTCGAGGTGTTTTTTTGTGTGTGGCTTTGGTTTTGTGGTGGGGTGTTTTGGGGATTGTTTTGGTGTTGGTTTTTTTTTTTGTTTGGTTTGTTTTTAAAGGAGGGACTCTCAGTTTCTTTAAGATGATCCCGTGCTTCTGGATTGGTGCAGGGATTTGAAATCTGGCAAAAGGTGGCCTTTGAGAGGGAGCCAAGGGTTTTGCTTTTTGCCTGGATTTGCTAAACACTCAGGGAAAAATCAGATTGTATATCCTTGAATACATGTTCATTTATTGACACATTCTGAATTCTCAGAATATTCTGTCTGCAGGCAGCAGTAGTTTGTCTCCCTCCTCTTCCAGTCCCTACATGCTCATCGATCTTGTACTTAGCTGCATGCACCTTTAGGGTGGAGGGAGAACCCTGTGGTTGAGGAGCTGTTGTGACAGTGTCTACAGAGTAGAGATTGCTTTGTGGTTTGTTTTTTGGATTCCCCCTGCCCTGCTATGTTTAGCTAATGCCCAGCTGGGATGAAGCTGCTAAAATCCAGCAGGGTACAGAGGGGGTTGTGCGCAGTAAGAAGCAGAGCTGAAGTGCAATAATCAGTGGAAAATAGCAGAGGGCAGAAAGAAAGAGGATCAGGATTTGGCAGAGGGCAAAAAAGGAGGAAGAGGAGAAAACTGAGGCTTAAGTTGTTTCACACAGGAATGGTTAAGGAGCTTGAGAGGGAATAGAATGGTGATGCACATTTCCCATCTTAGCTTTAAGTAGTGAGTAGATGGGACAAAGAGTGGGGAGTGTGGAGGAGAAGAGCGAACTGTACGGGGACTAGTGGCTGCGCACCCAGAGAAAGGCAAAGGCACTGAAGATGGTGTTGCAAATCCAACAGCAGGCAGATATTTAGAAGAACTTGCCAATGGAAATAATGCTTATGAGGACCTTGTCAGAAATAGTTCAGATCACCTCCTCACAGGCCTTACAGGTTTTTCCAGCTGGACTTTCATCAAGGACTAACTAGTCCCTATGACTGCAAACACAGTTGGACTTCTTCACTTTGGACCTGGAGACTTCCTTTGTTAACGTTTCAAGTAAATAACATGCTATTATCAGCCTCGGCTGTGAAGCCAAGTCCCTAGCTGGCTCAGTTTTCTGTGTCCTGTTACTGGTTTACAGGAAAAATACTTGTGTAGAGAAGGTATGGCTCCTTTGGCATGAGCTAAAAGAACAATGTCAGACTCTGGCCCCAGACCTGCTGAACACTTGAATCTCTTAAGCATTTGTCTGATAAATCAAGAATATCCAATCTCTAATTGTGTCATATTCTGGATTGTTTAGTAGATGTGTGTTGTAAGCATTTGGTATAGAAGTAAATATGAACTGCTATTAGTCCAGGTTTTAATTACTCTATTTTGTTTATAGAAGGCAATAAGTAGAACACAAATTGTGGGATCTGAGTTTGAAGGAAGACCTAAAATTTCTAGAGAAAGCTTTTTGAGGATTCTCCATCAGCTGATGCTAATTATAAGATGGAGTAAAGCTAAGAAGCACATGTTTGCAAGTGGTGTAGACTGACTTCATGTGCTAAATGAGAATAGGTACCAGCAGAGAACTTGGCTTTGTGATTAAAAAATATCTTGATAGCACCAACACCTACTGATGGCTCAAGCATTTGAACCTAGAGAATCAAGGGAAGGCAGCATTTTCTGGACACAGCTACCTGGAGTGAGTTATTGTGATTTAGTCTAGTGGAAATTATCTGATCAAGTGGGTTTTTGTTTCTCTTCTTCACCTTGCTAACTCAGATCACTACAGAAAAAAAAGTTGTATTACAAGTCTTAATTCTTTCTTATAATCTGGGTTGAAGGACTTGTACAAGAGGTCTCCAGTTCACTTGCTTTAATCCTTATCCATGGAAAGGTGTCAGAAATCCTCACAAGGTATTGCAAGACAGAAGTCTTTATCCAACAGAGATCAGTATCTGAAAGGGAAAGTGTAGTTAGAGGTGAAATATTTTGGCTGATGTGTTACCTTCAGGACTTTAAGCATCTCCCTTTAACAGATAAACATCTCTCTTTAACAGATAAACATTCAGTAAACTTAAATGTTAGCAGGCATCTGACTGGGAGTTTGTTGGTCAGCCAGAGAAGAGTGAGCATTAACAAATGAGCACTTGTATGATAAGAATGTCACCTCTCTGTTTTTCCCCTCAAAGCAACAGGGAGATGTGGCTGTCGCAGCTATTGGCAATGACCCTCTGAGGCTCTGAGAAGGGCAGTTTCTCATTTCCAAGGTCAACAGCAGGGTTTGAAATTTTCTGTTTGTTCTAATCTTTGACCTAATACTTCCAATTTACCAAGTTCACAGTCAGCCACAGCGTTGTAATAGGGGGTTACTCTGAAGAGACTGCGCAATGGTACCAAAGCCCAGGTGACTGCAGGGAGAGGAAGGAAGCAGAATTAAAACTCCTGACCAGGTCAAGACCACTCAGGGAACCAGGCTGTGGCCATTCAAAAACCACTAAAGGAATAATGAAAGGACCCGATCCATAGCGAGCAAGTGGGACAATTCTCAGTAAGAGCCCTTTGAGGAAGGAAGAAAGGTGCACCAAATGAAACCATCCTGTGATGAGACACTAACATCACATTACCGGTTACAGCAGTAAAAAAGATTAAACTGAAACTTTTTTAGATTCTGGGCCAGTTTCTGAGGTGATAAAAAGCAACTGAGCAAATAGCTAAATTGGAAGCCAAAGAGAACTCTTAACTTGCACCAAATCTTCAATAACCGTAATCATTAAATAGAGATCCCTCCTGTTTTAGGAAGGTGGAAAATTTTATATTGCATGATAACTAAAGACAGGCAAGAACTGTTTGGTACTCTGTGTGTTTATCAGTGACAGATCAATCCTGAGGATTGCAGAATGGCTGGAAATGTTTCTTTGGGAACTACAGATGTGTGCAACTTATAGCCACTGTGAGTTAGAAAGAAGAGCTATGCAAATTGCAGGAGACTATTCTTTGTTCTTATATTCTTGGTAAAAAATGATTTGCAACTGTCTCCTGGGTATCACTTACCTAAAAACTGAAATTACAATACAGGAGGATACTGGTGACTAAAACTTCCCCATATTCTCCATGCCACTGAGGAACATGCAGGGGTGGGAGTAAGCACCGTATGAACTGGTGGGCCCTAATCAGCTGAAGCTGTCCCACTCTGGCTGTGTGGCTGGCAGCAAAACACCGGTTGCTGATACAGCAGAGCCCATTACCAACATGTGCTAGGTGGCTTGATGGTTTTTCCTTCCCCTTCTTCCTTCCTTTCCTGATGCTGCTTCTGAGGTGATAAAAAGCAACTGAGCAAATAGCTAAATTGGAAGCCTTTTTCCTTCCCCTTAAGAGCTTAAAGGGAATTTTATTTTGTGGATAATCATGGTGCTTGTTGTTCTTGAATGGAAAGACAAATAGTGTTTTACTTCTGTGGGGCTGGAATGTAAGTACATAGACTTGGGGACAAATCGACCAATGTGGTACAAGCTCTGCAATTTTTGAAGTTTGTGGAGATCACTGAGCTTGATAAATGGAGACTTAAAAAAAAAAAAAGTGTTGAGCGAAGGCATGTTGTAGCTGTACTGCAAAGAGTTGGCCAGCTCTTGGAGGGTGGGAGCTCAGGTTTACCAATATCTGTCTAAGGGACTTTGAGTGGGAAAGCAGAGGCTTTCCAGAGGAGGGAGTCTGCCCAGAGTGTCAAACAGTGTCCCTCTTCCCCACTCCATGTATTTACTCATCCTTGCCAGGGGACTGCCTTGTGGGGTTCTTGCCAAGGGCAATGTCCTCAGATATTTGACATGAGGCTGCTGAGCCTGAAATAGGGCCACAGGCTGGCTTATACCAGACTTCCTCTTGCTGTGGAAAGACTGGCCAGTGCTCCAGCAGCAGTATGGCCTAGAGGAGCCACAAAAATAGAGGCAGATGTAAGCATGAAGGTTGAGGCAATAAGATGTCTTACTGTCAGAGATGGTTAAATTGTTAGTATCCCCATAACACTTCTTAGAACCGGCACAAAATAATTAGCTTTTCTTCTAAAGAGGTTTCCATTACAGCAAAACACTTTCGTGTCAATAGTACCTAGTCATCCCTTGCTGAAATGAAGGGTTGGTGTCAGTTGTGCCACTTGGTAGCTGCACAAGCTTTCCCAAACTCTGCCCTTGCTTGGGGACGTGCTGGGGGATACAGATTGAAAAGAAAATGGAGCAACTGCTGCCCACATCTGCGATGCTTGTGAAACCTGGACCTGACAATGGCCCTTCTCCAAAGCAGCAAGGGGGGAAAAAAAAAACCAAACCACCAAACCTCTAAAAGGATAAAAATATCTGTAGGTCCCCAGCAGCTCCAGGAGAACAGTTGCTTCACAGCATGTTAATCTTTCACATACTCACTCATTTTCCTAAGAATCTTGAATAGATTTTTACTGTTTTGAAGAACAGTGTGAGGCAGGTAAATTGTCGTGGGCTTTTTCTAAAGTTATGTAAATGTACACTATGGGAAGACTTGTATGAAACATGTTATTTATATACTCAGGAGACTGTTTGATAAGATGTTATTGTCATTTGCTCTGTGATTCTAGACACTCTCAAAAGGCCTTAATATCATACGTTAAACACAAATAGAGAGGCAGCAGAACAGGGGAATGATTCCTAAGAATAACACTGTGCTTTCCTTCTGCTGCTCTGCTCATGATTTGTGGGAAAGCTACAGTGAAAAGCAAACCTGCAGCTTAAAAAGGCTTTTCAGGTCTTAAATTACAAAAACCTATAAATCGGCTCACCTGACTGCTTCTGAGCTTTAAGCTATCCAGTTTCCCTCAGATGACCTAGTCTGTGCCCAGTGGTACTTTCATTAGCCCAGTAAAGTTCAGTCCCTGGAAAACGAACTTACTGCAGGCGGAGAGCAAGCAGGACTGTTCCCAGTGCTCAGGATTCCCAAAATGGCAGGAAAGTTGGGGACATGACATATGCAGATTGTGTGAGCAGGAGAACTATGCTGGAGTCTGCGAAAAAAAAACCCACCTAAACCCAAAAAATTAACATCCCCCTCGCTTAGAGGCTATAGTGCCCAATCCAGCTTTCATCCAGGTGGTTGCATTCACAGAGCAAAGTGCCACATGAAAGCTCTGGAGTATGTCTGCCCAGTGACATGGACTGGGTGAGTCTTTTCTGCTCCCTGCATGTAAGTGCCTGAAGCAAGGGTAGATCCATCTGTGGCGTTACGGAGGCTGCAAGCTCCTGTCTTACAACACAATCTGAACCTCAGGAGAAGGGAAGGGCTCTTTTCCCCACCACGTCATGTCTGAGAGTGTCCCCTGCATGGCTAATGGAGGAGGGAATATATAGGGATACCTATATGTTCACAGATTCTATGGTCAGAAGAGATGATTCTGGTCATCAAGTTTTTGTGGGTTTTTTCATATTATAGACCTTTGTTTGTTTGGTTTGGTTTTTTTTCCCCTGCCACATTGGATTGTGTTATCTCTTAGATATTTAATCTTTAAAGACTCCAGTCTCTGCTAAGTCTACCACCTACCAGATAAACTCTTTCAATGTCTAATTATCCTCACAGCTAGGAAAAGACATATTATTTCAAGGTCGAATTTGTAAAGCTGTTTCTTTCTTCTGGGCTTTTTTTTTTGCATGATTTCTTTCAGCTGATTTCTTTTCTGTGAATTTTTGCTACTAGACTAAAATGGCATGAAAAAATCTGAAATGTATAGGTTTACTTAAAACCTTTGTCTTTAATTTTCAAAACTAAGTGTTGCATATTAGAATAGCTTATTTATAAAAAAGCTAGAAGGAAGGGAATACTTAAGAAGTCTAACTAGTAAGTCTGCTCCCACTGATTGAATCCCAAACTTCCGGAATAACAGATTTCCACTGCTTGCTTACAGACGCCTTCTGTTTCGAGTTGTTTCTTGCACATGCCTATCCACAATGTCTTTATCAGTTCTTGAGTAGGTCTTGTAACTCCTTGTCTTTCAGGGCCTGTGTTGTATTTTGACTCAAAAATGTATTTCAGCAGTCTCTTCTTGGAATGAGCTGTTTAGCTGCAAGGCCTTTAAATGTGACATGAACATTTTTCCCCCAAGGGTGCAGAAGAGCAATCGTACTGGGTCAGACCAGAGTTTCATCTAGCCCAATAGCTTCTTTTCAGAAGTTTCCAAAACAGATGCTTTTGGGAAGATAATTAAAAATCCAAAAACTTATCTCCTCCTTGGCTATTAGCCAAGCCACCAGTGCAAGTTGGCACAGATGCCAAAGCAAGCAGGCCTTTAGGCAAATAAAATTGGGAAGTGATTTTTGCTGCTAGGTCTGGGGTGAGGTTATGTCATGGGTGGGCACATCCAGAACCACACAATACTATGTGGTGTGGTCTGAACTAAATCTGCATGGTGATCAGCTTAGGCCTTGTGAACCCACAATGTGTGAACTGAACAAGCTCAGTAACAAACTGCATGAAAAAGTTTTGGGATTTTTCTCTTACAGATAAAGTAAAGCTAAGCACATAAACAAGTTCTCTTTTCACTTTAAAGGAGAAAATGCAAGGGAAAAATAGCATAGTAATGGCAAAAGGGAAAAGAAGAACAGGAAGACAAAAATGTGGTTTTCTAGAACCCCTAAACACTTGTTTGTTGACTTCGTTTGATTTCTAAAACATTATTTCCTGGCAAAACAATATTTCCTGGTTGCTGATTGTATGTCTAATTGTAGCTGCAGATTTATTTTTTTTTTTTCAGAAGTTTCAGCCATTTTGTTTCAAGTTTACTGGTATTAAATACAAATTATTACTCCAACACGTATCTCTGTGCAATTCCTTTCCTACATTTAGGATAACCAAGTTTCTCTCTGAGATGAACTGGACCTGACCTGCCACTCCACTGCATGGAGAAGATGAAAAAGGGACATGATTCTGTGGGAGAAAAAAAAAACAGACATTTTTTTGTAAGTCTTCTACCACCACTGAAAAGGTGTGCATATAAATTTATTCATGTTGGTATCCAAGGGCAAATGGTTTCAAACGGGCCTACGACACGCATGCAGGTGGCAGGACTATCAAAACAAGTGCTGAGTGAAAGTTGGGAAAAAGAGGTGGTGGTGGCAAATAAAATACAAATTGTCTGCACCGTCTAAATTATGCACCAGAGAACTCCGTGTGGATCCAGCCAGAAACACAGAATGAATGATGACTAAACACAAAATGATTTGCAGCACCCCAAATACAGCCTGGAATCATCAGGCTTCTTAAATCACTTCTGTATTGTTGCCGATTAGGTAGGTCTGAGCTGCAAAACCAGACTCTGTTCTTTCCAGCCAAAGCTGGACTTGAGGGTATGTGCTTTCCTCTGTTCTAGAGATGGAGGGCAAAAAAGTCATGTAGCTGAGAGACAGATGCCAACACTAGCAGGGGTCTGAAATGAGAATGGGAACAGCTTTTGCTGAGCAGAAGCCATAATGCCATACCGCAGCAGAACATAGTTTAGTGCTTCAGCAAGCCCATATTTATAGAAAGCATCAGCACACAGCTATGGTCACATGTCTGAAGGTTGCCTTTCACCCCCTTGTAAATATTTTTCAAACAAGACAGAGGGGTGGGAGATGGGAGAAAGCTCAGATGATGTTTAAATTTCTGCAGTACTGGAATTTCAGTACCCGCTGCAGAGCATCTAGTCTTTACCTCTAAAATTGAAATACCAAAACTCATTCTCCTGAAGCTCTTGCCAGTTTTCACGCCCCCCTCCCACCCCCACAGCCTCACCACTACCGTCAGCATTTGCTATGCCATTTCGCTTCATTGCTCACTTGCTAAATATAAGTCTGAGATTTTTCTTTCTTCTGAAAGCTCTGCTGTGCCATAAGCACTGAATTCTGACAGCTCCCCCACCTCAACTCACTGAGAGCTATGGATTGCCTACAAAGGGGCATGAGTCCATCTTAGCTGAAATGTTGGCTCCTGCAGCTGAGAAAGCGCCTCAGAATGCCTGTGCACAGTATCATCTGGCAGTAGTGAACCCCTCAAGTCCAACAGAACCTTCCCTTCAGGTGCTGAGGCAAGCTTGTGCTCCAGGTTTGGGTGTTCTTGTTGTTCACTAATGGCCTAGTTTGCTTTTGAGGCAGACCTAAAGTCGGCTTAATCTCTCAGCTTTGCTGGAGACACAGGTAGCTTTATGTTTAGCTCATACCCAACACTAAAGTGGTCAGTGGTGGTGTTACTGGTTCTGCCCACCTCTTGTCTGGGAAGTGAGAGACCTGGACCTGATCCCCTTCTGTTCCAAGATCCATATCTCCAAGCTTCAAAGAGATGTCCCAGTTACTAGTCTAGAGACCTCCTTGTGCACCCAGAAGGAAGATGAGCTGCCAGCTTGAGCTGCTCTCAACTGAACGAGCAGTGGGACTACTACATGAAGGTGGAGGTGCTTTTCTGGAACGAGGAGGAACTGGAACCCTGTTGCCTCTCAAGGTCAGTTCATGCTTTATGGACTTATACAAAAAAAGACTGCATCGAGAGCAGGGACTGCAGGTGAAGTGGACTGTAGTATGGATAGTTGAGGCTGGGAGGGATGTCAGGAGGTCTCTGGTCCAGCCTTCTGGTCCAAGCAGTGTCAGCTGTGAGATCAGATCAGGTTGTTCTGGGTTTTCCAGTCTTGAAAACCTCCAGACGCAGCCTGCAAAGCCTCCCTGGCCAACCCATTTCAGTGCATAGCTGTCCTCAGGGTGAAAAAGTTTCTCCTTGGATCCAGCCTGTGCCTCTTGCTTCTCTTTATGCCTGGTGTCTTCCTACTGTAACAAGCATGGCTCTATTTACCGGGTAACCTTGTAGGTACTGAGGGACTGCTGTTAGATGTCCGTGGAGCTGTCTTGTCTTCAGGTTCAACCAGCCATGGTCCCTCAGTCTTTCTTCAGAGGGCAAGTGTTTTGGCCCTGACCATTCTGGTGGCTCTCTACTGAACTCACTCCAGTTTACTGATGCCTTTCCTGTATTGAGGGGGTCCAAAACTGTGTACAATATTCTAAACGCAATCTAAGGAGTGCTTAGCAAAGAGGGATAATACCTTCTCTTGATCTGCTGACAGTGCTTCTGATAATACAGCCCAGGATTGCTATATAACCTTCTGTGCTGCCAGGGCACATTGCTGGCTAATGTTTGGTTTGCTGTCCTTCATGACCTCTGGGGCCTTTCAGATCTGCTCCACAGGCAGTGACTTGCCAAAGGACTCTGAAGTACTCTTTAGAAGCCCTTATGTTTTCATTGCCTGTGTGGCGAATATACTTACCTTAGGTACTCTGAAGGAAGCGTTATAAATCTGACCATATTTACCTTACCGGTCTGTTCAAGACCAGTGCTGGGTCTTGCACTGGAGATGTTAATTAGGTGAAGTTGTGCTGCCTGGATAGTTATGTTAACTATGCAGTTCCCTTTTAGCATTTTCAGAAGTACCTACAGACTTAATAGAAAAGAAAACAATTATCCCCAATTCTATTCCTGTTATCACATCAATGTAACTTATGCAAATATTCCACTATAAACAAATGTAAAGGAACACAGCAGACCATGTGTGTGCACACACAAAAATTTGCTTGGTTACCACTCCTTGTGATAGTAGTAATTGCCAGTGTAGTGTTAGACTTTATGCACAAGATCGGGCAAAACTACATACCCTTCTTCTTTCACCTCAGTCCACAGTTTGTACCCAACAATAACTGGATGGGGCAGCACCCGCTACTCTTGTATGTGTCTGCAGATCACATTCTCTTTTGTTCTCCATCACCTTTCAGCATCAGCTCCTTTCCTTTTCTTACTTCTCTACACTTTTCCTAGCGGTTCCTAGATGTGCCCTTTACTCAAGACGAGGTTTTTCTCTGAGATAAATATATCATACTCTCATACTGCAGAGAGACAGACCATCTTCTCAATCTCTGCTTGCAATTCTGAAATGCTGAGATTGGAAGTATCGCCGAATTGTCAGGAGAGATCAGCAGTGAGGGCTTATCCAAAGGTCATCATTGGAAGCTCAGGATACTTCAGGACAGTGGATTCAGTATAGCCTGCAAAATAGCTGTTCACTTGGTTATTTGCTATCAAGTGCAAAGGCCTGATCCTGTAGCTCTGAAAATGACCTTACTGCCCTCAATGGGACTGTTGCGTGACAGGGATTGCAGGATCAGATTCTCCAGGATGTTTGATAAATGATGCATGTCCATGGGGAAATTGGCTTGTTCAGCCATTCATGAATGTATGCATTTTGAAAGAGCAAAATTTTGCTTACAGTTTCCAAAGTAAAAAAGCAAATTTCCTGGCTACTTCTAAAAATATAACTATCTCTTAATGTCAAGATGCCAATCTGAAACAACTCATATAATAGCATCTAATTTACAGTGAAGAATCATTATCTTCTAGCCGCAACACAGTTAGCTGCAAATAATGAAGTAAAGCTGTATGGCACTTAAACAGAGGGAAATGTTCACATTAATACAAAAAGTAAATTGGCGAGACCATATTCACAGTTAGTACTCTGTCTGATGTTCTTCTGTCTCCTCCCCCACCTCTAACTTCAAGAGTGAAGCAGCATGGGCTACAGTATTAAGGAAAATATAGGTTTCTCTTCTTTCTCAGCTCAGCTTCAAAGAGCAGGAGACAAGTCCGTATCAATTCTTATAACCAAGTATCACATTGCCAGGACAGGGGGTCACTGGATTCTGTAACCAGCAAAAGATGTGCAAAACACCGAAAGGGTGGACTAACTTAATGGCCTTGGTGTATACAGAAGTCTTAAAACAGTACTGGGAAGCTGAGTGTCTTCCTCTTGCAAGCTTCTGAAAACATGGTAAGAAGCTGTAAAATCTGAATTTCAGCCACTTACAGTGTAAGTGGTACTTGATTATCGGAGAGTGGTTTGAGCTCTGGGCATAGAGAAGCTATCTGGCTTGCCACCTTTTTCCTCCGGGTGGAGGAAACGCCAGTACCTAAGCCAAAGTTTCAGGACCAGCCAGGTGAGTGCTCCTGCCATTGGGTGCTGTGCAGGACAGAGCTGGAGGCAGCTGGTCTGCTGAACTCCAAAGTATGTGTGAGAACCACCTGCCTTTCTCTGCCACTTCCAGAACCTGGCCCAAGTGCTGTCCTTTCTTGGGACATGGGCTGATTCTACCTGTGAAAACAACCTGCTGCACTAGTAGAAGTATATTTTGGAAAACTGAAGACCAGGAGTTGAATAGTACTCAAGACACATTCCGAGTGTAATACTAGGTCCTTCAAGAGAAGGTTTCATATTACCATTCTTCTATATCTCAAAGGAATTTACATATGGGAAGAGTTAAATCTGGTTTCAACCTCTAGGTCAAGCACTTGAAGGTTAGAGGTAGTAAAATGGATGCTTTGCTTAAGTATCTGAGTCTCTGAGTGTTCACAGCAAAACTGTATGCCGTTTAGGCAGGTATGCTAAAAGGTCTCTGGGTAGTTTGTGAGTTGTTCACTGGCTTAATTTCACCCCTCTTGAGTGTAAGACATCAGATGGCTTACTAGACAGTCATCTAGTGGACAGTCTAAAAAGAAAACCTTAGTTTAAAAAACAAACTAACCCTTTCTTGTTCAGCGTAGGAAATTGGAGCACGGAACTGAAGGAAAATTCCAGGGCAGAGTATCCAAACCTCTGAATGTAAAAAATGGCCACAAAAAGATCTACAAAATTCTTCAGGTGCTTCACCATGGATGCGTTATACCCACGTTTGTATTTGCTGTGAAGCCTAATCTGTCACAGGAACAAAGCAGGAGAGGAATCAAGATAGTGCCAAAGTCCCGCTCCCCAAAAGTGCAGACCATCAATGGTGTGTGAGGAAACATACTTCAGGAGTCTGAGCAAGAATGATATACCTCAGACTATCCCGAAGCCATGCACACTGTCAATGGATACTGTTTTTCAGTTAGACCTTGGCTTTGTCAGTGTCTAGACCTTCAGAAGGACAAAGATCTATGCTCCCTTTGAGAAGCCTCACATGCATCAAGGGAATAAATACACCTTTCTGGTCCCCAAAGGTGAGCAGTCCAGACCAGCCACACTCGCATAACACAAACACACAAAGGGGTCGGGTCAGGTCTCCTTCCTTCTCTGGGATATCATGAGTGAAAGACAGTCTTAAGGGTTTTTGAGAGGGAAGACAAATTGCCTCAGACATAAATTCCTCAATGTTCTTTGGAAGTTTTAGTCCCTTTGCTTATTGAATTTCTCCCAAAGTGTGAACAGAGATGCTAGGGTTTATTAACATAGCTTATGAAAGATGTTGCACTAATTACCTAGTTCCACATGGTATGTTAGGAGACATGGGATTAATAAACGTGGTTTATTGAAAAATAAAAAATTGTTGAGGAGGTAAGATATGCGCTGCAATATGCTTGCTTATCATGTTCTTAGTCTTCTAATCTTTTAAGTGCATCAGCATTTCTGGATGCATAAACTGTTTCTGTGAAGTAAGTGCTTTCTGTGCCTTGCTTGAGCTGAATGACAGAAAGTACCATTGTCAGATATTTAACTTTCTCAAAGTTGAAACAAAACCCAACCAATCAAAAAACACAAACAAATCCAGACATTTAAGCACATAAAATAACTAGTTATTTTAATCTCACATAAGTAGTTTTTCATAGAATTGTGTCCAAAGGTAGCAAGATAAGATATCTCCTAAATAAGTTGCACTGGACTGTGTTCTCCTCACTGCGCAGAGAGACTTTGAGGGATTCTTAAAATCTTCCTTCCAGACAGGCTTTGGTCAGTGCTGGGTAACTCCTGGGTAATTTGTGTTGATGAGTTTGGGTGGGTTTTGGTGGTGGTTGTGCTTTTGTGTTTGATTTGGTTTTTTGTTTGCTGGTATTTTGTGGGGTTTTTTTCTGTGGTTGGGTGTTTGGTTTTTGGGTTTGAGTTTGTTTTTTTTTAATTCTTTGGTGGGTGTTTTAATCTTCAAGTAACTACAAATCTTGAGGTTTATAAAGGACTCACAATAGAAGTAATGAGACAATTTTAACAAGACACCTGCTTTGAACTAATTGTGTAATGAAGGGTTAATGTTTTTTAAACCGATTCCTGGATCTAATTTGAAGGTGGATGTGTTTGATTCTCTCATTATGTACACCTGTGATACCGGTGTACAGATGCTTCTCTGGTAGATGAGGGATATATATTTGGACAGCTTTCTGCCATTAATTTCTAGTTAGATTCTTGTCAAGAATGTGAATTGGCATTGCTGCTATTCAGCAACTCTGTGATTGCTCTGTCCACCCTAATTAATGAACAGCTTCCTTATAAGTAGATTAATAGAGGTCGTCCCATTACCTAAAGTTATTTCAGCCACTGTGTTATAGTGTACCTCGTTAGAGAATTGTAAAATGAAGCAGCATTTCAATTAGCTATTATACAATATCTGATCCTTTTTGTTTTCTCAGCTATTCTTTTAAGTGGGTTTTTGAGAAGGCCCTGACCTCTCCCTGGCATTCTTGAGCACAGCACAGCTTTCTGTGAAATGTCACTGCACTTAAGAGCAACAGCAAACATAGCTAACTTCTCTCTGTATTGCTAGAGAAAATTGTAATGGAAAATCCTCTGTGTGCTGCTTAATGCAGAGAGAGAGGTTTCTCTTAAAAAAAAAAAAAAAAAAAAAAAGTCAGCATACAAATGCTGTGAGGTGTGTAGTGTCAATCAGAACTTGTTACAGTTGCTTAGCCCAAATGATAAATGACTGTGTAAAAGGGTAAGAACATAAGGTAAACTGGAAAATTGCAAGCAGCTTTCACATGGTAAAGTCAGAAAATCATTGTCATATCCACATGTGCTGACTAGTACTGCAAAAACACTTATGTGAAGCTAGTAGTGCTGTGCCCAGTTCTGGGATCTGCAGTACGAGAGAGACATAGACATACTGGAGAGAGTTCAGTGAAGGACCACAAAGATGATGAAGGGACTGGAGGAAAGGCTGAGAGAGCTGGGACTCCTCAGTCTGGAGAAGAGAAAGCTCAGGGGGATCTCATCAACTTCTATCAACCCCTGCATGGAAGGTGCAAAGAGGACAGAGCTAGGCTCTTTTTGGTGGTGCCCAGTGACAGGACTACAGGTGATGAGCACAACCTGAAACACAAGAGGTTCCCTTGAACATCAGGAAACAGTTTTCTACTGTGAGGGTAATTAAGCACTGACACAGGTTGCCCAGGGAGGTGAGGAATCTCCTTCCTTGGAGATACTCAGAAACCATATGGACATGGTCCTCGGCAACTGACTCCAGGAGTCCCTGCTTGAGCAGGAGGGTTGGAGCAGATGACCTCCAGAGATCCCTTCTAACCTACCTAGGATTATGGAGGAAATTTAATACAAATCATACAGGAATAGAGTGAGCCTCTCTCTCTACTGAATGGAAGGATCAGTTTACCTTTAATCTTATTGATCTGAATTCTATGAAATAAATTAAAAAACAAATCTAGAATGTTAATTCATGTTAATTCAAACTTCAGCATGCTGAAATAGCTGGCTTTGCTGTTACGTTATCAATCTTGCCCCTAAATGACATGGAGAGCCTTTGCTGTGATCATAAGGCAAGCATCCACCTTCATAAAGTGTCTGTTCTTGCTCTGAATGGCAAGGTTAGTGTGTGCTCAAGCTCCCTTCTGCATTGTCAGTTTGGGTTGAATTATACAAGGTGGGGTGAAGCTATTAAAACCATTGCTATCTTGAGTTCTTTATGTTGTAGCTACAGATTTGCCAAGAGTTTAGAGCACATTCACAGGTGGAGGAGTGGCAGGGAGAAAGCAGACTTACCCATTGCTTTCTTGTGGTGAAGAGTTACTGGTTCACTCCTGAAAAATTCAGTCTAGAGACTAAGCCAGCTAGCTCCGCACTGGAGGACAGATGGTTGGTACTTACTTTCCTACCTCCCTTCCTCTTCTGAGGGAGGCATCAAGCCACTCTGATGTGGGAGTAGTAGAGATCTTCAAAATAGGGACACATCTAAATGGTGGGTATTGGCCCCTCAAAATTTAACTAATACAGAGTTTTAATTTCTTTCATGGGTTCTTGTTGCTATAATTTAGATCAACACTGAATTTAGAAAGAAAAGAAGGTGACTCCTAAATACCTGAGCCATGTCTGTTCCTTGAAACATGAGCACAGAGAGGGTAATGCTGGTCTTGCACTCCACTGTTCTCCAGCAGTTCTGATGGAAACCCTGATTCATGGACCAAAAGCTGCCTTCATCACGAACCAACAGCAACAGAAAACAAACCTAAAACATGAAGAGAAGCAAACAAGTTTGTGGTGGGTAGAAGAGACTTTTTTTTCTAAAAAAAAAAATCTTATATGTTATCTTATAGTTTAGAGAAGTGCGTGTTATACATCTGTTTTAGCTGTACTTCACAGACTCAGTGGGCATCATTGAGTTCAAAGGAATATAGTTAATCCAAAGGCCCTGCAGAATTCTGCTCTACAGTGAACTCCAGTACCCACAGAAACTTTTCAGTTGTGGTTGTAAATGATATTTCAAGTGAAGCCAGACAAAGGTGACAATGACAATTATTGTCATTCTGTGTTATGGTAATGCCTTTTCAATAGTAAGATATCCAAGAAGAATATAAAGCATAAAATATTAATATCTAGGATGCAAGACTTCACTTTTTAAATTTGTCTGTGCTATAGCAATTAAGTTGTTAGCAGAGTATCCATGCAGTAACAGAAACATTTAGATTCATGGTGGTGTTCTCTCAAACTAGAACTTTAAACAAGACCATAGAATTAATATAACACTGCTCAATAAAAAGTGGTTGTTTCTTTTTAAATGAAATACCATGGCATGAGATTCAAACGTAAAGGTGTTTATTACAATGCTGATGGTGTATAAAGCAGTGCAGAAAACTTAGTGTAATACAGGACTTGACCCAAGGCGTGAAAATCTAATTGAATGGGGAACTGCTGCACTGAAATATTTGAACTGGAGTGTCTTAGGTAATTTTTTTTCCTTCCTTAAGGCTGTTTACTTGAATTGTGTGGTTGGATGAATACAGCATGAATATCAATCCAAGGGAAGTGCTGGTCAAATTTTAAACATGAAACTATCTTTCTAGTAGTATGCAATCCAATTGCGTTTGTAGTAGTCTAGGAAGATTTTTTTCTATCTGCTTATTTGGGTTAACGTATACAACTACTGCCATTCTGGGGATTAAGGACTAGAAGGCCAAAACATCAGTTTATTGATTTAATATCTTGTTTTTGCTTAGCAGCATTGCTTATCATAAGTCTTTATTATGTGAGCAAGCTGAATCAACCCGGGGTATTCACACTTAGATCACATCTTGCTTTCAACATACATTTCCAGTTTGGAAAGTAAAATTAAGGTAGATATATACTTAGATGAGAACTGAAAATAAAACAATAAAACTCAACAATTCCTATGCAGAGATCAAAGACACAGCGGAGGAAGGGGAGATAGAGCAGGGACTGACGATGGAGCTGGATCATTGCTACCGGGTGAAATGGGAGGGGTGGCAGCTATAATAGGAGCCAGTCCTTTGGGTACCATACAGCCTGACCCCCCTCACACTGGTAGCGACAGGAATGAGGTAGCTTGGTGTCTTATTTTACTCCTAGTTTCTGTCTCTTAAAGTGTAGCCCCCAAAACTGGAGATTCAGTCATGCTTTCATCAGTGTTGAGTGGAATGGACTAGAACCCTTTGCCTGTCATAAATGCAGCACATCTACACAGTTTCATCTGGAGTAGATGGTGGGTTTGGTGACGAGGAGTCCTATTTAGTTCTGGTGCACTTAAAACTCAGTCCTTGGAGGTTGTGGTCCTTGTTTTGCAGCTGATTTTTAGATTTAGCAATGGGGAATCAATCACTTTGCTCTTTATTGTCTTTCATCTTCTTGCACCACTTGTCCAATTTATCATAGTCATGCTGACTTTGTCCTTCAGAGTATTTTTGCTACTTCTTCATCTTGGTGTCATTTACGTACTTCCTTTTTTCCATAGTTTTTATATGAATGCTATATCTGTTCTTTCCTCAAAGTCGTCAGGGGAGATGCTGAAAAGAGACCAACTGGGGACACGCAGGTGCTTTGCATTGAAAATGCTTTTCCAAGTCTGTCAATAACCATTGCTAATATGTTTTATTGCAACTAGTCACGTATTTCACCCATGCTTGTGCATATGGCCCCCCAAACTGGTGTTTTCACATCGGTCAAGGTCAAACAATACGATGCCTACTGCTTGCCCTCCACCTTGGTTCCTGTAATAATACGTAATGGAGCCTGTCAAGCCAGAACACTCGATTCATGAAGTCCCTTGCACTTACTCTTTCAACAGTGATATGTCTATCTATCTAGCTATGTTTAGCTATCTAAACTATCTAGAGTGAAGAGTGGCTGTTAAATACACCAGTCCTAACATGATGTAACCTGACCAGTAGCTGAAGTCTACTGTCTCACAAGCCACTTGCACCAGCATGGCATTTTTCTTTGAGCTCAAAGTAGGTTCTAATAATTCCAAATGGTGTTAAGAGAATACAGAGTTAAGCAAAACTTTCTCTTGGTTGAATAATACCTCCTAGTCTTTCATTATTCTGTAAAGGTCTAAAACGGCAAGTGGCTTTTAATAGTAGCCTAAAAAGTTACAGAAGTAGAACAAGGTTAATTGTTTTACAATTACTGCTTCCTTTGCTTAGTCTCTGCTCAATGTGCAATGCCATTAGCTTTACAATTTCACAAAGCTTACTTGATAATTATTAAAACCATTACAAGGTGGTATTATCTACTTTCTGCATGTATTTAAAATTTTATCTAATTTTTTTTAAGCAAGTGATGCACTGTTTTTATGGTTGTCTAGGAATCTTACTTCTTTTGCATTTCTTTCGCATTTCTTTCAAGCCTTATACACTGCACCTGAGTGGAACAGCTATTGCTTCTGCACAGTTTACACAGAAGAAGCAATGTCTGTCATGGCTTTAGCACAACTGCATGTTAATAAAGTATCACTAACCAATAAACTGCAAGCTGTGTAGCCAAGGTTTTTAGAAATAGGCAACAACTTCTGTTTCTCAGTTTAACAGACCTTAAATAGGTCTCTGATCTCAGAGAAGAATAAGTATCTGTCTACAATGTGGATCTCTCCTGTGATGTCTGAAGTTGAACATAAAGGTGCCAATTCTTCCCTAAAATCTTATCTATGCTGGAACGACCATGCTAAACATAAGATCCCATTTGCAGTATGACAACAAATTTGTGGCATGTCTGTAAATTACAGCTTTTGGCTCTATCAAACAGCAAGGGGGCCAAAGCTCTGCAGTTTGCAAGAAGGATGAGCTATCCCATGAGACCAGGTTTTACACTCAGTAAAATAACAGTATAAAATGTTCTGTTTTGAAATCACTAAGCAGGAAAATTGAACTATAAAAAATAGCATAGTTATGGAAAATTAATCTTGGAAGTGGAACTGAATAGTTTAACTGGTGGAATTAGTTGTGGGAGGAGAAGGACACTTCAGTCAGAGTTGAAGAGTTAGAGCTTTGGATTTTATGAAATATTACTTTTTCAGCTGATTTTTTTCTATGAGTGGACCTACTATTGGGGTATCAACAATATCAGTTTTGCAAATATTACTTACTCCCAGTATTGACGTCAAAAGGAGAAAACGGCACAGGCAGCTCCATGGCTGCGACATAGGTTGTTAAAATTGGTGTTTCATTTGTTGAGTAGGTTAGACTGTACATATCAAAGTTTACCTTGGGCTTTTCTTGAGGGGACAATAAAAATTAAATTCCACTAGGACCCTAGTAAAATTTGGCTTCTAAGACATCCCTGTAGGAGCAATACTATTGTCTTGTCTCTTGTTGATTTCTTCCTTTCTTCTGAAAATACGGAGAAAGAGTTGCCTAAGGAGAAAGTCTCTATACTCCTAGACACTGGCAGCTAGGGACAGGCTAAGTCTGGATCGTGAGAATAGTACTTGACACTTGGTAGCTAAGAATTTGTATTGCCTATTAGCTTTGACTGTGATTATTGCATAATGATTTAATGTTTCACACAATGTACAGATAGCCCAGTCTGATACTGTAATCAGTGGGGTACCGCAGTTTGTCAATATCACACGTAGATATAAGCTACTTTACTCAGGATGGAATAAATCCCATTTTGGCCCAATGTTTCAGTAAAAGAAAATTAAAACAGATGGGCAAGAAACCTTCCTTATACATAAAAATTACAATGCACTGCAAACTCTTCTGGAACTTTTAGCAATTTTTTTATTTTTTTTTAACACAAATAAAGATGGATTAAAATGGTAGCTGAAAGGGACAAAATGCCCAGTCAAAATTTTTAGAAGTTACTTGATCTCAGGGGGACTTCTATACAGGCTGTTTACTGACATAAAGATATCTTCACCTAGATCTAACGTAGCAGAAAGATAAAACTGACCTGTACCACACTAGTAATGAATGGTTACTGCCTTGCAGTCTACAGTCAGCTCTGAGAAGGCTTCACAGGTATATATTGTTTGAGACATTGGGAACTATGTCTCAAGGAAGTTACTGGCTAACTGAAGAGCTGGAAGAACAGCAAAGAGCAGGCAGCAAAAATAGCCTCTAAGATAAGGCTGAAAGCATTCTTCTCTAATCAAGATGAGATGGAGAAAAGGAATGGAAGAGTTCAGTACACAAAGGGCTATTGCAAGGAAGGGAGCAAAGTGCCTGGATGCTGGAAATCACCTCCACAGGTGAGAGCAGTGATGTGCAGCAGGCAGCTACCTGATGAACCTGTAGAGTTTTTATCATTAAATCTCTTGAGGTACATGTTGGACTGAAGTAGTTTGGGCATAGTTCGTCACCTGGTCATGATACAGGATTCATTAAGTGAGCTCTGGAGTTCTGCTTTTCTGTGATTCTATGATTTCTGGGTGTCTTCTCACTGCAGAGGTATGCCTCATAACCAGGCAGAAAGCTATCCTTAAAACAGTGCCCTGAAATTGCAAAATGCTAAGCTCTCCATGTCACGGGTGAAGAAGTTGGGTCCGTCACAAGGCCTATCTGGATCAAGGAGATATCAGCTTTTCCCCTGGCTCCTTTTCTCTCCCTTTCCCCAAGCACCTTTGCTCCCATGGAAGAAGCATCTTGGGCGTATGTAAGAAACTGCATCCCAGTGCAGCCCAATCAGGACAACTGGGAGATTATGAACTGGAGGTTACCTCATTGCTCGAACTAGTTTTCCATGCAGCCCCTATAGTCCACAAGAAGTGTTATGAAATCTGTGGTGAGGTTATAGGAACAAATATCTGTTACATGTTACACTTCTCTTTCAGAAAAAAAAGTGAGTTTCTCCAGCTACTTCAGTGGACAGCTTGTATTAAATTATACACTAGCCTAGTTTTATACTAATCCTGGAACTAAATGTTATAGGAAAGTACCTCAGTTTAGCTCTTGCAAGTTATTAGTCCCTGTTTTGCTCAACAAGACACAACCTGAAATAGTTGTCTCCCAGAAATTGAATCTTCAGGTCTGTCCATTGAAGGACATAGTGGAAAAGTAGTGTCACAATTGTTTCAAGCTTCCTACGTCACCATTCAGGTGGAGCTGTGCTGCATGGAGGAAAAAACATAAGCTTTGTTATTCGTTATTCTTTCTACAGACAAGTTATTAGTGACTGAAAAGAACATATTTCATGCCTGTATGCCACTGAAATAACTGCTTCAGTATACTGTGGTGGGGATAATTATAGGAATGATGTTGGCTGGATATGAAGGGCTGAACAGCAGAAACCAGAGCTGGTAGTATATTGAAATACTTTGAGATCTTGCAGGAAGTTGTCTTGCTGGTGATGTTTTCACCCATCATTTTGACAAGGCCATATAAATGTTTTTCACCAGTACATAATAAACTGTTTCAAGATGGGGCCTGAGCAAGTGTTACCGCCACTACTTAGTGTGTTAGATACATCAAGGTCTACGGTATATTTTAGTAAAATGGGTTTTGTTATGGCTCTCTCATCCTCTCTAAAGTTTCACCCTCCTAGTTTTGTAATAGGTGGCAGACTTTGAAAACGGAGTAAAAGACCTATTACAGCTGTAGGTGCCATTCTCTTCTCCCTTTGAAGTTAATAAATCAGGCAACGCTATGAGGCAGTATGCTTTCTGTTGGAGCATATCATGTTGTCCTCCTATTTGTAAATTACTTTTTCTCCTACAATGTCAAAGCACACTGTAAAATTGAGTTACTATGTTATGACTGAAATAAAGCACTCTGAGGCTGAAGTGTGAGCTCTAGTTCTGTGCAGAGATATCCAGTGTGCTGTACTGCATGCCTCTGAGGATGTAACCTGATGAATTCTAAATATTACTGCTGGGCCTTCCCAGGACCTGTTTCAGTATCAGCTGTATAATATTCCTTGTTCAGCTTCCTGTTTTTCAAATGCTGGTAGTGGCCTCTAGTTTTCATATTTTGAACTGATATTTTTCTGTAGTTTGGCCTTCCCTGTGGAGTCAGATGTTTGTTTGCAGAAGTTTCAATAAACAGAATTTCAACCCCTTCTGTCAGAGAAGAATGAACGGAGACTATTCCTCTGTTGTAAAAATAAATTCTGCTCTTCTATTTTTATTTGAAAATGGAAGTCTGGCAGGGAAATAATTTTGGAACTATGCATGACCTCATTTTGAAAGGCATTGACTTTGATTTTCTGGTTCTGAAATACAGATCAAAAATAAAAAAAAAAAAAAATCCAGAAGGCTTGGCAGAGGTTGTTGCTGATTGAAGAGAGAAGCACTATATTCATGCTAGAAGACCTTCACTGCTTGTGATCTTACATTAAAATGGCAAGCTGTTCTATGGAAAGCTGTTGATGTTGAGTTCAGCAGAGAAAACTGAGAAGTAGAGAAGGTTTTTTGAGAGAAGACCTTGTGAACTATCTAGTATGCTCATAGTATGTGGATTAGATGCTACCTTTTTGAATGTCTGCATAAGACTAACAATCCAGTGCTCTTATAGGAGCACAATTAAGGATGCTCTAAGTCTTCTAAGACATTAAAGTGTCAAGGAAAGTGGCTGGCAGAGTCCCCAAAAGGATAGGAGAAAAGTCCTTTTTTTGAGGATTAAGGTTTAGAGAGGAAAGGCCTTTTGCTTGCAGACCTTAATACTAGTTTCATACTGTACTATTTAAGAATTTGTTATACAACAAATTAAAACGGTGTCTCAATAAAAATACTGTTGCACGGGCAAGCCATCCCAGTGTTTTTATGAAATCTGATTTGGTAAGAATGTGGAACTGTCTTTGGTCTGGATCTGAATGCTGTTGGAGAGGGTTTGATGCCCATCATAGGACTGAACTGATTCATTTCTGTGATCACCTTTCATAGTGTGCCTTGGACTATCAGTCCCAAGTAAAAGCAGGGACTAGGCCATGAAGTTCAAAGCATTTAAGGCCTCTCTTAAAGCAACTGAAGGAGTATATAGGTTGGAGCTGGTTGTACTTTAGGCCTTCCTTGACACTTTGGCATAGGGCCTCTAAATCTAGGAAGACTGATTTTTTTTTTTTATTTTTTATTTTTTGCTACTCTTCTGGTATAAAACCCCTTTTTGGCAGTGTTCCAGGTGTCGTGGATATTCCAACATAGCTCCACAGCTTGAGAACACCTAACCTATGGTCAACAGAATGAGTCCAATTGCTACACTTAGTCATTAGTAATCAGTTTATGATTACCCTGGTTTGAGAACAGAACCAACTTTCTGTTCAGTAATTTCACTTCTTAGCTAGGCCTCTTCTAACTCTCTGAAATTAATAGCATGTTGTGCAGAAAACTGTTCGTTCTCAGAGTGATAAGACCTATGTTTATAGTTAATGCCAAGGAATGGTATGCAGAGAGGCTCTTGCTTATACTTATTGCTATAACAACTAAGGTCGGCTAATTTTGTTACTTGCTCCGTTACTTTCCAGGGTCAGAAACGGAAAAGCGTAGAGGGGTCACACCTCCCCTGCAGTGAGGAGCGGGCAGGAGAGGTGACCCAAAACTGACCAGTGGGGGTATTTCATCCCATCTGCCCCATGCTCAGTATAAAAGCTGAGGGATCAAAGGGTCAACTCTCTCTCTTTAATGGCTAATATCTGAGGAGGACCCTGTCTGTTCATCTGCCTTTGATCCTGATCCGTGGGTTCCTGACCAGCTCTGGAATCCAGTTCCCACCCGTCGCTGAGTCCAGTCTGGGACTTCCCCAGTGCCTGCCAGTAATGTCATCCTGGGAGCTTGATACGATTTTGTATATTTTGTATCTATTTCATTATTTTCTTTTTTATTTTATTATTAATATTTCATTAAAGTAGTTTAGTTTCTTCTAAACTCATAAATCTCTCTATCACTCCTCCTCCTCTCCATGTACGAGAAGTGGAGGGAGAGCATCTGTTGACGGTCATTGGCCAATTCAGCCAAAACCACGACAATGATGAAAATGAAAAGAAAAAAAATCAAGTCTTTAGATGCCATCATCCCATGTCTATCATATCTAAATGCAGATAAAGGATAGTTTTGCATTAGAAGTCATTCTGTGTTTCACAGTGTCATTTCCCAGTCCATCTGTCTTCAGGAGCTGCCTTTTATACCCCACCTGAAATAAATATTCTTTTCTATGCATCCTGAATCCAGATAAACTACCTCTCAGGCTTAGTAGGCTGCCAGATGCTCTGTGTTGTTTCTTAACTGTTTGAACAGTTACAGAATAAGCATCATTCATAAATAGTTACATAGAAATTTCAAATGTGTCATAGGTTGCAAAGGAATGGTAAGCTAATAATAATAAAATGAGGGCCAGAGGGAAGGGAGATGACAAGGAACACAGTAGCTGCTGGTGGACTTTTCATTGTATTCACCATTCTTTTCCTATTCCTCCTGTCCCCTCCTTTTGCCTCTGTTGTGCCTTTATTTGCAACAAGATTGACCTGCTGTAAAGGTTGCAAAACAAAAGGCGGAGCTGGATGACTTCATACCTGATGTGAACCGAACACAGCAGTTATTCTGCCTTTACCACTTCTAACGGGAGTTGGAAATAAGTGTGGGGAAAGAATCACCTCAGTTCAGTTGCACAGTTCTCACTTCAAAAATCCTTCAACCCCAATTATCCCAGACTGTTAATGACTGGGCTGTGGGAACTACAGAATGAAATACCATTAAAATCACTTATATTAACAATCTCTCTCTCTAAGTGAGGTGGGAGTGTGCATCATCCATCAGCTCTATTGATCTAAGTCGGTTTCAAGCACTCTTTTGATTTGAGATATTGACAATTTTAGTCTAACAGGGTGGACTATTACCATTGGAAGTCAGCAGGGTACTGGTGATGATGCATCCAAAGAAGGAGCCTAATAATAACTTGAATGCTATTGAATCAATAGTGGAATCACCAGTGAGTAAGTACCTTGTTTTTCAGGCCTTGACAGGGCTCAAAGGCATGCTGTATGTGAACCACTAGTGAAAAACGGGGGAAAAAAGATCTTTTCCACTGTAGAAGGAGGGTGCTTTGTTATAGCAAAAGCTGTAGAAATGGTTTTGATATTTAGGATAGCGTAGAAATTGTTAATCGTACAAATGCGTCATGGCAACAGTCAGGGTGCCTCTTGAAGTTGGGTTTGTTTTTGTGGTTTTTTTTTTATTTCCTTTTTGGAGGATGCTCTTGCTTCTTACTTTTTCTCTTTTTCCACTAACAGGCAAGCTCATTAGAGCAAAATAACCTCTGCCTTATGAACAGGAGAAGGTTTTTCTCACTGGTACTTTTGTGCAATTACTTTATGGCAATAACATTTGAGATAATAAGCCAGATTCCCTCCTGATGAAAGCAAATGTGGTTACACTGGAAGTAAACGTGGTTACATGTTCAAGAGATGAATGAGATAGAAGTCCCAGCTTTGCAAGGCACCCAAATAGCTTAATTCTCTGCTATTAAAATCAATGAGTAGAGCATAACAGTAATAACATTTAATTGAAATAAAACCCTATTGCAGTTTTAGGTATTATGATTAGTGGTCTCTTGGTGGGATGAACAATGGAAGAGCTAGGAGGACTTACATGGGGTTTGTTTGATTTTTGAATTTGGGATTATTTTTTAATATTTTTTTTTGTCTGGCTATTTTCCAGTAGTTGAGTTCATGAAAAGACTCTACCTAGGAAACAAAAAGAACACTCATCAGATACAAAGGAAATAATATAAATGCCTTGGGGAGTGTACCATATGAAATGAAGATGACGAGAACCACCTCCCATAGTGGATGAGGAGTGATCATCTATCACACATGCAGAAGATCCTTGCAGGTAACCATTAAAGGACGAAGTCAGTGAACTGCACCAACTTTCCTGAGTGGAATATTGCCCACTGAGCTGCTGGCTCACTGACAGAAACTTACCCTTTTGGAAAGACAGGCTAAGCTCTGCCTGTGAAATAATCTTCAACACTGTTTCTCAGTATTCTTTGAGATACTCATTTGGAGAAATACTTAAAGGTTTTTTTTAAAAAAAAAGAAAAAAAAAAAGAGAGAGAAAAGAAAAAGGTAGTCATCTCACCAACACAGACTGCAGGCAGGAAGCCTCTGCCTTCTAACTTGGCTTGTTTTCCCCACCCTGTACCAGTGTCACTCCCCCTCATTTTTGCCGGCTGAGCTGTGCAAGTGAGCAATCCTCCCAGCTCAGGCAAAAGGATCTGGATTGGTTCAAGCTGCGAGGCTGGTCTTTGTGTGTCTTGATGGAAGGGGATTTGAGGAAGGCAGAAATCCCCGGCACCGGGTGCTGGTGAGCAGCTGGGGTGGGCTGGCAGGAAGGAGGTGCCAGCTTCCACTGGCACAACTGCCGGTGGGAATATACATTTATCTCCTTCCTGTGTATCAGATAGAAACAGCTTCAGTGGCTTTCTTTTCTTCCTTCAAAACGAGGAAATTGTAATAACAACACTGCTTCAAATTTGTCTCCTCTCTCTGAATATCAATCACAGAATAAATTAGGTCTTTAATTCTCATGCATAAGCATGTCAATGTTGCCTGAAATGTGGCAAACCCTCACTTTCAGTTCTGATTCTGCAAGCATCTTGACCTCTGACATTTGTTTTGGTCACAAATCACCTTTCTGATGATGGCAAATAACTACATATGCAAAGTCTCACTCTCAACTCTGCTATTACATATCTATTTGTTTGGTAAGAGACCTTCTAAACAAGTTCCTAATCTATTTCTTTAGATTATCACAGGGCATGCTTGGCTTGTTTTCTGACATGTTTTTCCCCCCTAAGAAAAATGGAAATGGCTGTGGGCTGTGTTTTGTTGTACTTCGGATTTTCTTAAGGATAAAAGCAGCATATTATTGGTTTGGGTTTTTCTTCCTTTTGACTTAATACTGATTAATACCAAGGAGCATTACACAGATCTGTTTTCATGTCCCATGACAGCATAGATAAGCTTTCTGCTTTCAAGATCTTGAGGACAGTAAGCTAAAAATCTACACATCTCAAGCTTGGTGTTGAAAACTGCATTTTACATATAAGCCTGCAATATATTGTAACTTGCTTACAGTTCTAGTGAACGACACTGAACTGTCCTTCAGCAGCAGCTAGCTTTGATATTTTTGTGATAATTCATCCATTAATAAATATGCAGCATCCCTGGACGTATAAAGGATTATAGTATATGTAAATCAACCCATCCATAGGCTTTTTGGCTGTGTCAGGTTGGCTTCAGGTGCCAAGGGTCTTTTCCAACCTAAATGATTCTATGAATTCTCTCGAAGAACAAAGTCTTCTTAGGTTTCAATGTGACAGAAATGCCTGTTTGTGAGATGGGTCCTTGTGTGACCTAATGGGTGGGTTTGGTTATGGTTGTATCAGGGTTGCCAGTTCATTTCTGCCTTTTCTAAGTGCCTTGGAGTAGAGAAGATCTAGTACACCAAATGAAGGCTCAAAGGAGAGGTTGCAATGATGGTTCCATCATGTAGAACACAAAATGGTGTTGCTATTTTCTTCATGCCAAACTAAGTCATTTAGAATGAACTGAAATCAGGTTCAAATATAGGTCCCACACCTGTCCCCTACAGGGCAAGTATCAGGATTTATTGTGTTGTAGAGGATTCTTTAACTGATAAGGAATTGTATTGACACATTTAGCAAAGTACTAATAATAGGAAAGTAAAAAAGCTTCCTAGCAGCACTGTAATATGCTATCAGGTGGGGTTTTTTTCTGTAAACTCATGAAAGATAACTGTCTATGTACCAAAACAAACAAGACACCTCAGCTGAAATTCAAGTTAGGAATGATGCATTCATAAGCTTGAGAAAGACAGGAAAGGAGAAAAAGGCAATAAAGGATGGAAGAATTTTTGTCTGAGTGGCTGCTGGTATTCACAGGCGTACAGAGAAATCAGTGAACCCAGTCTATTTGCTTCATCCTCCTCTTTCTCCTTCCCTACAGACTTGTCTTGAGTACCCAGAGAGGTGGTGGTTGAAAATTCATAAGAGGAAAATAAACGCTCATGCTAAGTGAGAGATGCATACTTTTGCAGCCATCACCTATGTGCAAGGGTTGGGTGTGATAGCGTATATGTGTTTTATCTGCCAACTGATCTTTAAAAAGGTGTGGTTACCACAGCAACTGCCACATAGTTGTGATTTACAGCATGCCACTTCTTGCATGCTCCACAACACAGAATCTTTCTCCCCCTGGTTGGAGTCTCTTGGGTTAACTGGTGCCCGTGCAGCGCTGCTTCTACTGCGGCTCCCACTTGTCCCTGTCTCCACTCCCAGAGGAAAGGAGGCAGGTGGTAGGGACCGATGGCTGCTTTCCTACCTTACTGCATTTTGGGTTGGTCAAAATGTTGATGACCTCGAGGTGCAAGGGTCCCATGGTCACCCCTGTGATGAATGCAATGTAGAGCGGCAGCCACGGGAGGTTTGCCTTTCAATGAAAGAAAAGAGAGCAATGAGTGCAGAAATCAAAGGAAAGCTTAATTACTGTTGCTTGCAATTGACCTAAAGCATCCTATCTTCTCCTCATGACTTTCTCACCTTTGGCTTTTCTTATTTGCAAGGGTAATTTGTGACTGTGATGATAAAATTATATAAATATGAAGCTTCTCTGGTGATAGTGGTGCAAATGCAGGTTCTGATCAGTGTCGTGCATGTATCCATTGGGTTGTTGAAGAGTTGCAGTTTTGACAGTGTGTTACGTAAGGGGGTAATTCTGTTGGGCAATAAATTCATGAGACCCAGGGAAAGGCTGCTGCTGTAGTAAATAGTTGCTGTCCTTACTTCTACAGACAGACAAAAATCATGCATAAAAGAGGTCCTGAGGCAGTTTCACTTTCTTGGTTTTCATAACTAATTTGTGTCACAGCTTCTTCCTTTCTGTTTTGTCGAAAAGCATTTTTGTGTCTTGCTAAGGAGAAAAGTAATCTTGGTGATTGAGTTTTCAGAAAGGTGCATTTTAATGAAATCATGGAAATACCTTGAGGTGGTGAGATTGGAGGCTTGCTTCTTACTTGTTGTACCTCATTAAAACATGAACGTTTGAAGGCAAAGATGAAGGCAAGCCTTCTGGAATACAGGTCTACCCTGCCCAAAGTAGCAAGGGGCACCCTTAAACCACTTTGCCTTGCCTTGGTAAACAACTGGATTGAATTACCTCAGACTTTGCAACAGGATTGAAAGTGAGTAATATTTTCTTTTAAAAAATGCGTATCTCTTCTAAAACAGACAAAACCTAAGCATAAAAGAATAAGAAAAAAAAAAGGACACAATTACAGGCAAACAGTAGACAACTGCCTTATGCTGGATTCAGAAAGATATAAAAGCTCTTACAAATCTCTTACGCCAGTTAGTCTCTTCAGAGAGTAAAAGTACAAAATGGTAATTATCACAGTTTTCTTTTTGGCTTTCTACTTTAGCTTTTTGCATGAGCAAAGCAGAAGGGATATGCACGTTAATAAAGCAACATCAAAGGAAAACAACCCAGCCAGAAAATAAAGGACTTTCACAATGCTGTGTAAAGGAACATCGGGACGTCAGCTTAATAGCACAGATCCTGTTTGACATAGAATTAGCCATCACTGCTGTAACAGCTAGGGAATACTCGAATGCAGCATCAACATGGTATTGTTACTATGGCATACATCTCCTGGGCCTCCTCGTCTCATTGCTGGTTTAGTATTCGCACATAGGGCTAATAATTTGACAAGCAGCATGGTAGCAAGAGACTTCTTACGTAGTTCATATCTGCAAGGACGTAAGAAGCTGGGGAGAAATGACACTAATTTTGTGGGGTTTAAAGTTAAAGGAATTCTGCCAGCTTTTCCCAAATCCTCTTGGAAAACACTTAAGCTTTCAAGAGTATAGTTAAGAAACTGTTGGAGAAAACTCCCACTAAGTTAAAGGGGAAGAAAGCAATTGGCTTTTTACGCATTTTCACTCCATAAATACACACTTTCACGTTCATATACTACAAGATATTTATATAACATAATATTATTCACGCCTTATGCAACAGTTATTTTTCATTAACTGAAGGCAGAGAATATGAGGTGGAGCCAACTCTTCAGTAATTTAGGAAGAAAATAAATAGGATTAGGGGTTGTTCACTTTATATCAAATCAGTAGCTCCTCTTTTTGCATTTATCTTCCAGCACAGAAAGGCAGTCTGTGACTATGCAGCACAAAAGGGAGTCACAAGTCCAAGAAAGAGGTGAAAAAGAGTGAATTGTTAAGAATTAAATCAACGTTTTCCTGCTGACTGTTTCAGTTTGTGCAACTGAAACGTAAGCTGGTATGCAAATCATTTGACCTCGAGCATTATCAGTGGAGACCAACTAGATTTATGCTGGCAAAAGTGAGATAAGTCTTGTTGACTGGTGTCAGATAAGCACACCCTTTTGCACAGGAATAGGCAGCTTAAATTGGTTGAGTCTTTGACAGTACCTTTTTTTAAAAAAAACACAGAAACCAACCCCCCCCCAACCCCTCCAAAAACTGACAACCTAGCTTGGGCTTTGTAGTTGGACACTACAAAACAGAAAAAAGGGGGTTGAGGATTTAAAATCTGAAGTAAATATGAAGAATTTCATCAGAACTTGGCGGGGGAGGGTGGGGGGATCAAAACAAAACCTCATTGAAAATAGCCTGTGGATTTAGGTGGATTTTTGTGATGTTAATAGGCTGTATCCAATTTTTTTTTTTTTTTTTGGACTTATACATGGGTAAAAATTAAGTGAGGCAAACCAGTTAGTGTATACTCATGTGGCCATTTGGAAGAGGACTTGAACACAAATTGTACAAAGGAAATTATTCACACATAAATTGCTTGAGGTTAAAGGCTCATAAAGCTTGTATTCATCTGCAAAGGGGAGATATGTGAAAATTTTGGGTACTTTGAGGCCTAGAGCTGAACGTTGTGATTGTGTGAAACCTTGTTGTCACAAGGGAGACTGTAAACATCTCTAACAGCCACATACAAAATGGTTATCTCTGTGTAAAAAAAAAAAACACAGAAAAACCAAACCAACCAAACAAACAAAAAAACCACCCCAAAATTTTCAGCCTGTTTTTGCTCTTTATGATATGCATAATTTCCACAGAGACTATGACTGTTTTTTCCCCAAAAGATTATCTTGACAATGCACACTATATTCATTTCAGTGGAAACACTTCTCCAAATAAATGGACAACCTTGGAAATATTTCTTGCTCTCCTTAGTGGCTTAATTTGTCGTTGAAATACTAATTGCAGTGTCTGAGACAGGTGTGGTTTCTACACCTTTTAAGATCATAATTCCTGCCAATACAAAATGTTCTTTCTGAAGTATTAATGTATTTTGACGTAAGTCTCACCCATTTGTCTTCTGTGAAAACTGTTTGAAACTGTTAATTTTGATTAACACTGCATAATTTCTTATTCAAATCTGAATTGAACATAGAGGATACTCTGTCAAACCCTTCCGTCACACACCTTTGTTCTACAACCAGCAGTTTAGAACAAAAGGAGCGATAGAAAGATGAACCTGCATTAATTTTGGAAAACACGCATTTATATTCAAGACCCTCTAAATGAAACTGATTTGTTATATCACCTTCTAGGTACATTCATACTGCTGAACTTGAACTTCTGTTGGATAGCTTGTACACTTAGATGTTTGCACGTGCTTAGGTAATGTTGAATTTGGACCTCTATAGCAATAAAAATATTTATATGCAACTTCAGAAAAAGTCTGGAAGATTTTTTTTTTTAACGTACTGTGAAAACTAGACTTTTTTAAACCTCAACTTTAAGTCTTTTGATTGGAAATCACGCTACTGAAGAAACATTTCAGGTGTACTGCATAGGGCCAATCTTTTAATCTTAGAGATATAAATTAGGTAATCAGATCTAAATTTTACCAAGACCAAATCACCGTTGGTTTGTCTCATTTCTACTGTGCGTTCTCATTGCTTTGAGGTCTGATCCTCAGGAGGTGCCTGTAGGCATAACTATGTAGAAGTCCCTGGAGCTCTGACTTCCCTTGAGAAGCTGAAGTAATCCATGCATTTCAAAATACCTGACAGATGCTTGATGCAAAGTCAGTGTATGGCAAGTCAATTAATCTTTCTGTACCTCAATTCATCCCTCCATATATTGTCATGCACATCTCCCAGGGTGTTATGAAGCTCAACAGATGTTTATTAAGCACTTTGAGAATCTCTTATGGAAGGAACGTGGCTGCTATACAGCATGGCGCAATTTTTCCTCATACTTGAGGTCTTCAGGGTATTTATATAAGAAAGAAGAAAGACTTTTTACCAAGGCCTGTAGTGACAGGACAAGGGTCACTGATTTTAAACTGAAAGAGGGTAGATTTAGATTGGATATAGGGAAGAAATTCTTTGATGAAGGTGGTGAGACACTGGAGCAGGTTGCCCACAGAAGCTGTGGTTGCCCCACCATTGACAGTGTTTAAGGTCAGGTTGGATGGGGCTTTGAGCAACCTGATCCTAGTGAAAGATGTCCCTGTCCATGGCAGGGGCGTTGGACTAGACGATCTGTAAAGGTCTCTTCTGACCAAAACCATTCTGTGGTTCTGTGATTTAGTTTCAGGCCTCACTCTCCAAAACCAAAAGCTACCCCAGGTCATTCATATCAAAGTAACTGAACTGTGGATTGACACCACTGATTAGACATGCAGCCATACTGACACTGAGGACTTCTGTCCTCTGGATGTTACTGCATTTTAATTGTAAGGCTTGTGATGAGGAGAGAGGCAGTCAGCTCAGGGTCATGAAGAGGAGGCAGAGACTAGTGCAGCTCTGTCCTGACTATTCCTGCTCAGTACAACAAACCGTAAGGATTTTATACTGCACAATAACTGGAGTTTCTAGAAAACTTTGATTTGCTTTTCCAAGGCAACCGCTTATAACACAACAGCTTGTGTAAAATACTTTGTACTTGCATTAATTCAGCAGTGGTTTTGCTCAGTTTAGAGCTTTTCCCAGCTGTACCTTGTAGATCTGTTTCACAACCTGAAATTGTCTTGGCATTACCCCAGTTATTTCATTTGATGTGACGTTTCTTGCACTCAGAGGACCTGAGAAAGCTGCATGTAGCTTTGAAAGACAGGAAGCAAGAAAATAACAGGCTGCTCACTGTAATACCAGTGGTCAAATAAGTTGGAGATGACATATCAGGCAGCTCTGGATTAATTTTTTTTTTTCAATCTGGGAATTACAAGAAGTTTTGTAGCTTAGTTTTGATGTCGCATATAATTTTACCTTTTTCATATTTGACAAATATGTGTTACAGAGAACCTAAGCCAGGTTCATGTTCTTCAAAATCAGATTAAATGAGGAGTACATCAGTCCTATTTTTCTTTTCTCCCAGAATACTTCATTTGTCATTTTATATGTCAGGAAATTTGTTAATTTTATTCCTTCTCTGGAGTATCTTTCTAAAGCACTTCTCTCTGTCTGTCTATTTGAGTCCCAAACCCTAGGCCTGCTTCTTGGAAGCAGAATGTGTTGCTTTAGTATACGCTCAATTTGTCAATTACTTCCTTCCTAGGTGCTAGTAAAACATCTGTCAGGCCACCAAATATGATGCAAGTGCTGAGTAACTGTGTTCATTACCTTCTGCAGAAGTGCTAATGCAGCTGTGGATTTCAGACATGCAACCGGAGCCCCCAGGTTTGTGAGCACAGTCGTTAAAAGAGGGGAAATGTCATTTGGGAGGGAACCTGTTTTATTAAAAAACCTCCTGAATTTTGGCGGGGGGGTTGTCTGGTTGGTTGGTTGGTTTTAATTAATATCAATATGTTGACTAACTAGAAAAAATAAATTAATGTTGTATTTTTTTTTTTTAGACAGAAAAATAATGAAATGTATTTCATTAAAAGGTATATATTTTAAGGGGTGGTTTTTTCCCATAGCTGGGCTTAGAAGTTCAATTCTCCTATGTTAGGAAAATAACCATATTCTTTGTGTGACTCTTCTATGAGAGAAAACCAGAACAAGTTGTTTCATTAAGGAGCTGTTGTTTTTAAACATCTTTCATTAGAAATGTTGAATAAAATCTGGATTATAAGAAATCTGTATAAATAAATTTTAAAAAAAATCACTCTTTTCCTCAAAACCTCTAAACTTCTTTTAGGACTAATTCTTATAAGGTTATTGCCTTTTCTGATGATATCCTGAACTGTTCCATTCAATTGATCATTTTATGTTATATAGCATAAGATACTCTTGTACGACTAAGTAACAGCCTTCAGAAATAAACTTCCATTTGGGTGTAAGTTCATCACCCAGCTCCAGGTGCTGGACTGTCCACCTTGTGTGGACTTGCTAGCTGGGACCTCTCCCTGAACAGCATAACCAGCCTTTTCCTTACAAAATTTCACTGAAGAAGGAGGAATCACCTCCCTCTTACTGAGCAGCCTGGTAGATCAGGACACAGTCCCAACACAGACTGTGGAATTCTCTGGCTCAGATCTTTCTTTTGCCCAAATAAACTTGTCTTTCTGCCTCCTGCTTACTCAGTATCTCCTTCTTCCCTCCAAGTGTTTGCCCTTTTTGCACGTGTGCTTTAGTGTCTTTGTAATGGCAGATGGATCTCTTCAGTGATCTACTGAGATATCAAAGCACGTTTTCTCTTATTCAATAAATAACAAATGTGTTCACGTGTGAGGAACACCTCCAACAGAAGAAATTATGAGACCCTGTAAAGAAATACATCATAATTCACTTGAATCACTAACAATTGATTATTTTTTTTTAAATTCAGCACAGCTGTGCAGCTCAGCTTGGTCCAGCCTCCCTCTATCTCTTCCTTTCCTTTGCAGCACTTCCGTCACCTCATGGTAGCGCATCAGCTCCCAGGCTTTGCCTTCCCTACGACTGCAGAGCTGTAAGACTCTGTCACCTGGGCTCCCCTTTGAGCAATGCCAGACATCCACTTCACAACCTTTTCTTCCCCCACAGTATGGCTGTCTCAAATGCTAAAAAAAAAATCGCCACTGTCTAGCTCTAGCCCTGCATGATGTGTCACCTGCTATTACTTGTTCAGCACCAAAGTGTTGTGTGGACTTAGAAACTTTTTCTGTGATGTTGTACAGAGGGCACAGGGTACGTGGAGGGTCACAGGGACTGCCTATTATTAGCGTCAGGGAGCGATCAGGTTGACAGTGATCTCTGAAGGTAACCTAGTGCCCCCTCAGAAGCATTGCACAAGTCTGCCTTGTAACTCACAGTAGTGTTCTGAAAAGTCAGAGATGCAAACTTGCATTTCCTCAAGACAAATACGATTTTTGTACCTGGGACTTTGACAGCTTCACTTTAACTACTTGTGTGCTAAGTGAAAAAGGACGCTATCTTTTCTTGCTTCAGCTGCACTTTTTGCACGGCTTTGGTTGGTTGTGTTCTCAGGGTGTGCAAATACAACTGACTTCTTTAGTTGTGGCAGTAGTAAAAAACTGATTAATGGATCCTAGAGGCAAAGGCTCAGAGTAGGGTCCCACGTGGTTAGCTTGCCCAAGATCTGGGCAGTTCTGGGTAAAATATTCAGAGCAGATATAAGGTACTGTAAGACTCTGCTAAGGTATTCCAGACTAGGTATTGACTGAAAAGTGCTGCTGAGTACCTAAAGACAAAGTGCTTTGGAGTCCCTAGCCCCCATAGTGGGCTATTTCGATAAGAGCTGGGAAAGTTCCATCTTCTGGAAAATCCCAGAGGTGAATGGATTTCTTTAAGCTGTAACCTAAACTAAACTTGAATTTGGGACTAGTCCTATGTTATTTAAGATAAATTTAATCCATTTTCAGGTTTTGTATGGCCTTGACTTGAAAGGCTCCTCACAGCAGTGATTAGTGCATGAGTTGGAGCAGAGTGGGAAGCAGGCTCCTGGATCTCTGCTAATAAAATAAAACATTGGACCTGTTCCTGTGAGTGAATTCATTTTCCCTACTCTCTCCAACAAACTGTCATCCTTCTGTCATTCACACTTCTTCTGAGTCACAGCATTGCAGGCAAGTTATTTAAAAATTAAAAACCACCACCATGCTGTGGAATGTAATGTGAATCTTTGAAATTTGGTTGGGTATTTCAATTTCAAGATTAAACCTAGCAATCGGGCAGAAGAGGAGAGACGATCACAGGTAACATAAAATGCACCACTTCTGAGTGCTGCTGAAACCTGGGAATGTGTTTATCCTGTGGGGACTTTCATGTATAAGTTGTTGACTTCAGGTAAAAATGTAGAGGGTAGAAATATTTATCTCAGCCATCCATCAATGCTGACTTGATTAAGGTATTCAGAAGCATCTTCATAAATAGCACCTTATCTCCTTGTTACATATGTATCCAGGGTTTCCAAAAAGAGGATCTGTTCCAGGTGGTACATTCCTTTTAAGTGATGTCTTATCTTTTTTTCAAATGAAAGCTGAGTGTTACTGATATGCTGAGCTGAGGAAAGGGATCCTTCCTATAACTGCAAAAAAGCCCTTTGCAGAGATGTACTGAAATGACCAAGCTTGCATAGGTGNGGGGGGCGGGGAAGGGGGAGGTATAGGGGCCTTCCCACTTGAGAAATTGTGCTAAGCTGGAGCAAGGCAGATAGTGATATGTCCCTGCACTTAGAGAATCCTCACACTGTCTTTTGGAAAGTGTACATGGCTTGTTTCAAATGCTGCATCATGAAAGTTTTGATTTTCACTGCTCTTCCAGGAGTTCCGTTGTAGCCCAAGGGATTGTTGTTGACATTTCATTTCTTGTTTCCAAGTTTTGTTTACATTTTTCGAGAAAACTGCTCAATTTGCTGTAGAAAATGAAGTGCTAGAACCAATGAAGGAGAAATTTAGGGTGCTGAAGCAGGAACAGGACCAGTACCAAGTGTGGCTGAACTCAGGTTCCCAAATTCACGAGCAGAGAAGATGGGATGAGTGAAGATCTGAGAGCACACTAAAAAGAAAGTTATCTGAGGTCAATACAGTACCTTACCATGATTACAAGTCTGTAGAGGAGTGAGGTGGGTCTGAATCATACCCCAAGACACCACATCTCTGCTAACTTGGAGCACCTGCCTGGAAAACTTTCCTGATGGCTTGCAGCTCATCTCTCCTTCCCACACTCCTCGTCTCTGAAGGGTTAGTGGAAATGGTCCTTTCTCATAAAATGTATTCAGAAGGTAGAGTGGTGTTATCCATCCTTAGCTGAAAACCTGAGTAATCGGATTCAATTGCACAGTAAATTGCCATGGGATAAACTGGAGAAAGTGTCCTTGAGAGAAAAAGCAAAATCTGGTCTTCTGCAAACTCAAGGGCCGTGAGTCTATATTGGTATGTCTATTTCTGCACTCTCCCTGTCACCAAATTACTAAATTATTTTCTTTATGGTTCCCTAAATTCACAGGCTCAGAGCAGCCTGGTAGGTTTAGGGGTGGGTAAGTCTAAACTGTTTGGGAGCAGGAGGATAAAATTCAAACTCTATTCATAGAGGGGTGAAATTGAATCTTTCTGTTTCTTGAATTAGTATGTAAAATTTTGTGCTATTTCGTTATGCAGTTCTACCTTAACCATAATTTTTAAACTTTTTTTGAAATGTGCTTGATGGTGAGAACTGATCCTGTTAATATACAGTAGTGCCAATCTGAATATGTTTTATTGGATTAAACTGTCAGAGATATGCGCACAGAAATGTTGAGTCTTAATTAGTCTAATTTAGGTGTAGCTGAGCACTGAGCCACTTCAGTATTGTGGTTATTCTTATGTATGTGTGTAGTAGTGAGAATTTAAAGAGTCTAAGAAACTTCACCTCCAATGCCAGTTGAGCAGGTCTCTTCAGAACTGCAGGGTTGGAGGCAGTGCTGATGCCTGCTTGGTTACTTTTTGGACCAAATCCAAAGTGATTTATCCAAACTTTTTTTCTCCTCTGTGGCCGAAAAAAGATTTTCTTTTTTCTGCTTAAATCAGTGAGATGTGCAGATGCTCTGCATGCGTAAATATTGGGCAGAATTCATTTGTCTTTGGGTATTCAGTGATTTGACAGAAATTACTTGGAAATAAACATTTCCTATAGCTGTTTGTTAAGTGTTACAATGCTGTTGCACGTAAATTATTTTAAAATTTACGCTGCAACGTCTTCTCTGAACAAGCAGTCTGGAGGAGTCATGGTTTTAAAAACGAATAAATTATTGATAGGTAAGAAAACACACAAGTATTCAGCAAGCACTTCCTTATTTTGCAGTAGTTTCAAGCTTGCCGTTCCCCTATCTTTTCTTTGGAAAAAACAAACTTCCAGTGTAAGGTACCCCTCCTATTAATGTTTCTTCTGAAATGGGCTTGTCTTCATGCCAGCTGGTACTGGGGCTTCACTGGTTCTGAGTCTGTCTTTCTCTGAAAAAAAGCACAAAAACATTGAATGAGGACATGGGCCCAAGAACAGCAAAGTAAACGGTGAACTAAAGGCAGGAAAAAAGTAGCAAGACATGGGACACTGTTGACTCGATTTTGGTGAAGAATTTGTGGAATTTGCTCTTAATTGCTTGCTGTCTCCTTCAGGCGTTCACGTGGGTGCTTAACTCAGTTGTTGGCTTCCTGGCTGTCCCATCTCTGCTCCTGCACTTCAAGTTACACAACTCATCTCCTGCCAAAACAACTTGTCTTGGTAGTTCCAGTTTTCCTTGACATGTGACTGCCCTTTCAAGATAGGTTAACCTGAAAGGACTCAAATCAGCAGTGATGATGCAACTTAAAGCACTTTGTCTAATATTGTGAGCTGGTGACAAGGTCCCTGGCCCTAAGTTTTGGGACCTTTATGTCTTAAGAGTTACCGTGGCCTCTCAGGCATGCTTATCCCATTTAGCCAAGACAGTCCACAAAACATGAACTTTCATGGTCCTCCCTCAACTATATGCTTCAAAACCCAGCACCTTCAGAGGTAAATAATTGATGTGCATTAACCTTTGTAAATATGTTTTGAAAATTCAATGAAACTGCTAAAATGTTTCTGACACCTTCTAGAGCTCATCAGAGTTTGGTGGTGTTGCTATGGTACCTATCAAGTAAAGTTTTTTGTGTCATTAGTATCTCAGTGTTTTAAAACTTACCGTATTCCACAATAGAGACCAGGATCCTGAATGGGCTTTTTGGTAGTACCTGAAAAATCGTCAAACTTCCTAAGCATTTCTGAGCATAGAAAATGCAGTAATATCCATAAATGCCATTAGCTCCATTCTGTTGTGACACCAGGCAATATCTGGTGTTTTATTTAAGTACACTGAAGGAAAAAGATCATTACTTTCATTTGCTCCCATCTGCTCATTGTAAACTCCAAATGTAAGATACTTTGGTGCACAAAATAAATCTCTTCTGCCAGACATCAGTCAGTGAGGGTTTAGTACAAATAAATTAATGCAAATAATGCTAACACATTCTGCGATGGTCTCAGATTTGCTTTGCAGATTTGTAGCAGAAAATCCTTTGTAAAACCTTGAAATATTCATGGTTTTTTCACATTAAAATGCCTTACAATTCTCTACCAGTAAGCGGAGTGCTTTGTTTCCTTTACTGCTGACTTAACTACATACCTTCAGAATAAAAATAAAAGTGGAATTGAAATAATATGGCAAAATAATGGCCTCAGGCATGCTGCTACTGCAAACCATACATTTAAGCAGGACCTTTTCCTTTGGTTAGGTGTGAGTTTTGTGTGCTGACACATTGGTGGGAAAAGCATTCTTAACATAGAAATATGCAAAATTCTATTATTGCAACAATTTGAAATTGTGAGCTTTTTGTCTGGGCTAGCTTAATTTTCGGTTGTTGCATAAAATACATTTTTTTTTAGCATTTCTTAAGGATGCATTAAAAACTCAGTAAGATTTTTAAGCAGTGAAAATATTTTGAAACAGTATCTTGACTTGAATCCAATGTCCTTGGCTGGAAAGAGAGGAAAAGAGATCCCTCAAGTTGTCATTAAAATATGAGCTTGTCTGTTTTTATGATGAATGAACAGCAAGGACGAGGAGGAAGAACAGAAAGCTGAACGGAACCCCTGAGGTTACTGAGGTGCTGCAGACACGGTACAAGGCTTGCCTGGGCTCGGGCTTTACTCTGTGTCTCAAAAGATCATTTATTCCAGTAGCATTTCTTTTCAAACAGCAGGATGAGGAAGCGGAACAACTCTTTTTCCCCAGTGCTAGGTCAAGGCCATTGGTAAACCTGGGACCCACTTCCATGAGTGTCAACACAGGGATGGGCTGGGCTGAAAAGGAAGGAAAATGCATGTCTGAAGCTCTTGGGTTTCAGTGTCTGTCTCTGCATGTGTAAAGACGCTACATCTTGCTAACATCTGCATCTGTGGTCTTGCTCAAACCCAGGTGTGCCTTAAATATCATCACAAGGTCGTGCACAGAGACAACTACTATTTCGCTATGCAGGTGCAGATCAACTCTGCACCCGTGCTCTCTGTACTTTTGCTGTGGAGTTTCTTGAGATAGATTGCATGGGGAAAAAGGACACATTGGGCTGTGTTTTGAGAGAGACACTTTAATAATCCAACAACCAGTTTCTTAAAGCCCAAACACACTGGATGCCATTTAGAGTTATAGAATCAGAATGGTTTGGGTTGGAATGGAGCTTTAAAGGTCTTCTAGTCCAAACCCCCTGCAATAAGCAGAGACATCTTCCACTAGAACAGGTTGCTCAGAGCCCCGTCCAACCTGACCTTGAATGTTTCCATGGATGGGGCATCTACCATCTCTCTGGGCAACCTATTCTGGTGTTTCACCATTCTCACAGTAAAAAATTTGTTCCTTATATCTAGTCTATATCTACCTTCTTTTAGTTTAAAACCATTACCCCTTGTCCTGTTGCAACAGGCCCTGCTAAAAAGTTTGTCCCCGTCTTTCTTATAAGCCTCTTTAAATACTGAAAGACCACAATAAGGTCTTCCCAGAGCCTTCTCTTCTCCAGGTTGAACAACTCCAACTCTCTCTGCCTGTCCTCATTGGAGAGGAGCTCCTGCCCTCTGATCATCTTCGTGGCCCTCCTCTGGACCTGCTCCAACAGTTCCATGTCTTTTCCTGTGCTGAGATTTCTCTGATCCCATGCTAACTATACTCATTTTGCACTGTTTTCAAGGCCATTTTAGACATATTTATGGGACTAAAGTGACCTCCCATCTACTTTAATAGAATTTTTTTTTAAGTCCCTCATTTGAGCCTTAATACTTCTCTTATTTGGAAAGTGGAACTTGCCTTTAGTGACTCTAAAAAGGTCCCAGTTTTAGTGGTGTTGAGCATTGCACATGTCACTGTGGAGTTGCAAAATGATTCTACTGTGGCTAAAACGTCTGTGTTTCTGAAAATGGAATTCTGCTTATCTGAAGAAAGCCAGAAAAGGAAAACACATAGTTAAAAAAAAAAAAAATCCAGCTGCTTAGATAGCTGATGCGTTAATGATAGCCTCAGCAAAGGCAGATTAGTGTATAAGGATAAAGGAATGTATTGGTTAGGTAAGACAGAGGAAGGTAAAAGGAGAATGCAATGTGTCATATGTCTCCACAGTTTATTAGCTGGTTATTCTTGGTGCTTATTAGGGGTTTCCTCAAGAAGAGGCTTTGCTTCAAGGTGAGGTTATGTCACAGTGACCAGTACACTAATAAGCCCATTGAGTACTCTTAAATGATGTGTGTGAAGGGAAGGGGGAAGGGAGCTTTCTTCTTTAAGTGATGTTTTTCTTAAACAAAATACCAAAATAATAGGGGGAACTGATTGAATTTAGCCAACTGTTATGTCACCATAGCAACCATACATGATGGCTCCACACTGGAAATATCTGTGTTTCAAGGATTAAAATGCTGTTTCTTTTCTTTGGGCAAAAAAAATGTGGCAGATCCACTAGGATCTTGCATTTGAAGGAAGAGAGAGTTTTGTTTTGTTTTAAGTATTTTGATGGGGAGAAAAAATGTGAATGCTTTGTACACTGCATTGTCAGAGTTTTCTATGTGGCCATATGTTATCTTCAGCAGGAGCGTGGGGAAAGCAGAACAATTGCACAGTGCCTAATCAGAAAAAAAAAGAAGGTCTTGACCGTTATTACTGTTTTTTATTTATTTATTTTTAACCTTTTGCACTTAAGGATCATGGACCTAAAATAGTGATCAATTAGGTTGGACTCTTTCTACTTCATTTACCATCTTTTCTTTGGTTATGTTAAAAAGCTACAGCTAAGCTATTATTTTCATGACTGATAAACAAATGGAATAAAAATTTTACTGATATTTAAAATATGCCTCTTGTTAGAGTGAGCTGCAGAGGTATCAACAGTCAGAAAATGATCTGGTAGACTAATCAAGTGAAAGTGTCTTACCCAATTTGATGTCTTCAGTTTAGGAAACTGCCCCCGAAATTGGGTAATAATAAACTGTTGGCCTGGGATCGGTATGAGATAATTTCACTTGCCCGTTTATTGTCTATTTTTGTATGTCTCACTGATGGCAGCAAACTGTGGTTTCTTACAGTATTTTAATAAGTTCCGTCAAGACTACGAAAAATGATTTTAATACACAATAATAACCACTCTTAATCAGCTGTATTTGTCTTCTAGGGAGCAAACCTTTAGCAATTACTTTTGGAAAGAAGAACGAATCCTTTACAGCTAAGAGGTATATTTGTATGTATGTTGTACTATAGTCAGAGAGAAGAAATGCTCCTTTTTTTCTCCTCTAAACAGGTTGTCACTAGGCTTTCCAAGTAGCATTTATGAAGAACAAAGTGAGAGAATAACTTTATAGTGAAGGAAGGGAAAAGGCTGTTGAGGAAGCCAGAGTGGGGCTACCAGGGCTGCTGCAGGCTTCCCCCGGGGATGCACAAACTTATCACTAGCGCTGAGCAAGACAGAGCTGGGGGCAGGGGGAAAGCACGGCTCTGCTGCCGTAATGCAAACCCTTTTGTTAACAAGCTTTGCCTCACAGCAATGTCATGCTGATGCTCTCCTTCTGCACCAAGTTGGGTGGTGGTGGAGGTACAGAGGGGAGCTCTGCTTTGTGCCACACAGTGTAGCCAGTGCTTGTGTGACCATGGGCAAGTGGCTAGCGAGATCAGCAAAGGTGGCTGCCGATCCTCATTTGGAATTACAAGTGCGCTGTCCTTTTGGGAAACAGACAGCTAGGGGTCCCAAGTCCGGGCATGTCTGAAAATGTTGTCTCTTTCCTTTAGCATCTTCATTAATAAAACATTAATACTAATAGCAGGCTCCATCAGCAGGTCACAGAGAAAAGGTAATCCCTGAAGCTTTGTGTCTTCTTACAAAATTCTGCTTCTGTCTCTGAATGATGGATTAGCTGCTGAACAGCTCTGTCAGCGCTACCTAGCAGTGAACTGATGATACCACTTTCCCACAATTAATTCAAGTGTTGCAGCAAGGCTGACCTGGCTAATTAACGTGAAATAGCATTCAAATTACCACAAGTATATTAGCTGTCTCTTTATTGTTTTTAATTTACTGACAGCAAAATCACTGAAAACACAGATATTGGCCAGATAGTTTAAAGAGCACAATTGTTCTGGAGTTGTGAGTTGCAGTAGGATTGCCTTTGGCCAGCTGCAGCTCTTGTAGTCATACTGAGTTGAAGCTGGCCTATTTTACCTCTCCTTCAGTAGCATTTTTGCATCCCTGAAGGTGTGAATTCAAGTGTTATTAATAGCCATATTGTCTAACATCTTATAAAAGGTGTGTATTTCCTTGGATTCCATTCTTTTGCTACTAGTTTTCCACAGAGGAGGCTATGGGATAGTGCTTGGAGGTGCAACTGCGGAGAAAATAGCAAATGGGAGTAGAGGGGAAGGTGATGGATCAATATAGCCCCCACATCCATAACACTTGCGACTTTAAGATTTTCATCATTCCTGGAATAGCGTAACAAGCTTTTGTTGTTGTTGTTGTTGAGGTTTGAGTACTGTAATGACTATGCTGTATGCTAGAGATGATGGCTCCAGTTGTTTTGCATAGTTGGAGATATGCACGGGGAGGAATACTGCTTTCCCTCCTCCATTTGCCACATGCATGCACCCCTAACTACACAGTGCTGATCACCAGGATGTTTCTCCCATGCAAAACATGGTATTCAGAAGAGATTTTTGTGTTAATTGTTTAAATGACGTTAGTCATTGATGATAGCGCACTGGCACCTACGAAACAAGGTGAGAGACACCCTGTGAGCAAATGCTCATGTGCAATTTCTCACTCATCCATTTGTGTGGATTTTGCTGTGAATTTCTGGCAATTTGTATTTTCACTCACAAAACAAAAACACAGAAGACATTATCATTTAATAAATGCATTTCACAAAATGTGTGAATCAATGGGAAATTTTAGCAAGGCAAGTTAAGTTGCTAAATGAAGAGAGGTGGCTGTTTTGCAGAAGATGGGGAGGGGGATTGCTTTTGATTGTAGCTTTTCCATCACATCTCTAAAGTCTTCTAGCTACTTTCCAAATTGCTGCACCAAAATGATCAATCCAATTAATTGCTAACTGCCTATAAATCCCTAATGTTTAACTGGATCAATAGTTTCCCATTTTCTGTCTGTTTTCACAGCATACCAAACACTATGATACCAATCTGTAAAGACAGTCTAAAAAGAGCAAATGCCAGTGGGAGAAAAACAGGTAATACACAAGTGATTGCTCTATAATACAGCATTTGCTACTTGCTGTATGCCATTCTTGGAGAAAAACATAAGCTATTGGTCTCTTTGGGCTTTCCAGCTGTCCCTCATCCATCCCTTATTCATTGCTAATATACAGTAGTAGAGATTTCACATACTGACTCTTCCTATGTGTCCATAAAAGCCACAAAATTGGTTTTTTCCTTGTCTTGCTTCCTTCCTTGCTTTTCAGTGATCTCCTTTACTCCAGATATAAAAATGTTAGTGTGGCAATGGGAGAGTTACTTTTTTCTACTAGTAGCTGCAATAATATGTTAGGTCAATATTAATACGTTACAGAGTGCTATCTTATGAACATTGAATTTTGTAGTATATACTAACAGTAGTACCAGTGAATCTTGTCTTGAATTTCCAGGAGACTTGAGTCATGTTGCTAAGAAATACTTATTTTTAAGTAGCAGAGCTGATACTTCTTTGCAGTGATTCATTCTAATCATCAATTGGGCAAATCTCCTTTTTTTAAAAACAAACCAACAAACCTATAACATTTTTATCTTATGCAGAAATGAAGCTGGCCTAGAAGGCTTTAGAAGTATTTTTCATCAGTAAAATAATTTTTGGATGCCCACACAATTGATTTGATTCCTTTCCTTGTTCAAGGGAGATATTTTAAGCTGGTGTTTATTTCTTGTTTGATGTTTGGGTTATGGCTTTTTTCCTTTCTGTCTTTTTTAAGATTCATCATGCAGAATGATAAAGATGCCCAGAAGGAGAGCTTTTGTGTCTGTTTTTTCTTTCTTATTCTAGATGGACTAATCACTGCATGTATAAGGCTGATTTGCTTGTTTGCTGTCAGGCCTTGAACAATGGAATCATCTTGAAAGAGTATTTCCTTTCGAAATACAATGCAACAGAAAGGCCTATCCTGAACAGTAAATAGTGATTAGGTCGTTAGCACAATGATAGTGAACACAGCAATCTATAATCAGCATGGTTTAGCCTCAGAGTTGGATTTTTCAAAGCTGGCTGTTGATGTCCTTTGAGATGTCCCCTGGAGATGCCCACACATCCTGGCTGGGTGACTGAGTGTGAGGAGTGTGCAGGAGCCTGGTGGGCACAGCGTTTTCGCTTCTTCTCTGTTTGTTTGCATGACAGTGATCGCTGAAATGGCTTTGACTGCTATATGGTTCATATTGGGAACCTCTTAGCTTCATGGTCTTACACCTGACCTTTAGAAAATCAGAACTGGAGGACAGCTCATGCAGTGGCAGTGTATGAATGCTGTTTTAGTCGTACCTGTTGTTGTTAAATATCTACAAGGCATGTTGCCATTAGGGAAGCAAGATCTGCTGCTCCCTGTATATTCTTTTGAACGTTCCCTGTTGAAGACTCCGGCCAGCAAGGCATTTTTTTCCCCAAGTGTTGCTGTGCTATAACTGATGCAAAGATGCCTTGTATTGCAGTGCTTGCTACGGTGCTCAAAAACTTGCAATTATAAAACTCACAAAAGGCCAGTTAGCAAACACACGGTAAAACTTTCCTGCTCGTTGCAAGGGCTGCCCGCCCTCCGCCTGCTCTGTGTGTGCATCAGGCTGTGAAGCTTTGCTGGGCGGCCCCCCAGGCCCTCCTTGTGGGTCCAGCTGAAGGAGACTTGGATTTGGGAGGCCAGGGATGGCACAAAGCCATCACCCTCCTGGTGGGAAGCACCTGTGGGGAAGGTCCTGCTAGCCTGCAACACAGCTGTCTGGCACAAGCAGAGGCAGCCAGGCATCTTAACTCTTGTCTCAAGTACCTCAAAATGGTACTCAGCATGCCTGCCGAGCTCTCCGTTTCACATCAGGCTTGTTTTACTAGTCTGCAAGTGCACTGCAGCTGATTTCAGCCAGGCTTTACGATGGGTAACAGTTCACGTGAATAAGCCGCCATCTGTGATGGTTCCTGTTTGGTTCAGGAGAGACCAAGGTGGGCTTTTCTCCATGTGCTCATCAGAGGGCAATGTGCATTTGCCTCTGCTGCTTTCAGATGCTCTTTGCAGTGGAACTGTGAGACCAGGCAGCTCTTCTCCTCAGCTTGATCAGTTTTCTCTTTAGGCAGCTTTTTCTTGGCTGCAGCAAGTAAGTTGCTTGAAGGGAGCAAAGGCCACTGGCTTTGCTTAAGCTTTATGCAGTGGGTGGCCACAGCTAGAGACAATTACCAAAAAAATCCACTAGGGGTTTTGCTCTCTGCTTCTATGATCAGAGCAATTAGATAGGAAGGTGACTAATTTGAAAACCTTGTTTCAGTGCAGCACAGCTATGTTGTTGGAGAGGCATTGGTTCCTCATGCAGGAGCGAACATCGTGGAAACGGCCCCTGGAAAGGTGGTTCCTTCCCTACCACCAGCCACCACCACGGGACCTCGTGCCAGCTGCACCAGGCTGCAAATAACCCACCGAGGCAGTTAAAGGGCGGTGTGCACCTTGCATGTGCCCTCCTTAAGCGATACCAACAGTATCTTAACAGTTTGTTTGGTGGGATCGTGTCTTCAACATTCCTGGGGATTAGGCAGTGAGATGAGACCCACTGAGCAATTGCGGTGAAACGCAGCATGTCTGACCTCCTCAAGAATATTTTTTGTGAAATGATAAATTTCCAAGTCCTTTCTTCTGCATGTCATATTTCTCCACCCACTCTCCCTTGCTTAGAGGTGTTTAAAAATGCTTGGAATGGAAACACATATGAAAAATATTTAATCACAGCAACAGCTCTGTGTGGAGCATTCTGTTTAGCAAAAAGTCTGTATAATCTGCATGTCAGCAACCACTTGGAGACGTTACATGGGCTGTTATCTCTAATCACCCAAAGATGTTTTATAACTCTCAGAACAACATTGACAGCCTTCCCTGGACCAACACAGCATAGTCTTCGCCACTGACACCATCTCTCAGAGTAGTGAGAGAAACATCACTGTGCCTGATACTAAGATCTGGTAGATGTTGGTTTTAATGGCAATCAGCATGCAGCTGCTTTCATAATTGTTTAAAAATCATATTCAGAGTGTCTAAAAAAACTGGAGCAGGAATCAGTGTGATCCAATTTAGAATGCATAGCAACATTGGTGTACTAATTATAATTTTGCCACAAGCAATTGTCACAGTCATAAAACTGCCAGTCTGTTTGGTGGTGGGCAGCTTTCTATTTCACAGACATCTGGCAGAATCAGCAGAGGACGTTTAGCTTGCCAGACTGCCGGCTGCGTGCAAGAGCAAAAAATCTCAATGTTGAAGTAGGCTGGAGAAACCAGTGAATTCTGCAACAGAGATGGTGGGCTTAAGCACTGCAAAATGGAATATCATTTGGCATTTAACAAACACGGCTGCGAATGCGTCATGTTGGTTCTTACAAAGCTTGTTGTTGCTCTCAAGCTATTCTGTACCCTTCAGAACACAAATAGTTCTGATATTTTTATACCTTAAAAAATGCTGGAGGTGCTTTTGTAGCAGGGAGGGTGAGCTAGTTTTGCCATGAGTTTCATGTATCAGAGAGCATACTGTTGCACTGTTTTAGGACAAGACTGAGGGCCAATACATAATTTGCACTCTCCTGCATCCCAGAGATGGAAATATACCTCTATAAGTCATATACTTACCTGAAGTCAGTTGGACATTTTCCAATGACACGCACTGGCACTGAGAAAATGCCATTTTGAAACAGGCACAATATGAGAGCATCATCCTTTCATTGCAGAGCTTTCTATCCCAATTTAACTGTTTCATTTCAATAACGTGGTAAATTTTATTTCAACTTTATATGAGAACAGACAATATGGAAAAAATATTTTGAGCCTTTCATATGGTTTCAAAGTATTTAAATTTATAAAGAAAGGAGATAATTTCTTCTGAAGAATTCTGTTTTAAAATCTCTGCATTTGCCAGTTGGACGTTACTATCAGGTGCAATATGGGCAAGGTCTTCTCTTTCCCACTCACTGAAGAGGCTCAGGAAGCCACCCCGGCAGGCAGCGCTGCTGTCACCTTGTTATTTACCTCTGCAGCAAACGGGTTCTGCCCCTCAGAGTGGGAGGCAGACCTGAAGTATGCCATACCCCTTCTTTTCTCTAGATGCAGGATGTCGTTTTCTATATAATAATAAACTAAGTCTTGCAAAATTTGTAACAGTTCACATGAGAAGTTGCAATTGATTTTAGCAGACAAAAGTTATGTGGAGCAATGAGTGTCCTATCTTACTGTGTTTGTATGCCTTGCCTCAGTGAAGGTCGTGATGTTCTAATTCTGTTGCTTATTGTATGCACATCATTTATGGAAAGAAAGTTGTTGATCAACTCTTCCTATCAAATGGGTCAAATGCTTACCCTCAAAGCAAAAAGGATGGAACGCAATTTACCTACCTAAACATTGATCCTACAGGAGGCAGCAACTGGGTACTTTCCTGGAGATTTTTTGAGGCTACATTATCCATAGTTAGATGTTTAGTTCAAGGAAACATAAAGGACAATTAACCACATGAGCAAATTATTATAGGGCAGGCTAGGCATGTTTTCTTCTTAGACAGAAAAGGAAGAAAATAGAACAAGTTTGTAATTTTTTTTTTCATTGTTGTGCTTGGTTGCATTTTTAAACTAGCAGGAAAAATAATAGTAAAATAGTAATTTTAGAAATAATGATAACAATAAAACAATAATTTAAGAAATAATAATAATTGTAAAAGGATTAAGTAGCTGGAAATTTTTCTGTGTTGGGTACTTTCCCTGGGGGTCAGAGCCCGATGAGACTGTGTCCCTCCCTGAGCTCTGTTTCAAATCCAACACGGCTTATCCTGGTTTTAAGCAAAGGCACTCCCTAGTACCTATAGCAAACTAAAACTTTATCTGCTCTTCAATTTGCAATGGCAAACTCAATTGGGAATTGGAAATTTTCACGCACATGTCATGGCACAAACAAATTATTAAAAATATTTTGCTAATATGAGCGAAGACAAACAGGCTTTCACAGTAAGGTTACTGATGAGATGAGTGACAGCAGGAGAAGGAGTTTGGCCTGTTTTTTTTGGCATGGAAATATGTTTTTCTAAATTCCCAGGAATTTAAATGCCTCTTCTCTGCTTTCATCTGCTAGTATACATGATTTTAGCATATTATAAAACTGTGGCTCTTAATAAAGCAGCACACAAAAGAACTCTCAAAATTCATTCATATGTGAGAAAGAACGTATCTTTGGAAAATCACGTTTAATCTTTTTTATATAAATGGCGGTAGTGGATTATGGTAGATAAGTCTCAGCAATATTTGCAGTGGTTACTTACCATGTGCTTAAAATGTGTACCTTGCCAAAATAGTGACTAGATTCAAATACCAGTTAAAAAGCAACTTTCACACACAGATAATTACTCCAAATAAAAATGGTTGTACTTCTTCTTCTATAGTTACAGAAATTAAACTAACTTAACCTCTAATATTTTAATGACTCTCTGATTTAATATTCTATAGGTAACCCGGATAATATACATTAAGTCCTTCCGCGAACATTGCAACGAATGTTGGGTACACCAGGAGAAACATTGGGGCACTCTTCCATCTCTCCTTCCCTTCCCCCACCCCATTTTTTGTGTTCATTCCTAGATAAAAAGTAAAGAAGGAACGAGGCTTTCTGTGTTGGCATTGTGAACTGCAGCACTGCCACAAAAAAACTCTTGTCCTTTAAACGACTGCTGCGAGCAGCGGACGGAAGTAGGGCTTGCTTTGAGCTAGGAACGGCCAGCGAGAGCACAAAATAATGACAGAGGGCACAGATACTCTGCTGAAGGCAGCGCTTGTCCTGCCCATATGCCCTCTAACAGTCAACAAATTATTTGGTGTGGAAAACACTGGCTACTCTTTCTACATCGTTTTCTCAGTGTAAGAGAGAAGATGTAAAGAATAATGTGATGTGGGGGAAGGGAGGAAAGATCTTTGCAAAGCGGCTCCCAGCGTTCTGTCACTGAGGGGGAAAGGGCAAATGTTTTGGGAAAGCGCTACTGCAGCTGAATAGGTACATTCAGAAAGACCCGGAGTCTCTCTGTAAGATGCGCCTCCTTTTCCTACAGCCTTGCTCATCTTTGGTGTATGTTGGCTCCTGGTAAGTCTCCTTATATGGTGCAGGAATGTAATTGCAAAGTCTTTCCACCACTCATGAAAAGATTGGCCCAAAGTTTGTGACCCTGTTGAAGCAGCACTCTGAAAAGGGAAATGGGGTTTACAGAGAGAGGCAATACCTTTCCCTTAGACTCATTGATAGAGCTGAAGTAGGGGAAATATGAGAGCTTTTGTTTCAGAGTGACTTTATCAGGTTCTCAAGGAATGGTGCCTGCAAGCTTGCCTTGTTTTATCCAGCTACCGTTACCTCCTTTTCCCTGCAAACCTTGATTCCCTTTTATCCTTAGGCCACCACGCTGCAAATCTACTGCTATGTATTAAAAAGATCACATCGTGTAGAGAAAAAAACATTAGACATGTTTACTTTGGAATTTCAATTAACGCTCTATCATCTTCTGTTCCTCTTTTCTGTCTCTTGCCTTTTGTGGAGCAAATTTGAAAAGGACCACGGTTGAGGCAGAGATTAAACCCAGCTAAGCAGAATGTCAGCAGTGCAGTAGGTCCTTAGTGTGCTTCTGGGCCAATTCTCTTAGCATGGTACGTGGTGTTTTTAACTAGCCATATTTGCTAAGATGGCTTTTAATCAGGGATATATTATTGCATGCTTGTTTTAGTTAAGTTAATAGTGTTAATCACCAAAATACTCTGTTAAATCATTTTTAAAAGGTTATCTCCAAGTAAAATTTCCTCCACAGATTCTCTGCCAGGAATGGAGAGAGAGATTTCAGTTAGAGTAGGATGTCAAAACCTTATTCTTTATATGACTTCAGATATTGTCTTTGAAGAAAAAGATGATAATGTATTTGCCCTTCAGCAGCAGGGAGAAAGAGAATTCCCTGAGATTTCCTTTTATTTTGTAAATACTATTGAAGGAGGCAAATGATGGCCTCTTTCAGCTGTGGAGTCCTCAGTCTTGGCATCTGCATTAGCAAAGCTGGAAACACTAGCATGACTTGATTTATTTACATGGACAGCGAAGCACTAAAATATATGTTTGCTGTTATCATGGTGAAATTATTGATGTTAACTGACATGAGATCACAGGAATTTCAGAAGAGCACTGCCAAGGTGAGAGACTGAGAAAGCTAGGTAGACCCATGTAGGGAAAGTATATTTGGGACCACTCAGGTAGTCCCTGAGAGGTTTGATTCTGACCGTTCAGGAAAAATAACTAAACACCATTAGAAGAAAACTGAAGATACTGTCATGCACAAAACCTGTTAATAAGAGTGTTGAAGCTATTATATAAAAATATATAACCCTTTCTTATTTGAAGTGGATTTCTATAACAGGATTTCTATAACAATTATAAAGGAAAGCGCCACTGGGCAATCTTTACTTTGAGTTAATGATTTCCTGGGGAAATGAGGAGCTTATCTGTGAAACTTGGAGTCATAAGTTGCTGGGACAAAGAGCTTAGCTGGATTCAGTCAAGAAGCAAAAGCATACAATTTGGCCCTTTATAGACAGCTATCAAGACACCTTATATAACTTAGTTAACTTGTTACCTAGAAATTTTAAGTAAGTTTCATAAGGAGGGCGGGGAAATAATGGATGCCATGGAAAGTTTGTACTCTTTCTCCTAATGGCAAAACTTTTATGTGTACACCAAAAATTTTAGATTAAATAACCCCTGGGAAAAAAAGCTTTGGTTCTGTGTTACTGTTCTATTGGGGCACAATAGGGCTGCTTTTGGGGGAGGGCCATGGTGTTTCACTCCAATCCTGCCTACATGTTTCTGCAGTCTTTCTGAAGCTCACTGCCCCACTGCCGGTATGAATTAGTGCGAGTTAGAAGTTTTATGGATTAGATGTTTTTGTGAGACTATTTTCTGGTTTTCACTGGTTTGAGAACAGCTGAATGACAGCACAAGGGAAGTAACCTTAACTTTGGGTTAATGAATTTTTGGGGAAGTGTTTAACCATGGACTTCAATCCCATGAGGTACGAGGACATAGAGTTTAGTTGGCTTCAGTGAAGAAATACTGTATAAAATTTGGACATTCATAGAGAGCTACTGTGACATCTGCAGAAGAGTTCTCAATCCAGTGACAGATCTCTGTAAAATACTTAGTTTTTTCTTTCTACAGATTTTTTAAAAAAATTCATATGCACTGTAAGAATATTTTTATTTTTTTTTATTCATACTTCATATGGAATATTTAACTGCCTAAGCAAGTCCTTCCTTGGTGACATGGTATTTATGTTACCCTGTTTCAGGATAGATGTGTCACAGGTGCAAACAAACATTGCAAATGATTTGTCTTGTAGATTTTTATTTTTTTTTCGAAATTGGAAAGAAACTCCTAAGCTGGAAAGGGTCAATTTTCAGTAAAATATTCCCAAAACTACTGGTGCTGATAAAACTAACCTTTGAGTAATGGATCTTGCCCTGTGGTGGACGTGATAATTTGTGCTAGTGATAATGAAAATAATTTGTTGACAATTAATTTTTCTTCAGAATGTGATTTAAAATAATTTTTCTGTCTTTCATTGTTGGTAAGTATCTTAATCAGTCATTTTTCAACCTACTTTGTCATCAAAAGCTTGAAAAGTCCAGCAGTTCTGGGGAGTCAGTCTTCTAAGGTTTGTAACTCGGCAATTTTTCTTCACTGATTTTTCCATAACTCTTCCACTTTATGTCCATTTAAACTGAACCCCTGGAAAATTCCTTAGAAATAGACTTTTTTTGTATGTTGCTTAGTTTCTTTAGCTTTCTTTGCTTTTTTTTTTTTTTTTAATTCTCTTCATGTAAAGGAAATCTGTATTCAAGAGAATATTAATTAATGCTAATAAAGTTTTAGAGATGATAAGCAGGTATACACAAGGTGAGGAACAACTTTTGGTGCTTTCTACTACCAAAACAGCATTTTAATTCCATCTCTTTCTGAAACACAAAGGCTGGGGTTTCAGTGCAAGTTGTATGCCTGTCTCCCAATGCTTCCTAGCTGTGCAATGGACATTTCCCTCTCCTGCAAGCGCTGCCTTTCTCAAACGTCTCCTTCCTGGAGACTCTTGAGATAATCTCTACTGGATAATCCCCTCTCTTCTCTGGAAAAGGCATGAGCCTTGGAAGACATTACATAGGTCTTCGGTATCCTTGTGAACTCGGCTCTTTTCACTCGGCCTAGAAACGTAGGGAGCAAATGATTTGCGATGCCACTTAATGGAGCTGTGTAAGCTTTCAGTAGTGTGCAGGTTATTAACAAAAATGAGGGGTTTTTTTTTCCTGTCTGTAAATGAAAACAAAGCATTCTTTTATGCTTATTTTAAAATTACGTGACCAAATTTAAAAACACGTTCTAATACAATGGAGCACTTGCTACTTACTCTCATGCTGTCTTCAACTACGAACTTGTTCATTAAACGGGAATTCCAGATACCTGGATAATACTAAAATATTTAGACTGGGAGATACATAGGCTTAAGACCACTATCTGAGCTCTCATGGTAGGAACTTTACTTACTTTTTTCCAATGGTTGTCGTAAAAAAAAATAAACAACTCCAGAACAGATTTCAGAGGCATTTTTTAAGGCCATAAATACCACCAAGGAAATCTGCCACCATTGTCTCAAAAGGACACTACAGCATTAAGAATTGTAAACGCACCTAACTAAATAAAGATATTACTCAGCATGTATTTGTAAGATTTATTTTTTTTTTTGCATGTGCTCCTCAGCATGTTACACAGCTATGATGAACAGAGACTTCTTGGATACTGCAGCAGAGACTTCTTGGGTATTGCAGCAGAAGCAAAGAATAGTGGCAGCAACCAAACCAGGCAGCAAAGGAAACGCTGCCCGAAGTCCTGTCTGTAAACACTTGCATCCGTTATGATGTCCGGTCCTACGGCACATGGGATTACCAAGCCTTGCTAAGTTTGAAGTACAGTAATCCTCTTTCGAGCAGTAACACGTGTAGATTCTTTATAACAGCTAATTAGCAGGGGATTTCGGATTCATTGACTGCATACAAATATAGCATTGGGGAGGGAAAGACCTAGGCAGCAGTTCTCAAGCGAGGGGTCACTAATGCAAGAAGGATTGCAGCATTTATGGGGGTGGGGATGAGCCAGCAGAATTTCGAGGAGGGGTGAGCGTTACTAGCATTTGGGATTGCAAACATAGCGATGGAGTCTTAATCAGAAACAGGTAAAGACTGTCTTGACTGGGAGAAGTTTCTGTTTAGATCTGTGTTTTCTCCAATATTTTGTAACCATAGATGTAAATCCTTCGGGGCTGACACCCAGCTGGCTGTGTCAGTGTTTACTGTTCCGCTTTTGAAGTATTAAGAGAATTGTAGATGTTGAATCAGCCTTATTAATTTAGTGTATTTTGATATGCCTTATGAGAATGGGCCTGGGGTGAAGTGAGTTGAGCTATCTCCACCTGACCTTGTTTTACCTGCAGAGACATTAGCACCACAGTCAACTGAAAGCAAATGAAATATTTTGCAAATTTTAATATTCAGCAGATCGATGTAGTCACCAAATGAATCTTACTGCAAATGCATTCGTTCTTTCTGCTTACAAGTTTTCTACATTTTAGCTATTCAACTGGTAATAATGAAATATCACATCATACTTCTGGTCTCGCTGCCAGCTAGCAAAGTTGAGCAAACAGAAGAATTTGCAGGTTTAAGGAAGTATTGAAAATCCTTTTAACTTTCTATTAGTACTTGGGAGGAATGTTATTTTTGTAAGAACAAGATTCATATGAGCTCCAAATGCAAACTTAGATCCTAGAAACATAAGCTGAATTCACACTTTTATGTGACTTAGAACCTATAAGTTCAGCTACTAGTTTACGTATTGGCTGTTGCACGCTCACTTTCTTGTCAGAAGAGACAAGGGGCTGGAGTATATAGCCCTAGGTGAGAGCTAGTTTTGAACAGTGATTTGATTTTAAAAAAAAACCTACTGTTAAAAATTTATCTGAATTGGCTTTTTAAATTTAATTTTTTTTAAAGCAACAGTAAGAGCTTTATATTGACTCTTACTTTGACTTGTAGCTTTTAGGTTTGTTTACCATGAGCTTTTGCAACAGTTTTTTTTAAAACATTTAGTAAGTTCTTTAATAATAAACATTTATTAAATGTATGAAAAATTCTCTATTCCTTCTCTGTCCTGCCCACAAGACACTAACCAAGTAGCAAAAATCCATTTGTTATATTCAACATATTGAATATTTTACAATTAAAAAGACATCCTGTTTTTCATCAACACCTTTATTTTTTAATGAATGTTCCACAATTCCTTTTGTTCGATCCTTGCATTAGTTTCTCCCTCTCCTTCCCTCCCAAAGCACTGTATAAACAATCCTCCTGCTTGCGGCTGCTCTTTGATGAACTCTGAAGCGTCATGGGTTTTATGTTTTTGTGAAAATATCTTCCCCTGTGCTGTTAGTAGTTTTTTCAGTAGCAGCCCTGAAAAAGTGCATCAAGAAATACGTCGATAGATTTAAGACTGAAAGCAAAAGGGAGATGACTAAGTCTATGCAGACACTTGCTTTCTGGTTCAGCTGCCAAGAGGAACATGTTCTATGAGCAGTCAGAAAAGCACAAATTGAAACTTTACTTTTACATCAAAACGGCAAGTCGTGTGCTGTCTGCAAAGGCTGGTGGTGGTGGGTCAGTGATTGAGCACTCCCTCAAATGGGGAAGTGCTGGATTTTGACCCATCCTTTCCCCAGGAGACTGGATCATCAGCGCTGTGAGTGTTGGGTTTTGGGTTGGGTCCTGGGCATGGGTCGTAGTGGCAGGTCAGCAGCTTCCTCTTGTAGGTGCTGAGCTCAGCCTGATTTTGAGCCCCTGGGCTGCAGGTTGACCTTCTCAGGTAGATTTGAAGGTGTCCCCAGCTGCCGGGTTTTGGCTGTGTAAGGCCCATGAGCAGCTGCTTCTCCTCTCTTCCTAAAGCAGATGTAAACACTGTGCAAGCCACCCACAGAGTCGTGCAGAAAAGCACATCTCAGGTTGGGCTTTTTTCCTGTTAAAGCTGTCTTGTACAACAAATGTGCAATATCAAATACTTTATTTTGCAGGGAAAGACATAAAATCTCTAGCTCTTTGGTCAAATGATGCATCCATGAATGGGTCTTTCCCAAGTTTTTTCAGCCTTGATCTACTATTTTTTTATTTAGTTTTCATTCTGCCCAAAATTATTCTGTATTTTAAGACCCAATTTCACAGATAGTTTCGAAACATCTGAAGTGGCATTTTTAGATCATGAACTAGTTGCAGAATATTTTGACCTACTTGTGTAGATGAACCCAAAAATTTGAAAGGAAAATAAATTTTGTCTTCAATGAATCTTAATATTATCTATTTTGGAAGACATCATTTCTGTTTACAGTTTATCTGAGAACTTTGTCAAATCTGTATTGAATATTAATATGAGAAAAAAACACAAAAAGAAACTTGCTTTTCTTAAACTTTTCATCAGAAAAAGATTTGAGTGCAAGGTGTAACTATTATGTTGACACCTGTTGTATGCTGTTATGTTACCACTTTGCATCTCTATCTGTGCCACCACTCACCATGTACATAGTGCCTGTAACTTCCTTGGGATTTATTTCTAGGGACCAGAAGGCACACCAGGCTGTTGCACTGACAAGGCATACTAGTATTATCTCATCCCTGATGAAATTCATAACCCCCTTAATATTTCTTCTCTATGCCTAAGAATCTTAATAGGTCAATGAAAATGTACACTTCCATCATGACTGCCATGGTTCCCTGGGGATTGCTTCTTCGTCTGTTTTAATCACGATTAGGCATTCTATTTTTCTCACTGCTTTGTTTTCAACTGATTTGCTTAATTAACGCATCCAAGCTAGAAAGCAAATAGAGGGGAACGGGGCAAACTGTGGGGTAGTCATTTCTTTTGTAGCTGTGCTGTTCTATTGTTTTCAGTTCCACGTTAACTCTGGTTCATATAATCTTTTTTCTTACTCCGATGACTCACAGGCTAAACAGAGCAGATGGGGGAGTGATTTCAGACAGTGACCTCATTTCTGCACATACTACTTCTCAAAAAGAGACAGCAATCAACCTGTGTCTTTCAAAAAGGAAAAGGTTGTTTTTTTTCCTTTTACTGCATTATAGACATGAATAATTTTGAAAATATAAAAGGGCAAAGAGGAAGAGTCAAAGCTTCTAACACTACCAGTGTTCTGAGCTGGCATAAAGAGCGCTGTCAAACTTTTCAGTCCACCTACCTTGAAATCCGCTTTCACGCTATACTTTTAGCTATTCTCTATGTATGAAGTATCCAAAAGACTATTTTATTAGTGAAATTGTTTTAAATTTAGACACATTAAATTTCTTTATAAAGAGAGTTTCTACTCATCTGTGTGTCTGAAGTTAATCAGGTATTGAACTGGTTGCACTGTTTTGGTCTGAGCTGCAGTCTCTATTGCTTCAGACAAATACACATATCAATGATTGCAAATTGCTATCAAAAAGTAGGAGTTCTCAAAAAAATCAGTGTCTGCAATGAATTGGGTTTTTTTCCTGTGGTCTTCATTGTGATGACTAGTCCAAGAGAAAACACAGCCAGATGAAAACTGTAGGATAAAAATTTCCATGAGGCTGTAAACATCTGATAATTTTCATTTTCTATAAATGCTAGCCAATACACATATACAGAGCAATGATCAGTCTTGAAATCACAAAGCAAAATATAAAACTGTAAGAGAAAGACAAGAATGACATTTCAGTAGCACCTTGGGTTTGATATTTACCTTTGCTCTAGTAGTATTTGCATCATTAAGCAGACAGTGCTCCAATCTTACTTTGGTGTTAAACTGACTGTTGGGAATATGTCCTTAAAGCTCACAACACTTTCATATTTTCTTCAAATCTCCAATCCAATGAGTCAAGTTTTTACAAAAGAACCTTCCTTTTCAAAAGAGGAATATTACTATACTCGGAGGAAATCTTTAAGGTTTAGAGTCAGAATCCTGAAGCTTCAGAAAGAAAGTAAATAAGTGCCTGTATTTTTAAGCATATTTTAAATGTTAATATATATTAAACTAGTCTTTTGAGTTTTGGAAGAGGTATGACATCATAAATCTAAGTGTCATCAATATGAATAAACTGCAACAGAAAGAAGCTCATTATTTTAATTTAAAGTTAATTTCTCTCCGTACAGTTACTTAAGGATATAAATATTAGTGAATATTATACTTAATTTTCTTAAAGAGTGGGTAGCATGGTAAAACCAGTGATTTGCTGCATTATAATCACAAATATTTATACAAAATTTTTTCAAATCATAATTTCTAGAAGTTATAAAATTATAGAAAGGATGACATCAATGATAGTAAATTACCTCATGTGAATCTGAATAATTGTCAGAAGGAGCAATTTTTATGAGACACTGACAGGAGAGTGGGGAGTCCTGGATTTCTGCTGAAATTGCCTGATTTGATAACACAGGAATGCGTGTTATGTCCTGTGAGTTGACATTGCCTCTTTTAAGGGTAACTTTTGTCAATATTTGGAGCTTTATTACTAGAGGTGATCTCTGACAAAATTCGATCATAAGGAGGGGACTTCCAAGGAGGTAGATTTTCTGAGCCTGCTCAGTTTGTTTTAGAAAAAAATGACTTGGTAATTTCAGTGAGAAATTAGCATTCCTTTTATTTTTCCTCTTACAACTGAAGGCATTACTCTCCATTTGATATCTTTGTATTGTTTTCTGTAGGAAGAATTTGTGGGTGGATGGTAAAACTTAATCCTGACCAAGGCAAAGAGAGATGCATTTATGCACTGACAACCTGCTCTCCAATTCTAACCAGTGCTGGCGGAAAGCACAGCCAAGCTGAAGCCGAGACTTAAGTCCACTTTCTTACTTTATTTTCTTGTAAATGACCCCAAATAGCTGAGATGACTGGCGATTTGTGGCTTTTTCCTCTGTCCTGCCCTTCAAACACCGCACGCAGCCTGCGAGCCAGTGCCCCAGATCCGAGGGGAGTGATGCCAAGCCCTGCCGTGGGAGACCAGCTCTGCCCAGGGCTGTGTGGCCAGAAGTTCTCTGAACTTGCCAGTCATCCTCATCACACGTCTTTCCTAATCCCTGCTGAGGGTTGACTTGTTCTGGAGATGGAGTTTCTTACCCTCATATTATTTCCTTTGCGAGACTTTAAAGTAGTTGCCCTTCACCCCAGAAAACAAGAGAAAAAATAATGTGACTGTAGCTTCAATGTTATACAACAAAGGAAACCAGAGGTCATATATGATTTTATATACTCCTCAGAATGTGTGTGATGTATTGGGTTTTGTGAGCTGTAAGAAATATTTTCCTTTGTAAGAGGTGAATTTCTATTCATGGGGCACTGGAAAATTGCGAAGTTACGAGCAGAGTAGCTGTAGTCATATACATAGTTCTGCAAGTAACTTTACAAACACACATCAGGCTAACAGATTTTTCCATTACTTGAGAATTGTTTAAGCTCCCTTAAATGGTCAAAAGCTATTTGTTGTGGTGGGGGAGGATGAAAAGCACTTTTATAAGCTAGTTAGGAAAAAACCACATTATATCTGTTATGTAAATAGTGTGAAATCAAATCAGAGCAAAGAATATTGAAGAAGGAGGGTGAGGGGAATATTAGGAATTTCCTTTTCTCACAAAGCAGGTAAAATGCTTCATCAAGGATCTTCTCCCCCAGTGAAACTCACCCTGATTAGTTTAATTATGCAAAGATTAGGTTTTGCTTTGTTTCTCTAAATCACAGTAATGATAGTACTGTCTGTAGATAGACTACAGAAGAGGTACTAAGCATCTCATAGGAAGTCTTTTCTAAACCTTTGGCATAAGCTCAGAATAGAAATGTATTTTTCAGTGTAATATTTTTCTTGAAAATTACTGTTTCAGTAAGTTAAATGGAGATACACTCACATTCTAACATGTAAATACTTCTCTCATGGATCCATATTTTGTTTGATGTTAAAAAGGGTTTAAATTTTGTAAACAGAAGAGACCATTTTATGATTGCCACAGTGTCAGAAACAGCTGTTGTATGAGCGCTGGCCAGCTAATGCACTTCACAAACACTTTGCCTAATGTGAAGGCTGTAGACATGACTGTGTCTGTTGGCATAAGCATCGGGTAAAGTAGCCAGTTAGGGTCAATGTTTGTATAGAATCATGTAATGAGGAGATTACTAGCAACAGATTATAGAGAGGTTTTATTCACCAATGATGATTCACATATCAAAACATCTGCAGTCTTTCACCATGAAGCCCAAGAGTAAGCCAGTTGAATGTGGAAGATGCTGAGGCTGGCCACTGGGAAACAGGAAATCACCTGTCTGAGTCTTGTGGTGTGATGGTGTCAGATCTGACAAGTGTGGGTATTAGCAAAAGGTGGTAAAGTGTCACCTTGACTGCTTTGCTCACTCATCTAGTTGTCAGCTCCAGCTCCCATAGATATGTAATATCATCTCTAATGTTTTTCCACTGTTTTTCTCTACCACAGTGTGGTTCTCAATGGCTCTACATACTAAAAGACTATTACGGGCAGCGATGGCTTTCAAACACGTTTGCTGCGTACTGATGAAGTAGCTCTGAGGCACTTGCTGCCTCTCTACAAGTGAAAAAATGCTCATAAGGGAACTGGATATCTGCTCACTAATGGAAGACTGAGTGGAGCTTTTGGCTGTTTTCTCCTTGTGGTCCTGATTACGTGTACTCACCTACGGGCACACAGAGGGAAAGGTGGCCATTCGGTCTGAAAGTGGCTTATTTGCACGCATGCCTCCCTTCAGGTATTTGTACTTATTCAGCATTTGTAGTTATTTAGTATTTGTACTATTTAGCAAGTATTTGTACTTGCTAAAATATTTGTACTTGCTTATGCCAATAATAGAAGGTCAAATACTCCCTTTGGAAAGCTCGGGGGGTCAGAGTATGACGAGGCAGCCTGCTCCCCCTTGGCTTTGTGCTCACTCTCTTGGGCCTGTCCTACAGGCCTCATTTTCCTGGTTTTGTAAAACCACTTTCTGATGTGCTGGTTAGAGTTTTATAAACATATACATGCGTATATTGGTAATGATCAGATATTCCTTAAGGTTAACCATTAAAAATAATCATACAAAACAAAAAAAGAGAGTCCTGTGACAAATAAAAATTACACTAAAGAAAAAAATCCATTTTATAGTCCCCAGGGCTTAAAACATGAGGATTGTCTGAAATATTAGCTGTAGTGAAGGGAATAATAATGTTTTTTTCTGATTACTCAAATGTTTTCACAACTTCCAGCTACAAGGCACAGATTCACAGTGCTTTTGACTAGAAAAATAGCCTTTTGCATCACAATGTCCCTTCTTTGGGCATAGGGGATTAATAAGCTTTTTGTGAGTAATAAGTCTCTTTCATGCAATATGTGGATTCATAACAGCTCGCATTATAATTAGAGAGTAATTTAGATTCATTGACTGTATACAATTATGGTTTTCCCTTGTCTGATTTCTCTGACCTACGCTTTAGATTGTACATTACAATGCACCTCCTACATTAAGCATCATTATAATTCCGACTGACTACTGATGTATTTTCCATGGTATTTAAGAGATTTCTCAAGGGAATACTGCAAATCCTGTAAGTAAAAAATACCACAGTGCAATAAATAGCCATTTTTAATGGCATCCATTATTTTCCCGAGATGTAATGTCTCAGGGGGGCTGAGTCCAGCAGAGACTCTGATTAGCCCTAAGTCCTTTATAAATCTGCCTCCTCTTGTTACTTATCACTCCTACCCTCACAGGCATTTGAGATTGTTCCTCACTTAGCACAGCAGCTCCACACAAAAGCTCCTTCCATTTGGTTTTCTCTTGAAGTCCTGGGAGAGTTTCCTGATTGATGGTAGCACGTTCAGCCAGTGGACATTAGCAGGTTGAATTATTGCCACTAGTGCGTTAGCTTCCAGAAAAGTTTAGGTTAACACTTATCTTTGGCTGTGATAATATTTCTTTTTATTGTAATCAGTTCTTCTAACCTTGTGTTATTTCTATCAAATCTCAGATTAATGATACAATCTGCTTTTGTGTTCTGTTATTGCCTGGGCACACCAAGCAGGAGCTATGACAAATATTGCTCTAGAAAACTGCTAAGCAGTAGCTAACTCTTGTTAGCCTGGATAGGGAGGAGTAAACATTCCAATTGCATGGGGAATCTTATGAGTCATTTATGAGAAGATAGTTTTAAAAGCTCTCGAAAAAGTTGGAAATCATTGCAGTAATAAAGATATAAAATCCAACTGCAGTTTTTGGTATCATTGAAAGCACATCATAGTTGCGTTACAACTAAGTTATAAGTCACAAGTATACTGGTGGTTACAGAATAACAGGTGAACTCCAGTCACGGCAAGAGAAAAAAACAGAACTAAGAATATTAACACATCACTCGGTGCTGTTCTATGACTCATGTTCCACCCCATGATACTTAATCACAATAAAATGCCATAAAGATACACTGAATGATAGCTGACTTTCAGCAGTTTTTCAGGTACTTTTACTGGAAGCAAAACTTAAATATTGCATAAAAATTAAAAATAAAGAAAAATATGAGTTTCTTCAGAGAGGCTGCTAAAGCTCTACATAAAATCAAACAATGCTTTTAGACTTCAAAGTTTCAGTCTCCTGTGAAATACTTTTGCACATCTTGAGTTGCACATTCTTGAGTGTCAAGCGCAAACTGTCTTCTTTCTGGATTCCTTCTCAAAATGTCACTCTGTGTGTTCACAGTAGATCGAAAGAATGAGAGGGTCTACAGTGGAGAGAAGGGTGAAGAGAAGTGTCCCTCAGGGCTCAGTTTGGGGGCC